>NNCF01126964.1:97079-248470 GCA_002313205.1 Laupala kohalensis
GGGTAGAACACCATATCATGTCAATGAAGCATCATATTATTAAAAAATATTAATTTTACGTCACAAATGGGAGTTTCCATCCAGGAAAAAGAAACATTGATGGATTGATGACTATAATAATTTGTTTATAACCCACGGCAAATTATGTGCCGACCAGCTTCACACATGGTCCTAAAGTAAAAAATATATCCCCACATGAAAAGATTGGAGGTCCGTAATCCCCCCAACCTCACCGCTCTCTCAACATGCTAATGGGGTGTACGTCAAGTAGCGAAGAGTAAATACATCCAACCCGCATTACGCGCATAATCTGTCTCCTGCGACACTTCTATTAGTCCCCGGCACAAAACGTGAGGCGGGCGCAGGCGGGAAATAACACGACAAATCCTTTCGAGAGAAATTTCGGGGACCCACGTCCCAGGAAAAAAAAAAAAACGGCGGAGTGAGTGGGGGAGGGGATTGAAGTGAAAAAATAACGTTACGTTCCTTCCCGTAATCTCTCAAGTTGCCTCGGTATCCTTGCTTTCCGCCTCAATTTTCGACGGAACGTCAACAAATTGAAAACATGTACGATGCAGATGAGTATAGCGTATTTCACATATCGTGAAAGGATTTCAAGGAAACGTGGGTCGGAGGAGAGGATTTCCGCTGCCTCCATGTGGATGAGGATAAAGGAGAGTGGACACGAGGGGAAAGGATGGGGGGTAGGAGAAGACGTGTGTGTGCGGTGGGGAAGGGACGAGGATCGTCGAGGGAAAGGGTAAGTTGCGCTCCGTTTCCCTCTAATTTATGGACGTATGATTGATGACCCCGAAGGACTGGGGGTGAAGAGTGGGAGGGTGTGACGGAGGACGGGTGCGATCAATATGGCGGTCGCTCGCCGGAGGGGCTGAGAGGGGAGGGGAAGGGACGGAGGCAATGGAGCGCCGAAAGGGAAATAACATCCATCGCTCGAGGAGAGAACCGAACCCGAAGGGAAACGAAAAGGGCAAGGACAAGGTCTAGCGATAGTATTGTAATGACTTGATCGATGCGATTATTAATACAAGGATTGGTGGTACTTCGAAGGGAATTGTCTGAATCACTCTCTTCATATTCTAAAAACTGAAGTGAAGTTCATAAAATTATTACACCAAGAATATATGGTGTGAAACAAAGGCAAGGAGAAATGAGGCGAGGAATGTGCAGATAAACGACCGTTAGTTGCAGGACAATTCATAAACGATTCAGTCTATAATAAGTTTCCCAAATGTAATTATTGTTATTGGTGATTTATATTTTAAGTGTAAATAATAATAATAATTATAAATTTATTGTCAAAAAACAGTACAAACTGCGTATGACCACGTGGAGGACAATAAACTAATTTACTCTCCGGAAGCAAGCAAGGTACCATCCCATCAATTCCGATCAAGGGCCCTAAGGCAGAGGTGGATTCAAAAATTTCAGCAAAAGTTCCTAGATAAGATAAAAAGTTAGCTGCGAGTTATAATACTAATAGAATGTCAATATGTTTGTAATTTTAAGCAAAAAATTACATGTACAAGTTATTATCGAAGTATAGATTATTCTGAGTATAGTGTTTAAAAATTATAAGAATTGAAAAAACACTAAATTCACGATTTATTGTTACAATAAACACGCCCCTAGACAAAGCCTAGAGAACCTGTATAAGAAATCCGCCTCTACCCAAATATGTTTATCATTTATTTAAATGTTATTTATGTATGTATGAATGTTGTTAGTTTTTATACCACGAGTCGATAAATTTCCAGTTCACTTTATTTTTTAAATGTCAAAGTTGTTTTTTAATTTTCGTATTTTATCTTCAAAATATTTATGTTTCTTTTTATCACAACTATGGAATTACGCTCATCTGTAGTGAAATGAACTTTGTGATACATATGTTTTTGAATACGGGGGAGAGTACAGGAAATCACAAAAAAAAGAGTGGAAGAAATAATATAAAAAATATAAGCAACGCATATTTTGTTAGAAATATGTAATTGGAGATTTTTGGAGAAAATAAGACAGGAAGAGTTATATAACAGAGACCAGCAAATCCCAGCAATCCGACGCATACAAGCTCGATTCGTACTTGAAAATATGAGCTGAAAATATTTTAACGGGATGCGATTTTACACAAAATACATTTATAATAAATATTTTTTTATTCAAATGACAACAATATGAAACGTCAAAAGACTACCTTATTAAGCGCTTTGCTACTATTATTTCTAAAAGAATGAAAATTTTAATATTGACTCAAAAAGAAATTCATGAAACATTGTTTCATAATTTATCTGAACGAATAGAAAATATAATTTTTTGAAAAATGAATCAATTTTGACACGTTTTAAGTGACACGTTTTTAGTGTTCACTTTGTGTTAGTGTTAAATACATGATAGTGCTTCACGATAAACTATTCTGCTAAAAGTCTGTTTTATTGACGAAGAAAATCGAGAGTCTCTCCGTGAGAAGAGAATAACTAAGATAAATGATAAGATCAGAGAAGAAGCTTTATTGATTAGCGTCAATTATGGAACATGAGCGAAGAGAAAGAACATGCAATTCTTGATAGAAGAGTTCTTTTATCTTTGTCAGCGTGCAGAAGAGAGTGGATAAAGTCAGGTTATGAAGTGAGCAAGAGAGATGAACTACATGCATCAACGTGCCTTGCCTTCCGTGCGTTATGCAGCTTCCACGATATATCAAGTAGAGCGTTTACGCGCCCCTCCAACTCACATTAAAAAAATTAATATATTGTTATTATATCAAATTCATTACTCAGTACATGTTACAAATTTTCTTATCGAATTAATACCATTTTTCTATAATTAACCTTCTTTATTTTCGAATAATTTAACTTCTCTCCTTTCCATTTCAATGTTTTGTTGTTGACGTTTGTGGTGTTCAGTGGTAGGTAGAATTACTTGTTTTGTTTTATTGACTCCAATTTTTATATAGTTAAGTTTTCAGAAGGATAAACTTAATATTTTACTGATACCGAACCCAAGGAACAACGCCTGACAAAACAATTGATTAATTTTAACTTTGACCTACGATACTTAAATTGAATAAACAAATAAAAGATTAAATTATGTTAAGAATAAACAGTAGTTGGTTTATTGACACAACAATTGCAAAGGACGTTTTCGTCAGTTGAGGATGAATAAAGAAAACATTAAAAGTACAAAATAATACATACATAATTAGGACATGTTATAAATTGAATAGTTGACATAATAGTACTAAAATCACTGAAATACATAAGAATTGAAACAAGAAATAAGAATGAAATTGAGAAATAGTTAGCAGGAATCAATATCAATACGATAGCAATCGGTAAAAATGAATTGATTGTGACTAATTGATTACGTTTGCTCTCACATAGATAAATGTCGATTGACAGAGATAAATCACAATTATTGTAAGTTAATAATTGTCGATTGACAGAGAAAAATAAGAATCATTGAAAGTTAATAAATGTCGATTGACAGAGAAAAATAATAATTAGCGAGAATTTATAAGTGTCGATAGACAAATAAATTAACTGTTGTATTGCAAGATAGATTAATCTTCTTACAGTTTCACGGCTTTAAGTCGTCGTACTCACAGTTCTTGTTGTTATCAGCAGTTATCACTGAATGTCTCGCTTCATGTTGTGTCGCGCACTGAATTTACACTCATCAGTTGCAAGTTAATGAAAATACTACACCGTTCGAGGTGGATTTGACACTTTTTATGTTGCTGCTAGCACGAGCACGTCCGTATCCTGTCGCGGATCTAGCAAGAATGTCTGTCTTCTTCTTCGCGTTCGACTGTCACTTGTTTAGTTCCCCGTTCAGGATTGATTACTTTATTTATTTTGGATTAGTTATTTATTCATTTATTCAACACTCATTGTAGTCGAAAACCGTCAATTATTGATGGAATGTTCTAGTCGACTAATGTTTTATTATAATGTCAATTTAATATTTATAATGTTAACTAATACGTATCTTCTTGCCCATTGCACATCGGGGGTGTTGTCTGGTATGTAGCTGTCCGCTACAAATGGTTAATTCACTTCATGGCCTCAACGTTCTAGTCACATCATAAATTTACGAAAAAAAATTCAATTTTACGCACATGACTTAGTTGTGTACCCAACATGCAAGAAAAGAAACTGATGAATCAGGTTATTCTAAAAAGTTGTTTAGTGAAAAAGAAGAATATGCAAAAATTGATATGAATATTTCTCAGTAAAAATCTGAAGTTTTGAAATATTTCCAAAACATATTTCAATAATTTCACAGAATGTGCTTACAATTCTGGAAAATAGAATCAACGCCGATGGAAACTATGATTAAAACCGTGTTTGAAAATTTCATTTGTCCACCACAAAAGCGTTTCTCATTCGTCACAAGCAAAGAGTTCAATCTATAAATGACTAATATTTCGTTTCTATCATAAAAAAGTAGAGTAACTAAAAAATAAATAAATTTCCTGAAACAAGCTTTTGGACGTAATATTCTCCTTTGGATGACTTATGTACATTTTGGAAATTCATAAGTAATTTCTAATTTAATATATCAAAGTCAAAAATTAAAAGGAGGTAACTATTTATTTTCACAGAACTACCTAAAACGAAGAAAAGGATCTATGGCTGCATGGTTTTACGTTGGCGTACAGCGTAATATGAGTAAAATTAAGTTTAAAAAAATAATTTTAGACTTACGTTTTTCTCATGGACGAATACCATATATTTTGTGCTTTTGCCGTAAGTCTAATATTATTTCTTAACCTTGATGATGTAATGAACATTAATAGTTGAATAAATAATATTCTAAATAATTAATTAGTGTGTAGAGTCTTACAGAAACATTTATTAAAATCCCTAAATGCTTAATCGACTTCGTCTGTTGCAATTGTTGATATCCAGTCACTACGAAGTGATGTCATCACGATGATTGTCTTAATTTGACAAAGCAGTAAAGAAAACTGGATGAAATTTCGCCACATAACTGGATAAATTTTTTTCGCGATTGAAAATGAAGGAATAATTTTTGGATTCTTTAAAATTCATATCAGATGCTTTACACAGGAGAAGCCGCAAGGACTCTAATCATTTCTTAATTGCTATGGTTCTCTTCTCATGCGGTGTGTCTACCGCATATAATGCACAAGGTTATGGGAAGCATGCCTTGATCCCTGAAGTGCTCTAAAGGACCATCGTCTCCAGTTTATCTCCGCACTGTCACGCAAAACGGCTATCGATACCACAGAGACGGACTAAGCATAATTAGACGATGGATGCAGGTGCTCATCTACGCGAAAACGCACTTAATATGACATAATACACATTTTTGTGCTAATTAACAAGGTCGGGTGGGTTGTTACAACACCCACTTAATAATAATAAGATATGCTATTTCTGAAACACAATTTTATGAAGTGAGCTGCAACCTTCTGTACCTTCCTAACAATCTATTACGGACTGATTGCTTCTGTTTTTGCTAGAATTTCTGATGACTGTGCGCTGAAAAGCCGCCATTATTCTCTCGAAATGATAAAATGTGTCCCAGATGAATGTAATATCCAAATAGTTTTAATTATTCGTCGACGTCACGCGCGAAAACGCAATTATTTTGTGACGGTATACCCCACCCGACCACTGAAAGACTAATCATCTTATTTGGCATCTGTGTGAGCAAATATTTCCCTCAGAAACCCTCGTGTGTTCCAAATTACCTACTAAAATATCTTTGGAATTCTTCCTAATCCTCTTTCTGACCCCACCGTTTTCACCATCATTCTCTCTGGAGATATATTTTCTTATAATGTTTAATTAGAAATGATCGATTTAAAACATAAATATCATAATTATTTTACAACTGAAATAAGTGATCCATGTTGGTTACAAAGTAATATGATACTTGGAAAATATTGGCAAATTATATTGGCTAATTCGTCCCGTAAATAACTTTTTTAAATCTCCTTTTCTAGTCAAGTACTTGTTACCTATTCTCTATTCCAACCATAGTTAATAGATTTTTGACATAAATATAGGTTACAAGATATTCACTTCGTCGATATAATACGAAAAATATTGAGAGATGCATTGAATTTCCAACCGATGCGCTTTCATCATTTTTTTTTTTTTTTTGCATTTGATTCACTGAACACGCAGTGTGAGGTCTTCACGGATTCTCTACAGTCTATCCCACCTCCTTTCGTGTTTCGCATTCCTTCAGTCAAATAGATCTTCAAATATTTTATACTCACATTTTCACTACTGTTATCTATGCGACAACTTACGTGTTTTGTTTTCCTTAATTTTCGAATACTCGCCCCCCCCCCCAAAAAAAACCCAGTAAAATAAGAAAACCCTCGTGTCTTCCCTAATATAACGAACTACTCAGCTTTAGTTCTAACAGTCTCTACCTCTGAACTCCGCTAGTGGTACAGATTCTTCAATTCAAATTCTCTAACTCCCAACCCCACATAAAACTTTATTGCATGACCTACATAAATTTCTCTTAGCCACAATTGTCTTAAATACTTTTTAATTTTTGGAAGGTAGCGTTTTTTATGTTTAATGGAAATGAAAAGCTGACTTTTATATTATTTGAATAATTCCGTTTATTATTTGCATTACACTCATTTCCGTATTGAAAGTTTATTGGGTTTATATATTAGGTAAACCGTTCTCATAAGTCATATTTCACATATGCTAACAACAGTTCTCCAAATTATCATCCGAACAATATCAATTTTCTAAGCTTATTTCATCTTTCATTATTGTTTCCTTTACTACTTGTCAACAACGTACCATAGTTACATTGAAACCAACTCTATTGCATTTCATAACTAATTCTTACCTCCAAAGTACTTAAGTTGGCTCACAACATTCATTAGTCAAACTTCGGTCGGTTCTCTCCCTCTTCTCAAATACCCCAATCTTTTTCTATTTGTGCAACTCCCATCCTCGTTCGCTCGAATAAAATTGACTGCTCTTTAGCGAAGTAGTCTTGGTGACATAACCTTCCCTTTACTTTCTTTCTCTCTTCCCATTCTTCTTCCTCGGCGTGCTATGCGCTCTCGAGTCCCTGTCTTCTCCTTCCGTTCGTAACCTCCTCCATCGTTTCCATAATCTCGCCCTCCTCCTCATTCGAACATCCTGTCCCTCATCTTCTACCCCCCCCCCCCNAATATTTGAACAAGACTCCAAACCGGATGTCGAGGGAATGTCGAACGCACGAGCAGTTTTCAATACCTGCCCTTTGGTATTCCGATCAAAACGACAAGGACGACGTGGTTCCTGGACGGCGGCTCCGGCCTCTTACTGTTTCGCTTGAATCGTCGCACGACATCTCTTCATGGGGGGAAGTTCACTACGCAACAGTGTTGCCACATCGGGCAGAGTTTCTTCTTTTTTATTTTTACGGAAATATCGGAATGTCAAAGGTGAAATGATGTTGATGGGCGAAGATATGTGGGGAAACTTTTTACTCCCGTATTTATCCACGAACTCAAATATTAGCGGTAAGAGCGGAAATACGTTTTCCAAAAATAGTTATTCCGCGGCTCGGATTATATCGTAAAATTTGAAAGTACACTAGAAATTTATTTATCCGTTCTGGATCAGTTCAATTATCATTTCCTTATTTACAAATTTGCACAACAGTTTAAAGCATGATAAATTAAAAGTCGTTTCTATGTTGCTCATTTTTTTATTATTGGTATTAGAAAGCTTTTTCGGCTGCATAGCAACCATCGTCAGTAACATACACTGAGTGTTGAGGAATATTTTTCGCCAAAAATATTCCTCAACACTCAGTGTATGTTACTGACGATGGTTGCTATGCAGCCGAAAAAGCTTTCTAATACCAATAATAAAAAAATGAGCAACATAGAAACGACTTTTAATTTATCATGCTTTGATAATGTTGCTAAAGCACCACAATTACCAAGTACAACAGTTTAAGTCAAGTTTATAATGTGGTAGGTTCGTATGTAACCTATATTGTATAGAAGAAGTTTATCACTGTAATTGCTTAGTTCATTGAACACTTTTTCGGAATAAATGTTACAATTCGTAATAATTATGTTTACCGAATTTGGGTTACCTTATGATGACCTGGAGACTCTTTCTGGGGGATTTTTTTTCTCACATCTTCGTATTGTAATGGCTCACTCCTATTGTGTAGTGTACATAATTTTGTAATTTATTTGAAATATACAGTTCATGAAAAGTGCTCTCTTTATACGGTACATTGTCTGATGACTTACTGGCTTAGTATCCGCGAGTTCACTTACGTCGTTTTTTGAATATTGTACCAGTATCTGAGTCGGGAACGGAACTCGGGACATCCACATGAGAGCAGTATATGTCGACATCCGACAATCCTATCTAAAGATATAATAAAACTTAATATACGATATTTTTAACTACAAACTCATACTTAACTTGCTTCTACACTTTAATTGTAAATGTAGTTTAAAACTGCGAAAATATTAGAGCAAAACTAAATAATTCTTTTGCAGACTTGGTTTTTAATTAAAATAAAATTTGAACTGGATCTGAAATAAAAATGTCATGTCCATCAAAAACGTAATAATATTGAGATATAGAAGAAGTTCACAGAAATTCGTAGTTAATTGGAAGCAGTTAGTTATGCTTTCTATTCAATTTCTCCGCTGTTCACAAATGTATTAATATTGAAAAAGTGTTCTTTCTGTCGTAGATGAAAAATTTTTAATATACAGATTTTGTAGACACAATTGAATCAATCGGAAGTGGCTCACGTAAACTTCGAATCAAACTAGCACAACTCCGCCAGCGCATATATGATTAAATGCCAAGCCTTACTTGCCATGAATTACATTTAAGGTTAAACTTCACGTTCAAACACAGAACTAATTTTTGAGGTGCACCAAATGCTGCAAGTCAAATATGCAAAATGATACTTTTTTTACCCACGAAGAATTAATGCATACTTTTTCCAAGACGTTATATTATTTCTCAAATTTCCCAAGTTCTATCTCAACTTGTGTGTTTTTATTTCTGAATAGGAGAGATTCCTACTCTTGGGAAATGGAAGTATGGGACGAAAAGGTCACTCTCAATGCCCCTTGAATGGGGTATTACTCCGGTCTTTACCAGCGGTACCAACGAAATCCCGATAAGATTCGAGTGACGCACAGTCATTTCATTTAGCAACATTTTAATAACACTGCAATGACCTGTTCCCTATACAAGTATCTTTGTCTCTCTCACACCAAAGACAATATTGTAACGTTTCTTTGGTGTACGATTTCCGAGTTAAGTAACACTTTCATAAAATCTTTTCATTCGAGCCGGAAAATTACAAACTGGGAAGTCGTTTTATAGGCAACAGATGGTGGAACTTATATTTTCATCAAATGTTCACTCTTTGTATCTCACGTACGGACATCGTCCACGAATTTCTTGCTTCAACTGTTTTGTACAGAATGCGTTTCGCGTTTACTAACCTTGCTGCCGTATCATTCATCCTGTTTCTTGACTCATTATTTTTTCACCACTTGCGAGAATCAACTGTCTCTCTCTCTCACTCTCTCACGCACAGCATTCTCGTTGCGTACTACGATGAACCATTTCTCTTACACGGTTGCCATTTTCCACGTACTTTCATTTCTAAAAAAAAACGTTTTTACTCCCTTTTAATGAGTAACAAATGAAGTTAAATTACATTCCCTTCGCTAATTATTTACAAATTGCGTCTCACCTAGAGTAACAGTTGAGAAATAACCTCAAAATATGTGCCATTTATCATTAAAAGTATTATTTGAGTTACAATGTAGGTAGAGAAGATTCATTATTAACTCGGACCTGTAATTTAAATTCTTTAAACGAAACAATATAAATATTTCATGAACAAAAAAAAAAGCTATATATTTTCAAGAAAAAAAAAAGATATCGAAAAACAATGTATCTTTAAATACTATTAAAAATATATTTCAAATAAAAGTAAACAAAAAAATGTTTCGTTGTGTGAACGAAGAGTAAGGATAACATGAAATACCCACCACAAATGTTACCGTATAAATTGAAATTATACAACAGACCAGAAAGTTTCAGTAGTAGATTGCTGCCATCGTCAGGTGAACGTACGTGTATCGACATATAAACAATTGTGTTTGATTTATCTTGGGAACAAGTAAAAAACAAATTAACCACATACGCAAATAAAACAATTACATAAAAAATGAATATTTTGAAAAGAAAAAATAGATGTAATATGTTTGATCTGTACAATTTGTGGCGTAAAATAATAAATAAATTATGTACATATAAGGTCAGTTTAATTATTTCAATTTAATTATGTTCGTAGACGTGAATAATGTTTTAGTGTATAAAGCAATTTAGATCTGTTTATAATACAAACATAGATTATCATTTACCGGAAAACAACACACATTTCGCCAGAATTACCATTATGAAATTATTAATTTATAAAGCTGTAATAACAGGTTCTCGATTATACTTCACCAACAAAATCTCGACCAACCTTGACATTTCAACGAGTTGAAAGACCGCAAAATTTAATATCTACTTTACCTTGCTTTCCAAAGCCCGGGGCTTGATTCTGATTCAACATAACAAAATTAACATTTTATTTGAAATGAAAACGCTCCAGAGAGAATTCGACATGTGGCTTTTCTCTCAGCATTTAAAGTAATATCAGCCCTGGATCTCATGAGCACGTACGCTTTACATATACACATTTGAAACGGAACACGCAAACAAACACGAAGACACTGGAATAAATGATTTGTTTAGTTTTCCAGTTCGATTAAAGTTCATTATGTTCTCGGATTTGTTACACTGTTCATTAATGAGATAAATTGTTTATAAAATCAAAATTATTCTCATTTTGAGGAAATTAATTGTACTGAAAAAGCAGAAAAGGGGCAAAAATGTATGAAATTTTGAAAAAATTTTAAGAAGGGATATCTTGTAAAATACGAAAATCTAATACCCTTACTTTTCTGAAGGATTGTAAAAAATGTGATATTTGCGATTTTTCGTTTTTTCATCTATTGATTCGAGATTAGCTCCTCGACAAAACAGTTGGAGAAGTATTGTCTTAAAGAAAACGTACAAAATGAGATGTTGAAGGTTAAAAACCGTTTAATAAACAACTAATAAAAACACTTTAGTTTTCTACCAACGCTTTTCACGATATAATGATTTTAAAAGATAGCCCATTCGATAGCAAAACCAATGATATTTCGATGCGTGCTGTGCGTGAATTAAACGTCACTTAGCCTTATCTTGACGTTTATTGTTAAAATTGTTGCATTACGCCAAAATTGATTGTTCTGTCCTAAACTATCGAAGAAAGTACTGAATGCAATATTTTTTTAAGAAACAGATTTTATTTCAAGATTTTGGACAAAAAAGTCTATTTTGCATAAAAATTAAACACAAAATATTTTGAAACTTTTTGAGAAAACTGAAAATGCAATTATTTATTATTATTATTGTTGTTGTTGTACATTAAGTTGCTTCTGATTTTTTAAAAAATGGCTAAATCAGTTAAAAAAGAAGCGAAAACAGCTGCGAAGAGAGCTGCGAGACGCCTTTCGACTTTTTCAAAAGTCGCTCACTTAAAAAACATGTTCCACTTTAATTATTTAATAAAATGGACAACTATAAAAAAGATTAAATATCAAAATTTGTTCAACACACCAAAAGAGGTTCTTTTAATTGCTAACTTAACTCCTATTTGTCGTAGAATAAAAATTGTTTCATCTCTATTTGATTAATATGTTAAATTTTAATGTCATAATTATAAATTGCAGCTGTGTACACTCAGATTCGTTTTGTAAAATATTTGGAAGTAGAAAAAAATTAAAATATTTTCTCATCATTGTTTCAATTTTTAAAAAGATTCGTTGTAATAATAATAAACTTTTATTTTGTAGTAAGGCTCAAGCCATCAGGTCTGCTCCTCCACCTTACCACCGTCAAATGTTGTTATTATATACATGATAATAATACACATATAAATAACAATACATACATTAATATATTCATGAACATATACATAAATTATACCAATAAACGGGAGGACTCAATTACGATGACGGCTGAAGGCTGAACAAATATTAGATAATATACTACTAAGTGTATGGTACATAATAATTAAATAAAATGCAAAATACATCGTTTACAATATAATATTACAACGTATCATGAAGAATATTACATTACATTATTGTAAAATTAGAGAACAAATTTCGTATTAGTTTACACTATTTATCTCTCCATCCATCACTTCCTATCGTCCCACTTTCATACCACCATGAGACCACACACGTCATCGCTCTCATAAGGGTAGCAACATCCCCCACCCCCATCAAAAGTCATACGGCATCACCCACGCTCTCGGCAATTTCGGGGTGAGCATCGCCGCTCTTTTTCGCCTGCCCTCTGACCCTTCCCCCCATTCATATAATTAATGACCCATCGTCCTGCTATCAGATCGGGGTGGCGGCCAACGGACTCTAGATTTACTGTATGGCTGCAATATTTCGGGGTCTGCCACTTTATCGACAAAAGCTTGCCTGTTTCATTACACTAACGACAATAGCTTAACATCAATTCAGGAGTGGCCACGACCTCGTTTTTAATTTTTTCCCCAGTGCCGAGGGTAAAAAACGAATACGTGAATACAAGCCCAGTCGGAGAAAATTTGATTTTCTCTTCTCAATGGCGACTCCGAAAAAATGCTTCATAAAGCTTTTGCATGTAGCGAGCTTAGAATTTTTGGGCACTCTTCTAGAGTGTTCTGGCGTCAATACGCCCGACAACACTCACATTAAATTTTTTTTAGCAAATGCAGCAATAGTTCAGGATGGCTAGCTCGCTCCAGCGCAGAGTGTATGACACATTGTGACTCAGTATACCACAAAAAAAAGAAAAGAAGAAAAGTGGGATGGGGTTAAATGCAGCCAAAATTTTCCACATAAAGCTTTAGACATTCGTTTGGACCGCGTCTGAACTTCTTCACAAAGGATGGTTCGGTCGTCTGTAAACTAAGGGTATTAAATCCATCGCAGATTATTCGAAACGTAGAGTTGAATTTACGCTTTTCCTTCGTTAGGCGCACGACTGGACGACAACTCTTTGCTTGGTACTGACTGCCAGTACACATTCCCCTATAGAGTGTCTACTAGAAAATTAGCCGAGTTCACGAAATTCTCCTGTCAAAACATTAAACTCGTTTAAGACCTACATGATAAATTGTAACTGTCAATAAATCATGTTGAGGTTTACTCTTTTATTCGTTAAGAAGCTAATACCTGTGCAACGCAGCTTAATTAAAAATTGTAAAAAAATATTCAAATTCGAATATTTGTAAAGAGGAATTTGGACTATGGATATTGAGACAAGAGCACCTTCACTGTCACTGACTATTCATTTTAATTGCATATATGTCAGTATCTAATAGTCAATAAAGTGCGAAAAAGCATTACTAGGGAATGAGACTATGTTTCATCGCAAAATCAGTGAATTTCATTAATACCTTAAAATATTGTGAGAAAAAGTTCCAGGGTAATAGATAAAATAATTGTCATAAAATATCGTCAAATAATGTATACCTGCTAACGTATTACCAGCAACACTATGAAATTCTCTGACATACTAGATGAGCGGTTTCCAGTTTGTTTGGGTTTTGAAACCCTAAAAATGATCGACATTCTTTGGGTGCAAACAACTCAAATAAATAAAGTTAGTTAGTAACTGTGGACATACTACACAATTTTTTATTTATATAT
Organism: Laupala kohalensis; assembly: GCA_002313205.1. NCBI lineage: Eukaryota > Metazoa > Arthropoda > Insecta > Orthoptera > Trigonidiidae > Laupala > Laupala kohalensis. The sequence continues at coordinate 110,893 of NNCF01126964.1, forward strand.
TATTATTAAACTAATTCCTGGCTTAGGACTAGGTGTAATGTGAAATGTAGGTGTCATGAAAAGAAAGACTTATTATTTCGAAAATATTTCATAACAAGAAAGAAATATTTTCATCGTTTAATTAGTAGTAATCTTAAAATTAGGTTTGACCTCGTAGCTCTCGGAACCCCTATGACCCTTCCACGGAACAATAGGATTCCGCAGAGCACCTATTAGAAACGCTACACCAGATCACGTTAAAACAAGAAATGGTGAAAGGCAAATTTACTGATGGTTACATGTTGAGTAAGTGGAAGAAACTGATGTTAATAATCGCTCTGGGATTCTTGAGAGTTGGAAGAACATCAGTGCGATTTTGGTGGTGGCAGCGTTACGACAACGCACAGTGGATCCTTTCACCAAACACGTGGTCAATTGTCAAAAAATATATTTCTTCCATGTGCCTACACGTGGATACCTAGTCAGAAGGCGACGAGCCGGAAATTGAACCCGGCACTACTGCTTTGATCGCAAGGGTGTTAACAACCCGTTCACATTCAATAACCATACACCAGACTTTATACCCCAGACGATGGAAGATGCATCCCCATACAAGAGATGAGGAAACTAAGTTGGCAGTCTATTCTATGTGCGGTTTACTCGAACCTACTTGTTAAGGTTGATTATGGATAGATTTCTTCTATCTACGTACACGTGGAGAATAATATATGGTAACTCTTTTCTGTTAAAATAATTTTTTTGCGTTGTTTAGAAACAACTTTTTTGTGTTTTATTGAATAGTCAGTACTGAAGTTTATATTATGTTATGTTTGGGCATGTATGGAGAATATTATACTGCAAATGAGAGGACTATGTCTTTCATACGATTTCCATTTTGAACTCTGCCATTTTTTTCTGTATCTGCTTTCTTTGAAAGCGAGATCAAAAACCTTTCTGTACTGACTTACACACAAATACGCCCGTATCTTCATATCATGACCAGGTTGCTGGCAAAAGGAACCACTGTGCGACGGTGTGAGGCTACAAACGCCGCTGCAGCGCGTAAAGGTGTTGACGCGCGTATCAATTTGCGGCGGAGCGCGTTGCAAACGACCGCTCTGCGCTCTAACGAACGGAAGGTGACTGCAGCGCTGGGAACAACTAACGGTGAGCAGCGGTACTACACGGCGAGCAGCATCGTCCGCGATGGCTTCCACGGAAGAGGGCGACGGTTTCCACGGAAGTTCAGAGGCAGCGTCATAACAGTCGTAATAGGACGCTAAATATTCTAGTTATCCGTGGCAATTCCTTCTCCCTAATACTGTGGTGGATCTGCACCTCACCACATCATAAGAATAAGACATTAAATAAAATCGCTTTCGCTTGTCTACACACAAATACGTTGGACATAATAAAGGAGAAAATATGAAAGCAATATTTAAAGTAAACAAGCTCTCATCACTGAGTGTGACACATATTCACATATTTTCTCTTCACATATTTTGTTGGGTACTGCTTTTCGTATATTTACCCCTAAACTTGACACACATTTTTCACAAATAAGAAATTCCAGCACTAACGAAGGCTGTTTATTAGCGCGTAGACATCGGCAATTCCAAAAAAAGACGCAATCAGATCGTAATATATTGTCAGGAACGTACAGAGTTTCAGCTTTCGAGATAAGTTTGTGTTTGAAAAAATAGCAATAATAATGTTCGTGTTGTGATACTTCAAAATATTAAGTTGAAGTTAATATAACATACATTATCACTTCACAAACAACATAATATAAATTATAGAGAAGGTAATGTAAACTTATGCGAGTGGAAATTAAAAAAGTGTTATATATAAAAGTTTGGACATTCACTTGGTCCGCATCCACTTCTCCACAAAACAGTTCTGGAAACCGTAAGATAAAATAATTTATTAATGTTTAAAAATAAACTGTTGCATTATTCAGAAATGTCACTGTGCCATCCCTGCGAGAAACATGATAAATACACCTTTCAATGAAGATAAAATCCCTCTTAGTCTATGAACATGTGAGATGAATTATTTAATTCAGTTTAACATGGTCAGTCACTTATACTTTCATTCCAAAAATAACACAATTTAAAACATTTCCTTTAGCAAATAGTGTCCTTCACAAAGTAATTCACAAATCAATACAAGAACAGATATTTAAATGAAAGGAACGCATGTTTGTGCGCAAAACTTTAGTACGCGAATGGGAATGCGTGCAGAGCAGTGCTTCCGGATCACGCTTTCGTATAGATTTCCGTAGTCACCCCTCACCCCGGTGAGGGCATAATTCGACGCATTGCTTCACCCATCCATGACAACTCCCCTAAAATTTACGAACATACACATACAGTTACTGAAAAAGTGTTTTTTCTGAACATTCTCGGGTAGGAATCTACTAGGTTCTGATCCTTCTTGTCATGTTTCCACAATTTCTCTGAGCTGACGCGGTATCATTGATTCACCCTTATAAGAAAATTCCGCGTTTTATTTAGTTTACCAGGAGACTTTTCTGGGTGAAATGGGATATAATCTTAGCTGCCAAATTGTGTGAGTACCGCCATCAAGTGGTGAATCCATGGGATAGTTGCTCTTCCTTCCCCCACCACTAGGGTGAAGGCATGGGGCTGAATTCGATGTCAAATGGTCGGGTACTTCTCTCTGTGATGTCTCTAATGTTGATAATAAAGTAATCTACCAGTAAACTTTAATAGTAAAGTCATCTACCAGTAAAAGAACGGACTTTCAGTCCTTTATCATCAATGTCATCATCCGTGGAATGAAGTTATCTTTGGAACCGTGTTCAACGAGAGTTTAATCCAACGGCAATTTCGATCTAACTATGCTTCCACAGTTGAAATGTTCTAATGAAGTTGTGGAAGAATTTCTATAACATGCAGCAAAAAGTAAAGCAGACATACCATGGAATCTAACTCCAGGTCACATTCTCACCAGACACGACTCCGTCAAAAATCATTTTCTACTTTAGAACTAAAAAAATAAATATTTTAAAAATTATATTATATTATGTGAAGGGACACTTTATTTCCGGCACCTGACGAGACGTTATTTTGAAAGATACAGCAGATATCCGCATATATGTAGCTTTCGTTGAACAAAATAATATCGGATAAACCCTCCTATTTTATAAACCCTTATCAGTTAAACGCCATGATCGGATGCAAATTGCGAGCCAATAATGTCTTGTTAGACAATGAATTACAAGACAGCATAACAAGTAGCAGATTTCAGAGGAGAAACAGGGTTCCAGTCCGCAACACAAATTAGTTGATGATCAAAGGCTACGGTGATGGACGTCGGCGGAGCGACGAGCTATTTGATCCGAATCAGAGGAAAATGGCACACCAAATTGACGATAATGTCGCTAAGAGAACGGGATGGTGCTACAAAGCAGTAGAGGGTGTTTATTACAAAGACGAAAAAATGAAAGTTGAAGAGATGATGTGTTATAAAAAACGAACAAACTTATGTTCTTCCAATTATCGGGACACTTAAGGTATTATGTCCATCAGAGCAGTTAGACTTAAGTACCCACAAAAATGTTTCAAATGATAGTTCGAAACATTCCCTATCCAATTATCATGAATTTTCATACCCTACAGTGAAGCATTTTGAATTATTCGACTTTAACTTACTATGAGCTTATATTGAGGAACAGTCGCGGGTTTAAGTTTTTTTGATATTCTTGCAAAAGTACCGGCTAAACAAAGTGAAAAAAACGCTACTAAAACACAGCAAATTGAATTAGTAATGCAGTGACGTTATGATTTTCACAACGTACGGGGCACTTACGAGAATAATTCACACAAAAATAACAACAACAACATGGAAAATACTGTTTTTACGGAAATGGAAGTCACATCACGTGGTTATAGACAATGTCACCTTTGTCAAAGAAGGAGTCAAACGAGTCTAAATTTGTTATAAATTTTCAAAATTACAAAATAATTGTCCTCGTTCAATAGTAAAAATCAGTGGAATGAACTATTAATTAATAAGAACTAGTTTGGTGAATATTTCCAAGTTTCGTCAATAGTTGGCAACTTTTCTACAGTACATATAGTTTAGTCACCAACATAATTGCTTGTTATACAGATATCACGAAACACATTCCTGTTCATACTCTCGGCGTTTAAATGACTTTCACCATTATGTTCAAAAAACATTACTCAGTAATTAAAAGTCATTTTATATCTATTATACGTGTAAATGAGGATAAAGTTATTATTAAAATAAATATTTTAAAAATTTACACTCGAGACGCGAGTTGCAGCTAATTTATTAGCTGTCCCTTTACGGAGTGTTTGAAGAGTATATATTTCAATAATTCGTTTATGTTCCCTTTGTTTTTCACAGTTAATGCAATATTTTATTCAAATTGAAGGGGTGATATAAATTGGATAATTATGCGAACAAAATCGAGATTTACGTACGAGCCTACAATTATCTACACGGAATGTTTGTATTACTGGACCCTGTATCCACAAATGGCCCCGCGAGTATGACACAATATGCAAATTCGAGTATATATTTGTCAAAGCATCCACCACACAAATATAATTTATGACATTAACTATTATTTGAGATGTGCCATCACATGTTACGTTAGTAAGCATCGTATTTTAGAGAATTTCGTTTTAATTTTCTCTAGTTTATATTCTTTAACCACATGTATATCTACTCCTATTTCAATAATAAATTAAAAAAGGTTAAAATATTATAACAAAAATATTTATGCAATGTTACATAAAGAAGTTGTTTTGTTACTAATGAATTATTTATGTACTCATATAAGTAGCAAACACCGCAGAATGACAGAAAATTTAGGTATTACAAAATAATTTCTGTAAGGAAAATATATGATATGATAAAATATAAAACAGTGTAACATCCAATATGAATATGATACTTAGGTATATCAGAGAAAACTCACCAATTAAACCTTCATCACCATGGTACTTGTAGAAAGTTAAACAAGAAAACTCACCTGGAACAAAAGATAGTTACAGTTAACTTTTTTTTCGAAAATTGATCTGCACAGAGTCTAAAGTGTCAATTTAACAATGAAAGACACCAATGAAAATAGTTCAAATGCTATGACTGCATAAATGACGTTAAAAAGATAATATTTTATTAAAGATAAATAAATCTTATTTTGTAATTCTGCAAATGAAGATCTCAAATTCAATTAATTTCATGTTTCGAAATTGCTATTGCCATTATATTTCTTTTTATTTAAATTAGTATTGTTAGTTAAAACTGTTCCTACAACATTCTATTGATGACACTTGAGTTCAATAACAAAATACTTCCAGTCTTAACACAATCAATCTTCACTTACTTTGTCAATTTTCTCTCTCTAAAATATGGTACTGTAAAATCTTTTTCAACAATAAAAGTTAAAATTTTATTAGATTTTTCACGAGTTCTAATGTTTACGAGGAGTGCGGATGAGGAAGATATGTTATAGAAAGGACGGTTAACTCTCAAATTGAATGCATTTGTGTTAAAAAAAATAGTTTTTCAGAACACACTGTGTCATCAATGATATTATTTGACGAACATGGAACAATCTGCTGGACAATAGCTTCTAGATTTTGTAAAATTATTGCGCACTCATTAATATGCAATTGTCCCAGAAACTTTTTCTTCCTATTCTGCATAACCATACAGAGCAAATAACACTAATTAAGTATCAACTTTTCGAGCATCAAAAGATGTGTTGGTGATTACCTATTGTTTCATCTTACACGTATTAGTTTCCGAGATAAAAGCATTTAAAAATTACATTAAGAAAAGAAGCAACTTGACTCATTTACTAGAAAAGTATATTACTTGACTACTTCAATACTAACAAATGTTAGCACATTATGCGTGTGGTAAGTAATAAAAAAGATCGTAGAATTGTACATGAGTTACCCATTGTGTATTATCATATACTATTCATAGCTGATTAGACGTCCTGTTTACATGCTAAATATGAAACAGACTGCAATTAACCTAGAACTAGTCGATGGGGCAAGAGGTGTTTGCCATATTATTCAGGGCTATAGCAAAGTCTTGTTAATACGTACGCTCATTATATCATACAGAATGTTAATTACATTCTTATTTTACTGAGTTTTATTTGCACGAGTTTAATTAGTATACTTGAATTCCATTAAAAGTTGTGCGTTCTGAATCCTTTCGGTGGAATTAACGTACGTACTGTTTTATCAACGTCTCACAATTAAGGTAGTACAATTAAATCACTAAAGTATCTGAAATCAGCATTAATAAACAGAATAACGTGTACTTATTGTGATTTCAACTTGAAAACACGCCAGCCATTTAGATGAAATAATTGCGATTATAATTGGTGGTGTAATACATTTTGTCTTATTTTCAAAAAAAGTCACCAACTTTTAAATCTCAGAAGNTGGAGGATAATAAACTAATATATTATTTAAAACTAGACCAACTTTTAAATCACGAAGGTGATGTAAGTTTACTTTGATTTTGAGTAAATTTTCTTACATCACTTTTATCTATACGTCACCGGACATTTCAAAGAGATCTTTCATGTTTTCGCAAGAAGTGATACATAAACCAAGAGACCGTTGCTCTCGGCTGTCCATGTTTTCACATGCTCTTGTGCATTTCAAAGCAAGCCAAACGCGTTCCAGAATATTGTTATACTATCCTATTAACTGACAGAAATTAAGTCATGGTTTTTCATCATGTGTTACGCAACAATTATAACAAACATAGAAAAGACAATTATACTTTTCAATGATTTGACTTATTTGAAGCCCTAGTCCCACCAAAAGCATTTGTAGCAGTAGCCTCGGAGTATGGCAGCCGCAAGCACCAATGTAGTGAAGTCCTCCAGTGTGAGGAAGGGTGGCTTTGAGGGTTGATTTCGGTGCGAACGGAAGCGCTGGCGGCGGCATGGGGATTGCTCTCGGGGCGCTTCGGTAAGGCGAAGGAGGAGAGAAGACGGAAATAAGCGGTGGTGGTAGCTTGGAGTCGCAGACATTAATATCCCGAGCGCAGGATCCGTGTATTCGGCGAGGCGCGTCATTCGGCTTGTACAAAGGGATGCTGTCTCAAAGGACGCCGCCACACCATACACCGCAACGTATTGTCCAACACTGACCTTCTTGTTACTCCTTTAACGTCCTATAGATTCCTTTGCTTCCGTTCGTCGATTTCCCATCTACTCATTTATCATTTTCTTCACCCTATCACCTAGTACGAGAAACAGAGTACGACCTGAAGGGCTCGTGCAAATATTTCGCAAACATACTAGTATGGGAATGTGGTTTCTGTATCGTGCAAACAGTCAGTGGTATTTAAAACTGTAATGTAGTATTTCATTTGTACGATTAACAATACGTAGTAAACTTAATGAACAATCATTAATCTTAATGAACAATGATTAATATTAACTTCACAAATAAACACTTACTTAAAAGATATTCAGCAACATCATGGCTTCCTATTAAGTGTTCAATTTGAATGTAAGATTTGCAATGTTCCCGAGTCACATTGTCGTGTTCTTTTTGTGAATCTCTAGTTTTAAAAAAAAAACAAGCAAAAAAATAAAAAAAATAAGACGGGACCTCGGGGAACGACCACTCACATTGGAGACCGAATGAGATACATGAGATAGCAACCTCGATTGTACCAAAACTATTCTAAGCAATGCTTATTTTTAGTATTAATTTTCATAATGCGGGTCAATGACTCATAGCGATTTGGCCGACTGTCATTTACACCAGTCAGAAGAATTTTAATAAACAATAATTCATTTCTGCAAATACTAAATTTCGTCCAAAAACTGTTATGCTTAACAGAGTTATTTTCCATTTCTCTGAAGACACTCCACTAACAGCGCACTCCCAAACGCGTGTATGATGTCAAGCGAAGGCCGGTAACCACCGATTGCAGCAGCTCCAACGAGCGCCCACCGTCTGCACCTGCAATTGCAACAACACCACCGACCGCTCCCATCCCTGACTCTACTCCATTCCCTTTCTCTACCTTCTCAACGCAGTCCACGTCTCGCACCCCGGACTCAAGAGACGAGTCTCCCCAAAACATGGCTCACTACCATCTCCCACCACTATCTCCCCTGACTACCGTACTGGCACTACAATATCCACCAACAAGCTATTAGAGTCAACCCCAAGATGATATTCATGAGAAAAAACCTCACGGTAAAGTTTAAGGGAATTGTATCATGTTAAGGAGGACGCTTTGGTAATGATTTTGCTTTAATAAAATAACAGAATAATTTTTAGATGTAAATATATTTATGAACTGGGCATGGCAAAAAAAAAAAAATGGAAATTTCACATCTATAAGGTATGAATAAAAATTGTTAGCTACGTGGTATAATATCAACAGAATACCAACAAATTTGTATTTAATAAAACAAAAATATTTTTTGTACTACATTTCTTATCAAACTACAAATTATTTGGGATATGTATATATAAATTAACTATTAAAAATATTCTTAATTCCAGTATGCAAGAGTCTAAAGAGGCTGTATATAATATCCGCTCCTACGAGGAGGAAAACCGGAGAGAAACCCCGAACCAGGATGTTCTCGAAATATTTTAAATATTTAATTTAATAAGTGGTTTTTGTAGAGCATTAAACCGAAAACATGAACTTTATTTTAACAATAAGACAATAGTTCATTTAATCCATCTATACTCTACAAATATTTTTTGGTAAATACTCGCACGAAAAATCCTCTCTTGTTCATCCAGAGCATATACTTGAGAATGAAGACCAAAGTGAACGACGAACAAGACACCTTCCGAACCCCGCCCGTGACGTCAGTAACTTCGCCTGTTGTGTGATCTCCGTGTCGATGCTGCGGGGATGAAGTCAGAAGTCTGACCCGAAGAGACCGCCATCACCTTCAGCTTCACCCTCCCCCCCCCCCTCAAATTACGCTACAAGGGTTGCGAGGCGCGCGAAATTGGGGACACGGGTGCGTGACCAGACTCTGCAAGCAAAAGCTCCAAGTTGTTGGAGGGTTGTAATTCAAGAATAAGACGTAAGGGAGCGCTACGTCGCATCGCACGAAGTATTGGAGTCGGGGTGGGGGGGATGAAAGAGATGAAGTGAGATGGAGAGGTGACGGTTGCTGGCGGCGAATAAGGAATAGTAGACAACGAAAGAAAAGGATTCGCAGAGGAGAGTTAGATCGTAGCGCCGAAGACGAGTGAACTTTGTTCTTTCAATGGGCTTCGTTACATATGATTCAAAATTACTGAAGGTCATTCTGCCAACAAAGAATTAATTATTTTAAACATCTTAAATATTGTTTATGGATATAATAATACATGTTTATTACAATTCTAGCATTTAAAACACACCTCACCGGTCGTGTACGCAATATACTGATGAAATACATTGTCTCTTATGAGAAAAGCACTTATTTTATATAATAAATTAGTTTCTAAATATTTTAAAACGGTGTAGTTGAAAGTCTAGATTTATTTTTGATACAGATCACCAATTATCGTGAAGAGATATTTGACTTTTTGCTGGGTCTTCGTCGCGATTTTAGTTTCGATTTATCCGCCATAATTGTCTTCTACCTCATCAGCATGATTCGCCAACACTACACTCGACGTTTCTTGGCGAGTGCTACTATAACCTAGGATAAAACTCACTCATTTTCTTTGTGATTATAACGCATTAATACTGATTAAAACACATTAATTTTGATTTAGTTTTTATTTACTACGATAAGCAATGCCATTACGCAAATTATAGCAATTAATTTTGTGAGAACATGTAAATAGCACATTGTGAAACTTGATGGGTATTGCATTGCTGCAGGCGGCGTACTAGCCAAATAATCTTAGGCCGGTATTACAAGTTCATATTTATGTGTCTTATCTCTATTACCAAAAGACTTAGGTGAAATATGTGCCTGTGTTATGTACAACCTTTTATAATAGTTGAGCTATGATCATATATCTATGACATTTCTCGTCGGGAAAACCTTTGATGATAGACGTATCTTTTATAATAGACATATGACATAGAAATATGACTGTGTAATCCCGGCTTTATTGTTAGTGACAGGTCATGATACTTGCAAACAAAGTCAAAGAGAAATAAAATCTCATTTTATATAACTATCTATATAAAGAACTTTTTATGACAAATTAGATCGTTCAACTATTGATTATTATTCATTAAACTATTACGAAAATTAACATAAATATTAACAGAAAAGATAATTAGAGTTTTCAGTGATTTGACTCATATTGCTCGGCACAACGATCGTATGGCTTATTTCTTGCTTTAAGGTGATCAAAAATTCGATGGTTCATGCCGCCAGATGACACATATTAGCTACTTTGTTACTCACCCTTGTTCTTATAACAGCTGTATTTACTATTGCGATTTATGTTTGTTACCACGGTATTGTGAACATGTTGACGTGAGACGCCCGATACTTGTGAATATGTTATAATTGTCTATGTTTTCTGAGCTGGTCTTCATTTACTTGATCCGAGGGACCGTATTATTTCATTATTCTTTTGTAAATTATATTGTAAAATGTGAAATAAAGACAATAAAAATATATTAGTGAGAGAATAAGAATTAAGTAAAGCATACTTGTAACATTTGTTTCCGATTTTTTAATGGTGTCTACCTTTCGTTAAGTCATTTCCATCAAATATCATATCGTGTGTTATATAATCATAATGTAAAAAAAACAACAACTTGCTACTCCCTATATGGTGCCATTTTCAAGTATTTGATACCATTTAAGCAGAATAAAAATTATTTCAAATATACGCACAATCATTATGTTTGTTAGCACACTATACCGACTTAAAAAGAAGTCACTCCGAGGTTGAACTCATAAGAAAGTATTGCATTACGAATAACAATGATGTATTGTTGTCCATGTTGGTGAAATATGCTCTCCAGGACCCTATTGTGAAATAAAACAGGTGCGCCCGTTCGGAGCATGCACAGTGTGCAAGCCAATCCTATTCAATACGTTTTTCGGAGCGGGCGTATTAGGATATCGCTTCACGCTTACAACATGCGTAAATACAGCACCTTTAACTTTCAAAAATGTCTTACGTTTCATTGGCTGGTCAACATCCCTTCCACTTCGATACGCAAAGCCACACCTTGTATTATTCCACTATGCTCGGACCGTAGTTAGATTATTGTATGCTACTATGTACGTGATTACGAATTCTTTTAAAATTCAGATAAATGGAAAACACTTCACACAGACTGCTCAATAAACAAAGTGTCTAGTTAAAACCATTGCATTCTATGATTTTCTTTCCATTTTTCGGGTATGCACTTGAAAAATGTTTTTCATTGCCTTTATATAATTTTAGTTCTACAATACATTGACATTTCCCATCCTGGCCCGTGTTTCCCATCCTGGCCCGGGTTTTTTCTCCGTTTTTCCTTCGGGTAGAGGCGGATTTCTTATACAGGTTCTCTAGGCTTTGTCTAGGGGCGTGTTTATTGTAACAATAAATCGTGAATTTAGTGTTTTTTCAAGTCTTATGATTTTTATACTCTTTACTCAGAATAATCTACAGTTCGATAATAATTCGTATATGTAAAATAAATATTGTGTGTTAAATTACAAACATATTAACATTATATATGTATTATAACTCGCAACTAACTTTTTATCTTATCTAGGAACTTTTGCTGAAATTTATGAATCCGCCTCTGCCTTAGGGCCCTCGATCGGAATTGATGGGATGGTCCCTTGCTTGCTTCCGGACAGTAAATTAGTTTATTGTCCTCCACGTGGTCATACGCAGTCTGTACTGTTTTTTGACAATAAATTTATTATTATTAAATTTATTATTAAATTTATTATTATTTGACAATAAATTTATTAATTTATTACTTAAATTATACGTTCTGTGAATTGTCTGCCTCGTATGGCGCAATACTAATACATTACTGACATATTAGTAAGATTCATAGTCATCAGTTTTGCGAGTTTTATTTTTCTTGTTTTGTCTCTCTGCTCTTGTAATTCATCCACACTAACCATACTTTCCTTTTTAGTTGCTCTAACCCTGTAGAATGTTCTTTTGAATTTCAAATAATTTCATCTGTTACTTTTCTAATTTCCTTGCAACTGTCATTCCAAAAAATTCTCTTTTATTAGTACAGATTAGAATGTTCAAATATGAAATTATTCTTTGAGTAAACAAAATATAAATAAATGTATGTGAAAATGTCCTAGTGAAAGCTTTAATTAACGTTTGAAAATAAATAATAAATAATATTTAAGTTTGAAAATTACCGTGTAGGTACCGGTCACATGTTTAATAATAATAATAAATTTATTGTCAAAAAACAGTACAAACTGCGTATGACCACGTGGAGGAAAAAATACTAATTTACTCTCCGGAGGCAAGCAAGGGACCATCCCATCAATTCCGATCAAGGGCCCTAAGGCAGAGGCGGATTCAAAAATATCAGCAAAATTTCCTAGATAAGATAAAAAGTTGGCTGCGAGTTATAATACTAATAGAATGTCAATATGTTTGTAATTTTAAGCAAAAAAGTACATGTACAAGTTATTATCGAACTATAGATTATTCTGAGTATAGGGTTTAAAAATCATAAGAATTGAAATAACACTAATCAGATTCACTGTTTGATATCAGATTCTTCTTACGCCAACGAATGCTGCGTCTGAACGTACGACTTGTAGAGGCAGAGAATAGTTTCCGTGTTCACGATGTACTGAAATGGAAACTGTTTTGTTTGCTTGTTTTACGACACGGGGAGAATTCAAACAAGAACTCGAGACAGATGAAATGGAAGAAGGTAATTCGAAATGTACGTGACATCATAGGGAGGGACTCATTTACTATTCACTATGTGTGAATACACGTTTCAAAAGGGTCGTAGATAAAGTGAGAGAATACAATTCATAAAGAACATGACAACATACATAAGGCACAAGTTTTTTATGATGTAAACAAAAGATATAAAATAAATATTTGACAACTATTAATAGGTACACAATTATGTGTAGTGCATGAATTAATAAATACGAAATTATTGTATTTATCAGCCGGAACAAGCATTTTTCATGACGTAACATATCTCACAACCTGCTTTGTCATTTCCAATCCCGATATTATTCTAAAAAAAAAGGTATTGTTTTGGTTAAACGAAACTTCGTACTAACCTCTATAAATTCGTAATTCTCTAGTTGTTTAACAATATTATATTGTATGAAAATGGGATACGGAACCGATATTCGAACTCGATTTTCAGTTTAACGCGCTGGTGCACTACCTTCGTCAGTAGCGCTTAGCACATCAGCGTTTTAAACTGAAAGTCCCGATTTTGAATCTCGCTCCTGTTTCCTTTTTTCATTCAATACAACAAATATACTTAATCTGACACCGGGTGCTGAGGTTTACTATAATTTAAGAGATTTCAATACGATTGCATCACTAATGGTTTGTCGCATCTCTCTAAGAAATATGAGTTTCGACCAAGAAGTTAATACGTTCCACGTGTTTTTCACTTTGTTTTCCTCTGTATTAACAAATTTCCTTTCGACAACATTATACATCGTCGTAATAACACATGGATCCGAAGGATACAAAGTGAAAAGTCTGTATCTAGCAGAAGGATTATGAAAAGTTGTTTTTGTAGAGCGAACACATTAAAAGTATAGTTGGAGAGCAAAGTTATGCGGAAGAACAAAGACGTGGAATGATGGCTCCATCGAACTCGAAAGCAGAGTTTGTGAAGTTGTATTCCATACAATGTGGCGTGCACGTTATGCACTTTCATCGTGAAAAAAAAAAGAAAAAAAAATAGGTGTAAGATTAATTGGGAAACAATGTAACAATGTTTTGTTTAATAATATTGTGGTACAATGTTTCATNGGGAAACAATGTAACAATGTTTTGTTTAATAATATTGTGGTACAATGTTTCATAATGAATTACTCCCAATTTCGTGTTGCTAACGTAGATGAGAGAAGAAAATGTTTCGCAAAAACAAAATAGATACAAATCTCGCACTAATCTTTTAGTTTCTTTCAAGAAGACTATACACAGGAGATGTCACTCATGGAGTGGGGGTATGTACGAAAAGCGTCGTCAGCTCACGCGATGATATGAATCTTCAGCGTTATCTCACGCTGGTTATTGTAATTGCTTCGATGGCAGTTCCCGCTTCGATTGATGCTCAGCTGATAGCTTTGTGCTGTATACAGCTGGCATAAAAACTTTGATCTGCTATTATTAGTTGTTATATTATATATATAATAGGTAAGCTGATATAACAAAAATTAATCTATCCTGTTGTACATATATCAAATATTGTTAGTTATGTCCTGACATATTTTTCTTGAATTACAGAATAGTTTTTTCTCTGCAAAAAATCAAGGATGGAAGAATTCGAGTTCAACTTGGCGGTTATTGTCAAAAATATAGAAAGGACTGTTCTACGAAGTAACTGGTGGACTTTTGCAATCAGTAAATAAGTGGGTGATATTTTCAAAAGTAAATTATAACTTTGATCAACTCTTAGTGAAAGTAAAAATAAATGAAAATATGTGTGTCGAAACCAATGACGCATTTGGTTTCTTACAAGGATTAAAATTTGATAAACCAAACAAATTGTATGATGTTAACAAAACATTAAATTAATTAGAACCAATGAAAAAATATTTAATGAAAAATACAAATAAAATTAAATACAATTTTGAGTAAAACAATTAAAGATGTATGTTTGCTTCTTTATAATGTGTTACATGTACAATATTTATTGATTATTAAATTGCGTTAACAAATTGTGAATAATCTCTTACGAAAACATTGCCAAAACCTGCAAGTTTAAAAAAAAACTTATTAAAACTTCTTAGGTTAAAATATCACTATTATTAAAATTTGCGTNGTTTAAAAAAAAACTTATTAAAACTTCTTAGGTTAAAATATCACTATTATTAAAATTTGCGTAGTTGAATGAATTTTAAGTAAAGTACTCGTGGTATTGTATTCAAAAGCACATGGCACTTTCCTATCGAGACAAATGAATTTGAAGTAGTTACAATAACCAGCGTATGATGGCGGTGAAGATTCATGATGCCGCGTGAGCTGACGACGTTTTTCGTACACATAGAAAAGGTTACCCCACTCCACGAGTGTCATCTTCTGTTTATAGTCTCGTTGGTTTCTTCTGTGACATTTGCCAAGAGTAATATTGATAATACATGATGATAATTCATTCGTGGGGTAGCTTGCAAAGATGAAGATTGCCAGATTGTTTGAAATTATTGTTCTCCAATAATCAAACAAACATCAGGTCTTATTCTATAATAATAATAACAATAATAATAAATTTACTGTCTAAAAAGCAGTTGCAAACTGCGGACGGACACGTGAACAATGATCTAATTTTCTCTCTCCGGAAGCAAGCGAGGGACCATCCCATCAATTCCGATGAAGACTCTAAAGGAAAGGCGAACTTAACATTTCAGCACTCTTATAAAATAAGAATAAAAATAGTTAGATACGTGTCAACACTATATCAACAAAATACCAACAAATTTGTATTTAATAAAACACAAAAAAATATTTCACAAGAAAGTATTTTTATCCAACTATAGATTATTCGAAAATAATGTTTATAAATCATAACTAGTAATAACTGTAAATTCGAATAATTATTAAAATAGGCCTCCACACCTAGGCTAGAACCTAGAGAGCCAGTAGCACCTGTATAAAACCTGCTTCAATCGGACAGAAAACCGGAGAAAACCCGAGCCAAAATGGGAAAGATTCAAGGAATATATTCAACAGAGAGACTTACGTCGAAGATATTGGCGAACTAACCATTGTGAAAACTGAACGATCATTAATTTATGTAGGTCAAACAAAAAGAGGGTGAAAAGCTAGAAACCAGGAGTACAAACAAAATTTAAAATCGGTAGAACAAAGTGAAGTTACCTCACGTTGCATTAATGATGATCACTAGATTGATTGGGAAAATACATTAATTTTGGACTAAGAAGCTAATTATTACAAACATTATATATCAGAAATGATATTTATAAAAAATACACAAGGGAGTTTGAACTTACGCACAGACTCTGAAAATATAATATAACAATACGATATTATAATATGTTTGTGTTTCTGCTTTTTTGTAAACATATTTTGTGTTTACATTTATCTTTATATCATGTTCATTTGTCCTGTTATGTTTATTGTTATAATTTATTATTACTCGATCACCTGACGACGACTTTAATCCAAGTCGAAACGTTGTGAGATCTTCACAGAAAATACAAATATTATTCGTCCATAAAAGGTCGTAAGATTTTAATTATTTATTTAATTAGATCATTAATTTTTTCACTAATGAAAGAAAATTTTGTATTTTGACGCAACGCACATTTACATCCAATACTTAACTACATTTATATTTTTTAGATAATTAACACACTCATTATTCATGACAATTCTTTAAGAGCAAGTAATTTCAAACTTGTCTTTCACATGGAAACATCTAGCAATAATGAATAAATTAGACACTCGTGAAGTCTAACAAGTAGATTTATGAGTTTGAAGCATGACATGAGTTTTAGAAATAGTTGTCGAGATACTTTTAACCATTAATTCAGAGATGTGTGAAGAGAACTCATACAGATTTTCTTGATTCAACACTCTTCAAAGACTCTATCGAACCATAGAAATGAAGAATGAAAGGACGTGTCTCGACTACTATTTAGTATTACTCTTATTTGTAACTTCTTAACTGAAATAGTCTCTCTACTAGTTACGTTAGCATTTGTATGGCTCATATAGGAAGGTCAAAGTTCAATGAAACGCGTATTGTGAATTCTCTTATGGTTCATATGTAAATTAATAATCAATTCTACATCATCGAATTCTTCAAGTATATTTTGATTTGTACAATTATTTGATTACCATAACATTCTTATTTGCTGATAATGGATATGATAACGGATTATTTGCTGAATCTTTTTCTATCCCGGTGACTTAATATATAAAAGACAATTGATTCGTAATATTGTGTTAACAAATGCTCATTCTTATAACTAGTGGTGCAAAACCATCGCACATTTCCTCACATATGTTACTCAGTCTGCACAAAAGAGTAACGTTAAATAGTTCTATTAGATGAGGGTTATTTATAGCATGAATCCTATACTTTGGTCGTCAGCATGTTACCCAATAAAAGTGTTGTTTTTAACACGGTACTCTATAATTTGGTTTTCATTTTACTTTATTTAAGAAGTTTATTATAGAAATACTTTTAGTACCATTTATACAAAAGGTTCTCTAATTTACAAATTATTTCCTTAATTTGTAATTAGATCAGTTAGATTTGTATTCTAATTCAAAAGATACATGTATAATTAAATATAAAGATAATTACGATTCATTAGCGCGAGAACAAAGGAAGCAAACCATCAGAATTCTTGTATATTATAGTTAAAAATCAAGAAATTAATTTCTTTGCAATATGAAATTGCGAATTTATATCATTGTATCTTTCGTGTTTCCTCTTAAGCCTGAATAAAAGATTTCTGTTTGTAAGTTTTGGGTAAATTTGAAAAAATCCGCTGTGCCTATACACTGACTCATACCAGAGGTTGCTACCATAGTAGGATACTTTGATAACTTAGCATTTGTGTAATTATTTTTCTTCCATATGGAGAAAATTCCGTAGTATATAATCCTATTGGTTTATACAATTTTATGTACCAAAGGAACAAAAACATACACTAATAAAATCTTAATTTTGAATATTAATAACTGATTTTCTCGGCTTCTTTCGGGTCTTAAAAAATACTTATTTACCTACAAAAATATTTTTATACTAATTGAGTGTATTTATTTTCGTATTTCAAAAGCAATTTTACTCTTATCATTACAAAAATGATTCAAGCAATCTTTCGTTGTATCTCATATTCCATTGTAAAAGGATAGAGATTTTAGGAATAACTCGGGAATTTCCTTCGGGAGAGAATAATCTGGCTACAATTCTGAATTATCTTTGAGTTCAGTTGTGACAACGTAGTCACAATGTGACTGAAATAGTAATTTTCAACCGAGAAGCTCGGCTGCCCAGATATTATGCATCCTAATATATGTAAGTAACGCGAAAGTGTGTCCGTCTGTTTGTTACCTGATCACGGCTAAACCGCAGAACCGATCGTGAAGAAATTTGACAAGGGGGTAGTTTAGATGTTCAGGATGAACAAAGGCTGACTAATTTTTTAAATGTATGAAAAAGATAGAAATGGTTTTTGTCGATAAAATCGAGATAGAAATGGTTTTTGTCGATAAAATCGAAATAGAGCGAGTTTTTATGAATTAGAAAAATTAGGATGCTGTACATGTTTTTAAAAACCAGTAAATAAAATTATTTTTATTGTTTTTTTACTGGGTAAAAGTAGGTGAGACCAAGAAAAATCCGGGGCATCGCCGGGTAATCATCTAGTTTGTATTGTACATCCGCCATTTATCATCTTGTTTCGCATCAAAATATATACGTTACGTCACTTTTAATGAGTTGACAGTTCATCTGCTTTGGAACAGACCAAACCGAAATAACGTGTTCGTCTATTCGAGTGTGAAACAACGACGGATCGAAACCGTGCAGCATATTCATCAGATGTTTCGTAATTATGACACCGCGGCGTCTGGGAATACGAGAGCTCGACTCTTTGTGCAGGAGACGGCACCGTAAGCTCATCACGCCTCCGCGGTGAGACGAAACGAGCTCTTCTCATAGACAGGCGACGAATGGAAAAGAGACAGAGAATGGCGCCTGGGTATCAAGGGGAAGGAGAAAATTGAGAAGAGACGCCCCCCCCCCCTGTGTCACATGCCATCAGAATCTCATTCCCTGGTGCAACTACTACCTCACTCTCTAATATTATGTACATTTCAACATATTAGTGATGGAAGCAAATTACGTGAAACTGTATACGAAAAGCTCAACATGTTAGTTGTTACATTCAATAATAAACATTTTTTTATCAAATAAATTAGTTGCAATTTAAATTTTTTTAGTTAATGTATTTGTTGAAAACATAATTGTTCAGTTAAATCGAAGACTATTAGCTATAGTTTTCGACGAAATACTGAATCCTAATCCATTACATTTTTAAAATATTATTTCTCGCACTTCATAATACCTTGTATCCCAAAAGACACTTGACCAATTATTTCCCAGATTTCATGAAGATTTCAATTTCATATATATTTGTGCGCATTACACTACATGAAATCTCGGAAATAATTGGTGAAGTATGAAATTTTTATATTACATTATTTATTTAAGTGGGAAAATGATATTGATTTGATACTATATTATGTAGGAATCTTTGCTGAATTTTTTCAATCCGCCTCTGCCTTAGGGCCCTTGATCGGATCTGATGGGATGGTCCCTAGCTTGCTTCCGGATAGTTAATTAGTTGTCCTCCACGTGGTCATATGCAGTGTGTAACTTTTGGTTTTGTTGACAATAAAATTATTTATTACTTATTATTGAAAATTTAATTTCAACAAAACTACAAGTTTTTAGACGTGTATTTTGTTAAACCAAAACATTAGAAAGCAATTGCCCAACTCAGTAAAAGGTTTTGCATGACACTGAAACAGCAAGGTATTGTGGAATAGTTTAATACAACAAGCTGTGGAAAGGTAGGTTAATGTGCATATTTGAGATCATAAACGTTATACAATATCAACGTCCTACAAACAATATCATCGAACTAATATTAATTGTTCATTAAAAACATTGTGTGATGAGAATTATAAATCTTTTACGTTTTCCCGTATTTATTAGGAGTGTAATTAAAATAATATGATGAAATAGGTTTCATAACTCTTTGCCACGATATAGTAAAAAAAATGCACGTTTTAACCGATTCTTTCAGTCAAACCTCAAATACAATACAAGCGCAACGCATTTGGTTCAAAAACCGAATTGCTTTCCTTTAAATGATGGCTTTACAATATTAAAATATATACATTGACTTATTTATGAGGTGTTTTAATACAAAATTACGGAATTACTTGTAATGGGTTCCAGTTAATTCCAAATTTTCCAGTTAATAAACCTTGGAAGTTACATCAAATACATTTAGAGACACAGTGGTAACACCTTTTCTATTCATTGATAGAACATGAACTCATATTTCGGAATATCTCTATATTAGTACTATCTCACGGAAGACAGGTGTATTTATTCTTCAAGATTAAGTAATGTTTCAAAATTAACTTTAAAAAAGTAAATTAATAATTGTGATATTCCAGGTTATTTCTATTTCCTTGTCCTTCATCAAATGCACGAAGAAATATTTGTAGCAGAAAATTGTTTTATAAAAAATGTAGAAAAACGTCATTCGTTAATCCGTGCATGTGAACAATCCGAAATTGTCGTTATGGCTTTTCGAAAGCACTCTCGCCAGAGGAATGGAATACGAGATGTGTACTTTAAAGAGAAACGCCGTCCTCTTCGTATGAACGCGGACCATAACTCATCGGAAACAAAAGCAGCCGTAGCGTGCGACAGTCGCTTCCACTTGCATCTATTGTTCATTCCGAGTAGAAGCCACAGTCGGTAGTTTAACAGCTGGATCAACCTTCCGCATCAGTTTCGTCACCCTCGCTGGGGTAGCCTTGGGGAGAGGTGGGGGATGAAACCGGGGGAGGGGATGGTGGATTGGAATGGGGAAGGAGAGTCCGGCATAATCCCGCGTTATGGTCGCGCTTTATCGAGTCTCCGCTGTTTCTCCTTCCCCCCTCCCCATATCTTCAAGTCCCAAGGCCTCCTAGTCTTACGAGCCTTCCTAGGTCATCAAAGCCCACCGTAAGACAAATGTTATGATCCGCAATCGTGAGGCGCTTACACAAAAGGCGATATCTCGGACACAAGCCTCGTCGCGTAACTTGATCTCATCGACGTGCTTTATACGACAGTAAGGAAACTTTTTTAGTAAATACGAGTAAAAACACGTTAACAAACGATGAAAAGGGGTAGGTTTTACGACCAATAAGATCTTCTTGCGGTTTTCGATGATTATATCAATCGAGATTCAGATTTGACGTGAATTTCGTGCTGTTAATTCCGGGTGTATATTCGATTTATGTCGGTTAAAAAAACTCTGTTAAAAGTTATCAGTGAGAAAGTATTGGGTCATAACTCAATAAAAATAAAATATAAAAAATTGTGAATTCAATTTGAGATTACTGTATCATATAGTATAGACATTCTTGAATAAAAAGTGTGGGTAAGGCGTCTAGAATAAATAATTTTGAAAAGTTGAGAATATTTGATTTGTACTCATGCCAGCTCTTCAGGCTTGCGAAGGACGTAACCTATTGAACTATGAGTCACCAAAAGATAAGCCCGTCAATGTTTGTGAATTTTCACCATGTTATCACAAAAACCATTTCATGTTTTATACGTGAATCAGACATTGGTGAGTGATATAATTTTAAAAAAAATTTTTTTGCAAAGATATTTATATAGTACAGATCTTCCGAAAAAAGATTTGAATTTCATTTCAATAAAATTACCAACGATTATAATTCATTACCAATTATTTTTTGCGTTGACACTCTCAGATAATTTCTTCAATGAAGAGATTCTTCACAATTTATTTCNGACACTCTCAGATAATTTCTTCAATGAAGAGATTCTTCACAATTTATTTCATATGAAGTAAAAATCTGTTACCACAACGCAAAATATTCTTTGGAACAAATAATTTCATCAAATATTACATATGAAGGAGCGTTGAGCTTAAAACGCAATAAAGAAAGACAAAAAAAAGATTAAAAATGTAATATAACTCGGTAAAAGTCTTAACAATCTCTCTATAATCATGAAAATAAAAATATGTCAAAATGTTTTATGTCTGTATGCAGATTCAGATATGACAAAACAAGAAGAAGAAAAAAAAGATTCATTCCTCGTTGTGGTGTTTCCACGGAGCTGACGCCCAGAGTCACTTCAGCGTGGGAGTGAAGAGTTTCGTCTGAGGAGGAGGAAGGAGGAGGACGGTGACCGGCCGGAGACTCACGTTTTATGCCGCGGCAGTAAAACACCCAGCAGCAAGCGGCCCAGCGATCAAATGGCGAAGTAAATCTTTGTATATATTCATCTCAGAAGACCAGGAGGCGACGAGGGAAAAGGAGAGGGTTGCCCTGCCCGTTTTATTACGAGGGAGATTTGATACGCAAGAAGTGACAATGTTTGGGGTACACACTAATTTCGGAAGAGATTGTGCCGAAGAGCATACTATCTTATTCCATTAAGCGAGCTATAATTGTGGGGTCCAGCATTATAAATTCAAACGGCATTTTAATTGCTTACTTTCTGTTAAATTTATTTCTAGAAATCTTTTCAAATGAACGTCATGTACAACTATCCAAATCATTAAAATAAAATTTTAAAAACATTTATCATATTCGGGAAAAACCATTTGCACAACAGCCAACTATTATTATCTCTATATAATGTTACATCAGTGGAAACCAGTGAACGCTAGGCTACAAAAATCGAATTACATTAGTCGCGGCGACCACAAGCGTAAAATAAAATGTAGGAAACAGAAAACGGATATTGGTAAAAAATCCTTTGCGAATAGAACCATTGTAGACCGGAATAACTTACCTGCAGCAACCCTTTTTTGAACTACAAAAGAAAGTAAAATGTTTCAGCAACGGTCTTCCAGCTTCGTTGAAATAGGAACATATGTGAAGTGCAGTGAATTGAAGTCTAAGGGTATAGAAAATGTTCAGAGTGAAATTAATGAAGAGCAGTGATGTGTAGTGAAGTGTACATGATTGCTCTCAGCAACCGTGTTTTGGTTTTATTTTTTATAGTTGTTAATTTCTTTTATTTATGTTTTAGCAATTACTCTTACGCTAAGGTTATAGCAGGAGTAATGACATATTCGAAAATGTGTTTGTGTATGTATGTGAATATACGCACATATGAGTCTCATGTAGATAATTAATTTCTTAAATCTAATTTCTTTCTCGTAACCATGTGTAGTAATTTTCTAAGCATTTTACTCCACTTGTGCGTGTATTTTATAGATATTTTTATAGATATTGATGATTTGTTTTTTAACTTCGTATTATTTTATTATGTATGTATTATTTCCTATCTGCCACCGAGCATTGCTCACTAGCAGACTAATAAATTATTATTATAATTATCTAATATATTTCAATCATTTTATTTGATTAAATCAACTTCCCACCCAGAGCACTAAGCTCACCGCCAAATGCTCCTATAAGGTTCCTGTAGTTGTTATTTGCAACCCAATACTTCCTTATAGATGGCATAGTGAGCTGGGAGTAAATATCATAATAATGCTAATTTTTGTCAGCTGCGCGGTGGAACAATCAAGGAACTTCTCACTATAGGTTGAGTGACTACGCACTGTAATAGCACTAAAATATGAGTATTTTCCCATGGAGAGCATATTTGGATTTTTGTTTGAAGATGCTCTAAAGATTGATGAAACTCCGAAAAAAACGTGTTTTTGGATGCAACACCAATCTAAATCTGTCATTTCCGGGTAGGATCGGTTTAGCGTCTAATATTAGAATTTAAATATTAGAAAGTAAGTATATTATAGATTCCAAATTTTCATTTCTATGATGTATTTTAAACAAACTAAGTAACTAAAATTTATTTAATTTTTAAGTTTGTTTCTTCTATCTCAATTTTTTTACTTCATTATGAAATTAGTGGCAGAGATTGAGCCAACGCATAATAAAGCTTAAATAGTCTGAAACTCGAATGAAATATTGCACCTTCAGAGAAACCGTCATGGAGATCTAGCAGTTTTAATCTTGTCTTGAAGTTATTTTTGTCATCGTGATGTTGTGCCTGGTAATCCGTACGTTGACAATATTTTTAACGTTTTGAACAATTGTTTAAAAACACGCGTCCATGCAGTAATAACCATTGTCAATCGATCCATACCTGAAGAGGTGATAGGCGATTGAACCAATCTCTTCACATCGGGCAATACATTTTTCTTTCTTGTTTTATCAAACAACAGTACAATTCTTTGAGTATTCGCGAAACTACACGGAACGACGCAGCTCTCAAAATTTTGTAAGTGAAATCTATTCGAAAATGAAATGGTAGTGCAACGGCTCTGGTGATAGATGCTTTTTAATAATTCCTTTGTCTGCTGTTCTCGGAATCACTAAAAAACATTCGAACTTATTTTAGAATAATACAATTCCATTTCGTGAGCTGAGCGTTTAAGCGCAAAATGATTGTAGAGCAATCGATCGATGGTTCGTTCGATCGATCGGTCACCGGGTGTCCTTCGCGTTCCGTCAGTAGGCTCCCTCCCGTCCAACTCGCCTGCTTGCCCATCCAGCCGCTTCGCTGCGCTGCTGGCGCCGCTCCCACCATCGCTGCTGCGTTGTTTTTATCTGTCAGCGGCACGCGTCGCGTTAATTTAATTCCGACTTCATTTTTCTCACCCGGCATCCCACCGCTGTCGTACGGAATACGAGCTACAGAGTATGCGGAAAGTTCGTAAAACTACGGGGTTTTACACCTGAACGNAGAGTATGCGGAAAGTTCGTAAAACTACGGGGTTTTACACCTGAACGAAACCAACTTTCTTCTTCTTCTGATCCCTCACAAGTTTAAGGTTTATGACTGGTTGTCTACGAAGAGACTCATGTAATAGTTTGGAGTACTTCCCTCTTGGCTTCACTCACTATATTGTATAAGAGAGAGAGAGAGAGAGTACAGAGTGTTCGAAAACACCTTCTAGTGGTTTGTTGAGATTAATGTTCTACTATTCTGTACAGACAGCTTTAGAAAACTACAGACGTTAAAACTATCCAACAAAATAAATGCTAATGAGAAGATAGTTACTCATAAAAGTTTCGCTAAAATATGAAATAAATTGTACTCACCTCGTAAGTATTGAACTGATGTAAAGATGTTAACATTTGTTGAAATTTAATTATTTTAAAAATATCATTGGAATTGTTTTTGTCTTACAGGATATATTTTCCCCTTTTCGAGATAAAACTTTGAGTATACACTCGAATAGGAATTTTTCAAAAACAGAACAGAGATTGTTAAACAAGATGAAAGATAAAGAACTTTATTTATTTTATCGTTGAGTGATGAGCTATAATTCACTACGGGGAGTGAGTACAGTTGAAGTCATTTTCTAGAAGTGCAATATATATGTCACACCGACGTAGATAACCCGGGAAGAATAAAAAAAACATGTTTTTTCTTATCATCAGTAACTTTTAAATTTCTTTCCCAAACAGTCGTTGACTGAATCTGAAAAACTCCATCAAAACACGAAATATTTTCGTACTTTATTTGATAAATCATCATGAATGGATCTTTATCATATTAACTGTATTCTACCACTTTGAGGGCAATGGTTGATAGTATGACACTGGTAAAAGACCATATTTTATATCTATGAAAGAAACAACTGTTTTCGAATAAGTCAAATAACATTTTTCAATTTACTGTGTCAAATTTGAATAAAATTACTTTAATTTTCACGTTGTCTCATGAAAAAGCTGTTCTAGACATTGATATTTTGAAGTAACTTAGCAAGGTAAATAAATTTTAGAGAGGAAAAACCATCCACTATACCTAATAGTAAAGAATGGTCCATACTGGTCTCTATGCTCCTGATTTCAGCAAGAGAGAGCTTAGCTGAAACCACTCCGTGCATTGTCCGCACGTAGGAAGTGAATCTTTCCCAAAGGGGAGGAAAGCAAAGCAGTTAGGGGGTGAATTCGTGGCGCTCCAAGCTTCGTCTCCATTCATCCCCCACCCTTAACTCCATCCCTCGCTTGCCACTGGCAGAGTTCGCGGCGTGGTGTCCACCCGTCTGCCCGCCAGACCCTCTGGATATATGAGGCTGCTCCTTCACACTGTGGACTTTTATTGCTTTTGGGTCCTTCCTCCAAAACCTTTTTCTTCCTCCACATCTCTTGTTCTAGAGCACAGCGACGCGTTTTTGTTTACTACATTCTCTCTCCCAAGGAGCACATTGTCATTGCGACCGTTTTAATTCAAAGTCATTTTCACGTATATGACACGAAGAAACAAATTTTGTAAGTTTTACCATCAACATTTCGAGATACAAATTATATCAAGGAACATAACAACAGGACAATTGAACATGATTCTACACAATATTATAACATGTTTGTGTAATTTCTGCTTTTTTGTAAATATATTTTGTGTTTATATCATGTTCTATTGTCCTGTTATGTTTTTTGTTGTAATTTGTTATTATTTGTTCTCTTAAAACTAAGTCAAAACGTAGTGATCTCTTCACAAATTTATATATCAGTCGTTCATAGAAGGTCGTAAGTCTTTAATTGTTTATTTAATTAAATTATATAATGGATGTTATTTGTAGTAGAATATAACATGCTTTACTTGATTTTGTACAATTAAAAGTTAGATTTAGTTGCCGCAAGGAAAGTAAATATATTTACAGATAACCAATATAGTGCAGTCAAGAATGTGGGATTTCTTCAATATTGTATTATTAATTGATACGAAAATAATTCGTAATAATTATTTAACAAAAGATACTGATGTGTTTCGAAAATAATGCGTGGCTCTAAAATTAAACAAAAATCGTGTAAACCATCGAATAAATAAATAAACAAACTTTAATGTCGAAAAAGCATTTGCAAACTGCGTATGACCACGTGGAGGATAATAAACTATGTTACTCTCCGGAAACGTACTTTATTTAACGTACGTAGATTAATAATAACAAAAATGTAAAATGAAATTCCCGTCTATGGAAAATCCTCCAAAACCCGGACCAGGATGAAGTTATCAATTCTATTCGGTTATTTTTTTGGGAATACTTTTGACAAATTTTTACACTTCAATTTATTTATGAATCTGCTTACTAACTCTCAAACTGGTATTACTTTTTTTTACCACAACAATTTTAACAAATATTAAAAAGCAACCATTTCTTATCGCCGTGTCTCTATTCTGGATGCCGTAATTTGCCACCCACCTCCAAATTGGGGCGACGAAAAAGGTCAGCTCGTGCAAGGGGTCTGTGGAATTCAACACCGAACAGGCGAATACCCACGATAAATTATTTTCCCAACGAGGATCGTCGGCGTTCCAGCGGTTTGGGACGCCAACGCCAGGGTGCGTATAGGACGGAGAGAGGGGATAACCCTGAGAACTGGAGGAAGAAGGAGCAGAACAATGTACATCATAGGAAACATAACAGCTAAATTAGTGAAATTTCCTTGTAGTGCCATGGTAACTCATATCAATAATAAATAATACGTTTTAAAGAAAAAAAGCAGTTACAAATGTGGCCACGTGGAGGACAAGAAATTAATTTACTCTTCGTAAGCAATCGAGGGACCCTTTCATCAATTCCGATCGAAGGCCCTAAGGCATGTTTTCGACGACATAGCCATCATTATCAGTGATTCTCTGAAGATCTGAAATTTCTGGCCGGAAATTCCTGGTAAAATCTAAATTTTGGCAGCTTCCGAACTTCAGAAATCAGAAAGGGTCTAGGAAGATAAGATGGTGAAAGGTCCCTTTACACAGATTTTTTAAAGATATGGTTCATACGATTTGTCATCAAAAGTAAATCATCTGACGACAGAAAACAACATACCCCCAGCGCCGCGAGGGGAAAAATTTATTTTGTTATCATTTCTCATTATTTTTGCCCTATTTAAATTCAACGTCTTGGAAGCTTAAATAATGAAAAAAACAATCTTGAATTTTATACCAAAATTATAAAAAAAGATCGGTAAAAATGCTGTTTTTCACATTGTTTCTAAAGTTTTGAAGACAATTTAAAAAATTCATTTTGCATGGATCTAAAGTTTGTCAGATTTGGTCATGCTGTTGAAAACATGTTCTCATGCGAATCAAATTGGTACAGTGGCAAAACCAGGTAGTTTCATTTATTTATTTATTTAGAAATGGTAACAATTCACCTTGTTTATGTAGCATAATAGTTTCCTATGGGTCATTCAGTATCTTTGACTTTTACTCACCTGTACACAAAATCAATAATTAAGGTAGCATAAGCGACCTGGTGGAGTATTATTTTTTTTAATAAGAGGATGAACTAATATCTATCAACTCATCCAACGAAATTTAGACATTGAGGGTCTAATATTTTAATAAAACCGTCTCGAAGATGTATGGCTGCTTTTGGATAATGCCTCTCAAATGACAGTTTACGATTAAATTACTGTGTAATTTCTAATCGAAAGTATGCGGAACAAACTGAAAAACCTAATAGAGTAGAATACAACAACTTTAAATATGCCTTGCCTTTTTGTAGAATCAAGAAAGTTAGTCAACGGAGACTGTGGCAATACTAGAGACCCCTCTTAGATTCCATTTTTCAAATACATTTTTTTTCAATTAATACGGTATAATGATGATACGCAGAGTTATTGAAAATTTTCGTAAACGGTTGCCTGCTTTACTACAATCTCACACGCTCTTACTGTGTTAAACGACAATTATCTAGTATTGTGAGTGGGCAAAACTTTAACCTTTAATGTTCTTAATTAATTATACGTTTCTAAACACTCTTTAGCTATAAAGCTGTACCATGTCTGGGTGGAAATGGTGTACAGTTGTAAAAAGCGAACGGGTGGTTTACATTCCTCACTGAAAACATCCATTCAAAGCACAGAGCAGCTGAAAATATGAAAACATTAGTGCGTGTAGATCTGATGCCTATAAACTCTCAAGTACACATTTTTTCACTTCTTAAACTTTAGTTGGAAGGTTTTAGCGGTTAGTCATGATTATGTGTTTGGTCAGTCCAAACATAAAGAACTAACTTTATACTTGAAGAACAATAATTATGCGAATATTATTATAGACAATCAATTTTTAATGTAATATTTCATTAGTATTCACTAATACATGTCCAACGTTTCGATGCTAGTTTGACATCATCTTCAGGACCGATGCTATATTTATTGAAATGTTCCAATAATCCAAAAATTAATATCCACAAAATTTTCTTTTTAAAACAATAAAGTATTATCATGCCTCTATGAAGGAAGGCTGCAGACAATGGTGAACTTGCGTCACTATTTTATTCTTACAACAAGTGATGTTTTTTGATGTTCTTTAATGGTTTTAAAAATAAATTTGTATGGTATTCGCAAATTTATTGTCCTTCAAGTATAAATATATAAAGACAATCAGTTTAGAACCAATATTACAATTAAGAACTAACGTTTAGATCATTTGAATGGATTCCGTACACGAAGAGAGCCAAATTATTCGAATTCTGAGTCATTGTTATGGCTGAGGAAGAGACAGAAATTTTCATTTTCAATATATTTTCTCCCCACGGGGAACAGTAGAAATAATGGAATTAAGCACACATCAAATACTTGTTTTTATTTCATTTTTCGCTGCATAACGATCACAAAAACAAACAAACGAATACGTAATACAACCTGAAGGAACTCGCGGAGTGAAATACAGCAACAGTGAGATGTGAAAGTATAGTCTGTCACAGAAATGGGGAAACTCGGCATGTGATGAAAACAATGTACACTGGAATGAATAAGACTTCACTCTCAATGGGAGCGGTGGATGTGACATGTTAATAGAGACAAATAGAAGGGACGGTGTGGTTTGTGTTTAATGGAATATTAGAGACGTCCGCGGTAACAAAACCAACCGGAGAAGAACTACAGGTGAAAAGAATGCTATTTAAATAACGACGTATTGTTGTTAATTCAGAGTATATTTTGCGCTTGTTAAGCAGCGAAAAATGAAGTAAAAACAATGATTTGATAATGTTTTCTTTAACAAATTCCAATATTTCTGCTGTTCCTTGTCAGAATTTAAAAAAAATTAGATATTGGAATTCAAACTTAGACAAAATTGAAACGAGAAACGCTATCTCCATGTTACAGTTCTTACTATGTTGGGAAAAAATTCAGATACTGTTAACTGTTTTTGATATTTATATTGTTATGACGAAACAGTTTGAAAGGATAAAAAACGCCTTTCTGTTGAGATATGCCCCTGAATTCATATCACAAGAGTATTTTTAATAAAAGGAAAAATATAATAATAAATTTATTGTCAAAAAAAACAGTACAATCTGCGTATGACCACGTGGAGGACAATAAACTAATTTACTCTCCGGAAGCAAGCAAGGGACCATTCCATCAATTCCGATCAAGGGCCCTAAGGCAGAGGCGGATTCAAAAATTTCAGCAAAANNTGATGTATTGTTATAATAAACACGCCCCTAGACAAAGCCTTTTACTGAATTACTGAATTTTCTTCCGTCACCAACATTTTGCGACTTCGGGGTGGTGGTGAGGGAACAATTTTTTATCGTTTTGAAGATACAAATCTAGAGAAGAATCAATCGGACATCTCATGAGAGGAATATGACTTCCCTTTGCTCGGGAGAAAGTTGTAGACGTGATGACTCAACATCGTTTCGTCAATTCTCAATTTGATATTAATTAGGTGAAAGCCCAATTTTTTTCTATAATGTATTTTTTCTTTTATAGTCTACGAGTATAAGTATCCAATATTTGAGACGTCAGTTTGTAAGTTAAAGGGAATGAACGACTATATCGCAGGAAAAAAATGAATTGTGTTAGCGGAAGTGGAGTGGTCGCATCTTCACCAGCAATGTACCGCTGAGTGGGAGATTGTGAGTTCGATTCCACTCAGCTGACTAGGCGAAGTTATCTGTTAGGGTTTTCCTCACCCACTTTTGATGCATTCAGGATCTCAATCTCTTAAGGCAGAGACGTTAAGTTTGATTCATTGTACTATTTTTAGTTTTTTAAATTATTGAAGAATTTAAGTTGCATTTCTAAGATTTTCATAAAACATAAAACTAAATTTTCTAAAAAAATACTAACGTGGAAGGAAAAAATAATATATTTCCCCATATGAAAGGCCTTTTGTACAGGTGCTATTTGCCATTTTTTACCAGAAACTGAAAACCATATAATAATCAAGATGAAAAATAAAAGACCTAATTTTACTTGAAATTCCAAAGAGGAAAGTCAATTTCGTCTTATTTGTGAAATGGAAGTAGACGTTCCCCAATTGGTTTTCAATTTCTATTCACAGGTATACTTGAGGTACTGCTATCTGTGCTTGTTAGAAAATGATAAAATATAAAATTGATATACCACATCTCTTGTAAGAAAAATATCTCTCATTTACACATGAAAGATTTTTTTTTGTTAGATATGTCAGAGCGATAAACAAGTAGAAACTGACAGTATTTTGAAATGACTCTACAACTTTGCCATAAGAGAATATTTGCAATAAATTTGAATTCTATTTTGAAACACATACCTCCCTCTCCTTGTTAGCCAGCGATGCATAAAAGATTCAGTAAATATTTAATTCAATCTCCATGTCTGTAAACAAAGGTAGAATCCATCAATTTAAGGACTGATTATTCTCCGGAGCTCCTCCGTGGGATTCCCCTTCTTCACTTCAATCCTGTGAAGAGGAAAGGTGGTAGGGGACTGGGGGAGGGGGAGAAGCGAACAAGTGAGCAACGGCGCGCGGACGAACAAGCGAACGTTGAGAGTAATTACATGACGTCTTAATCCGAAGCGGCGAAGCTGGAACGGGGCTTCCAGCGACGTAGGAGGAGGGGGCGAAAGGATGAGCAGATGATGAACGAGAGGATATGCTAAAGCACATTTCGCCGAGGAGAAGCGATGAGAACGAACAGGAGCAACGTAACTGGGAAGAAGTGGAGGTCTAATGGAGAGTTTGTGAAAGGAAGATGACAGTTAGAATGATTTTAGGGAAGACAAAGGGAGGGAAATCAATGTTACAACAGAAATATCCAAACCAGACACTTTAAAATTAGTTAAACATATATTAGTAAATTAGTTTACTGTCATCAACGTGGTTATGCATTTTCATTTGACAATAAATTCATTATTATTATTTCATATCAAAAATACACAAAATATATTAATAGAAAATATTCTAATCATCAAATTAAAAGAAGAATTTTTGAGAAATAGGAATCTGCGCTACAGATAATAATTCTTCAGTTTTATATGCATCCATCGATTTTGTCAGAATACATTGGCATCGCCGCTGTGCTGCTAGCTCACAGCACTGTCGCACAAATACCGATGCAATCTGGTCTCAGACGCCTCTCCTGCGTCGATCAGTTAACCGCCATCTGCCGTGATTATCGATAAGTCTCGAGTCTTTTAAGTATATGTTATGGAAATTACAACGATTTTATCTCTCGTGGACGCATGCCACATCTTTGACGAAATCATTTGTCCTATGATTGAGGGATCAGCGGTGTGAAGGGTTGCAATTTTTCGAAATTATTACGAAAATATATTCATGCTCTCAGTTAATTGTTTGTTTAACTTACATTCATTTCTCCAAATATATCGCACATTTTGGTTTCTGGGATACGAGAACATACGTCCACCTCGACTTTAATCTTAAGGAACAGAGCAATGCCTCATAGTTTTGAGATAAAATTACGAAAAAGACTCCAGCAGCACCAATGAACGACCGAACAGCTATAGCTTCACTTCCCAACTGAGATATAGTAGATAGATAGAGAGAGCGCTAAAACCAGTTTGCCCGGAAAACATTAGTTTAGTCTCTCGCCACCAGATGTCACCAACTGTACCTGGCGGTCCGAATTGACGCTACGAACACGTTCCTACATCGTGTACTAGAAAGAATTGTCTATATTGTTCTTCTAAATCAAATTTGCAAAATCCGAACAAATTTCAAGCACAAATTTTTGGTTTTGCGATTTCAATATTTGTAAACATTTTAGTGTATCAATGAAAAGACGAAATAACGTATACCAGTGAGGTTATGAGTTATTTATTCATTCCTCAATGCCCGGGCTCCAATGCCAGGCTGTTTTAAAGTGAGTACTTATTTTATACTTGGGGTTACTTTTTCTAGAAACATGATGGCACAGCAAGATATTAAAACGTTTTTAATAAGGATTTTACCTTAACAAGATCTCTTTAGAAATGCTCCTCTCATTAAATGGGTAAGCGGATGTTTACAAGATATTTTTCTTCGCTGAAGAAAAATTACTGATGTTGCATTAAGTGTTGAAACATAAATACGATGTTTTATTCCATACAAACATAAAAATATGAATTTTGAACAATAATAACTATTATAAAATGTATAATTTCAATGAAGAAAAGTTTTCGAAAAATATCTATATATTAATTTTAGGTGCAAATGCACACAAATTTTGCAGTGACAAATGTATCCAATTATTATTTGAAAGTAATGTATTTTTTTATTTTGCAAAACCTAATGTGAAAAACGCCTTATAACATTTCCACCAACTCCTTCTGTTTCTAACATGGAAAGTAAATAACAAACATTGCTGTGTGGGTCAGGTTTTCTTCCCAATACGAATAGTGTCATAAAAAAACACTATTCCGAGAAATTAACGTAGATTTAATATATATTTACATATTGTACTTTAAGAAAATAAGCAAATAAGCAAATAATTATAATCCTGCACACTCAATGGATGTAACGCATCAGTAAACACTTTCGTTGGTAACTGACATCATGACGGTATTTGGAAACGCAAAATAATGTTACTTTTGATTAGTAAAAAATAATACACCACATTCCAGTACAGCCATGCAAATTCACCAAAAAATGCAATATCTCTGCCACAATTGCTAACGAATTTAAGTAACTTCCGAATGAATATTAATAGTACACACAAAAGCGACTATTTGCTGTTACTAGGTAATATTCGTTGCGCACGATCGATGTAGAAACAATAGAATAGCGCCGGAGGAGAAAGTGAAGTGAATGAATGGCCGATAGATTTTAGTTTAAAGAAATCCGAATGTACTGACAACATAATGTGAGACACACTTATCATTACGCCAATGGACGATGGGAAAGTAAAAATACACTGTGTACAAGACCTGTATCAAGTCAGTTAGGCTGGCAAAATGTAAATGAATTAATCAATAATTTAGTATAACTGGTAATTGTGGAGCGTTAGCAACATTATCAAAGAATGATAAATTAAAAGACGTTTGTATGTTGCTCATTGTTTTATTGTTGGGTGCGATGCAGCCGAAAAAGCTTTCTAACAATAAAACAATGAGCAACATACAAACGTCTTTTAATTTATCATTCAATAATTTAGTGTTAAGAGAGCAGTTACAAACTTCCTGTGACCACGACAAGGACAATAAACAGTTCTTTCGCGTTCACGTTTTCGCCCTCTTTGGTTACATTTGGTCAGAGGTAAGTTACACACAACTCCCAATCATCTATTGAACCCTGAAGACAAAATTGCAGCCGGGAAAAGTCATTTGACAATAGGAAGAAGCGATAACACTTCACTTGACTACTTTACCTTTTTCCCCATGTCCTGCCATTCAAACAGTTCTGCTAAGAAATTGGGAAGGAGATTGAAGATGTTCAGCGAAGCGACCAAGAGCGTTCGGGTCGGCCTTTAAATCTGATTTACTCTCTCAGCTAGAGAGGACTCTTTTCCGGTTTAATAAATCTCCTTTTCTTTATCCAAGACTTCAGAGAACTCTTCTCATTTATAATATACGAGAAGCTTGGTAAGTATCTTCTTTGTAGCTGATAATGCCGACAGCAAAGTGGCTGTGTGCTTTCGACATAATTGGCTATTTCCAGCAACTCTTCGGTTAGCTTGTTTCTTTTAAATGCCTCGAGATTTCCTCAACAGCATTTGTCATTTCGAAGCATTTGGAATTTCAACGTTTGTTTTCGAAACGTGGGCAGAAACAATAATCCCTTTTCCAGTATTTCTGACGTAAATAATTCTCCATTAACATCGGAATGAAATATGAAACCACTTTGAAAATAAATCTGACAAATATCGTTACGAAAACTAAGATGAATAACGTCATAATGAGAAGATATTTGAAATTTATCCCTGTGTTAAATATCTCTTAAATACATTGTGTTTGTTCCAGCAATATTCCCCACAACTTCGTTATTGAAAATTTAAAATGATATGTCTAGAAGATAAAGATGGAATTTAATGGACATTCACTTAAGACTAAACAAATATCGAATAATCTAATGAAAATATACAAAATGGGAAATTCCTATATTACTAAATATAATGTGATTCAAACTGTCATTCAAAATAATGTAAGGCAATATATCACTTTTCTTTTATTTTCCAAAGGTCATAATAAATAAAGTAAGAGACAATATGCAATAAATATTTCTACATTTTATTGAACTATATATGATGATAATAATGTGATTTTATTGAAGTTCCAATTTCTTTCAATTAATGGTAACATCACGACAGCTTATGCTTCTGGATACACTGAATTATTGTTATTAAATGCATAGGTAGTTTAAAAATTATTTGATCTAAAGGTATATTTGTTTAAGTGCAGGGTATGGAATATTAAACTGATATTAATTGAAATTTGGTGAATGTGTGTGTAACAAACGCAATGAATCCGTATGTTATTCAATTCTTTTATACACTCGCAAAGAAAAATTCACGTTCTTCTCAAGGAAACACTGCGCCATTGGTTCCCATCATTTGTAACATGACCTACCCAGTGAGAAAATTCAAAAATCTAAAACACCGCCTCCCGATTCCTGTTCTACATAAAATACGTTATTATACCATTTTTTAAAAAACATATCATTCATATGTACGACTATTACGTTATATTAAAACAACGTGAGTTTGAGAATTTATTTGTTTGAACTGCTTCAACAATATATTATTAACATTTACTTGTAACAAATATAGTTTCAAGTGTAATACAATTTTAGTTAACTAACTCTATTATACAATATTTAAATAGCTAAAAGTTGATTACTTGACAAAGAAGCTCAGAATTTGTTTAATATTGTTGAAATAAACGAAATATAATTCATAGTTTAATAGCGATAATAAACACGCAAAGTATACTTAACGACAGCATTTGATACTGTATGGCGAGAAGGCTTACTCTACAAATTACTAAATATCACAAAACGTCCTGATACACTTGCTTTACTAAATTGTCTACTAACGAACAAAAACAAGTAATCTTCGGTGACACGAAAAGCTAAAAAATTTCTAAACAATGGCCTCCCTCAAGGATCCGTCCTCGTCCCTCTTGTTTAATGCCTATGTATCTGACATACCCGAAACTGTGAGCAGAAAATTCGCATATGCGGACGACCTACCTATTGCCACATAAGATAAACATCTAATAAACCTGGGAAACACAGTAACTTAAGACTTGAAGATATTTGGAAAATATTTCAAGAATTGGATACTGACACCCAGCACAACCAAAACAGAAACTTCCTGCTTCCACTTAAACAACAGACTGGCACACTCTACTATCAGAGTAACTCTTGATTATGTCACTCTCACATACAACCCGCAAATATCTTGGAATAACAATTGATAGTACCCTAAGCTTAAGAACTCATCTAACTAAATTGGCCCCAAAACTCCGTACTCGAGACAACATACTACACAAACTAGCTGTAACATCATGGGGAGTCAAAACCGATACCCTTCGTACCACAGCACTCAGTATTTTCTTCTCAGCAGGTGAATACTGCGCCGCGACATGACTGTATAGTCCGCACACCAAGAAAATTGACACAGTATTTAACGACACAATGAGAATAATCACTGGCTGCAACAAACCTACCCGGTTATTCTGGCTTCTCGCTCTCAGCAACATAGAACCTCCAACCGTGCGCCGCCAAAGAGCCCTTCTGAGAACTATGTCTGTCATAAATGCTAATCACGACTTGCCCATACATGCAGACCTGTCGGGAGACTTTGGACGCCTTAAATCCCGCCGACCAGCTGCCGTGGTAGCGGGATACATCACTGAGGATCCTGCGGAGGAATGCAAGAGGGATTGGAGGCGGTACGTGTCCTCTGAGTACCACTCACTCGTGAGTATGGGAACTTTGCCGGAAGGCTCCCATCTTCCTCGAAGCATCTGGGTCGCATAGAATCGAGAGCGAACGCTCAGCGGTAGGTGCGGCGACTCACTCCATAGGTGGGGCATGCGTGAGACTCCGCTGTGTGACTGTGGTGAGGTGAAACAGACCATGACCCACATCATCTGTGATTGTCCTCTCAGAAGATTTGCGGGCAGAATGAATGACTTTGTTAGTGCTACGACGGAGGCTGTGGGATGGCTTAGAGATTTGGACATTAAATTATAATATGTAATTTGTGATATTCCATCATAAGCTCATTGTACTTTTACGTGCGTTTTGTGTATTTCATGCAAGTCGATGTATTTCGTTTTATGAAGTACGCACCATACGCTAAATAAATAAGTAAATCACGCAAAACATTTCGCATCTTGGCAGAATTCTTCCCTTCACCACTCACATGCATACATGAAGGGATCTGCTGCCTCTCACGGTTACTAGAAGTTCTCTTAGCATAATCGTCCCCAAAGGAGGGGAAAAAATGGGATAGCCGGTTGCTGGGGACAAGTCAACAATATGTGTTTGGAAAACCTGGAAAAGTTACAGCAAAAAACGAGAAACATACTTTATGAGAAATTACTTTATGATTGTGCATGATCACTGCTATTTCTGTTTTTCACTGGTATTCAAACGTGTGAGATGGTGTGAAACGGTGATGAAATAAACCCATTCTTACTCCCGCGCGATGCAGGATGAGTGCAGAACGTATTTTTAAACAAAGTTGAGGTAAAGTAGCAGCGAAGATGAATAAAACTATAATCAAAATAACCCACAACTTTCGCCCTAAGGGTTCAAGGTGTGTAGAGGTACACAACTACTAAACCACGGCATTGAGAGAAGGATATGTGGTCTGCACTTCGCTCTGATCCGTTTGACCCAAGGATGGATACGGCGCTCATTTTGCAGCAAGCGGAGTCAGTCTGGATGTTAAGGTAAGATCAAATCTCCCCATCTCACTGGGGATCGTGCCCCAGTCATCTTGCCAGCAACTCAGTGCTATACTCACAGAGTTACTCCAAAGATATAATAATCCATACAATTCGCAAACGTCCTCAAATTTGAGTTTCTTTTCTGCGTAACGGGATGGAGAGAATCACGCAAATGAAATATTGTACTTTAGAGCTCTGAAAGATGTGTTGACGATTTCCTATATTTTGATGTCTTACCTTCTCTTTTCCGACATAAAACCATTTTAAAATCGTGTATTTTTTAGCACAGTCTTATCCGCCATGATGGGCAGAATTTTTCCGGAAAATATGTTCATTGACTCAAAATTCCTAACATATGATCCAACTCGGGCGCATCCGACCTTTTGCTGGTGATCTCTGACAATCCCTTTCTTTAGTGGTGTGCCTTCAAGTCGAAGGATTCGATGAAGCCGGTAGTGTGGATGAAAATAATGAAGAACAAAATAAAACAATTAGTTGCTAAACTACCCCATTTATTCGATACTTAAGATTTAAACATGAATTAATTTTAATGGTGCATTACGTAATATTATATACTATTCATTACTGTTCTGATGTCCTGATTACCTTGGTAATACTAAATATGAAACATAGAGAAAGTAGCCTACAACTAGCAGATAAAGTAAAGAAGAGAAGAAAGAAGAGTCTGCAATATTATTAAAGTCTAGCTAAATAAACGTGTATATTCATATTCTCATACAGAGTATTAGAGGCATTTTCCGTGTGATTCAATAGATTATAATTAATGTGTAAAGTCCGCCATTCATTAAATTAGCGCAAGTATCTCTTTGCTTGCGCCCTCACATCAAGCCGTGTGAAGCATCACTCCATACTTTTACATCAGTGTGTTCCCTGCCTTTGAGCGCCTGCGTGTCCTTGAGGTGCCCTTAGGTGCTTTTACTACGGAACAAACAAAGACGCTGGTTGTTTTTAAGGCAGGAAAAAAGGGAGGTAGTTCTTCTCTAAATACTTAGAAGAAAAGGAGGAGAAGCATGAGAAAAGGATTAGCCTCTTCGGAGCTACTCTCTTTCAGCCACTACAGACTGCATACGACCTTTGCTAAAAACGCACTAACGCTGTAGCGCGTTTGGTGTCGGGTTGCGAAGAGGGGAAAACCATACAAGATTAGAGTTTCATCCCTAAAAACTTTTGTATAATGTGTATTTTTAGATATCTTTGGTATGAAAAAATGGGTCATCATAACGACTCACCTCGTTAATTAAATTAGTTCTTCAAGGAAAAGTAATTTTTGTGGTCATTATCTTACGGACATAAACAGGGGATTTCCTATCATGTTTTTTTTAGGTGAAATACATATCCCGATTCTTGATTTCATTTAACTAGTATTTCCGTGCATGAAATTCGCAGACAAAACTAACGTACTGACCTGTAACCATTGAGTTTATGGAGAGAGTAAATCAGATAACAATTGTCCTTGATTGTTGACCCTGTTATCCACACTAAGTGATTGATTATTAATAACATTATTTTATTTTTTGACCTAAAAACAATAACTAACCACTTAGTGTGGATAATGTGGTCAACAAGAAAAAATGTTTGTTCATTATCAATGACGAACCACTTAGTTTAAATCGGATAGTGAGAACATTTTGGGGGAATTTAGCTTCCAAGTCTCTTCTACATCAGTCCCATCATTCCATGTGTCCTGTACACAAAAGTTCAGTTTCAGTTGAAGATACATTTTAATAGTCACTTCCCTCAAAACAAATCGTTTCCGAAGACCACCTTTGGGGTTCGAGTGAGCGGGTCCTGCGTAAATCCAGCTTAGCTCGTACGTTGCGCCAGCTTGCGTGTTCGTCGAGGACAGGGGCTCTGCGCCAAGCGACCGACCCACCGACAGAGAGAGGCTGGCGGCAGAGGCATCCGCCTGAGCCCCCCTCAGGCAACGATCAATGACGCTCCCCACACCTCCACCCCATCCACCCCCGCGCGCGGTCGTCCCTCGTACGCGTACGCCCCCGACAAATGGCCCGAGGTTCGTTCTGTCCCGGATAAGCGACGGCCGCATCGCACCGGCCGACAGACCGTCCTCCGTCGTACCCCAACCCCGGACTTCCACGCCTTGTGTCAAAGCTTCCTACCCCAACCCCTCCCCCACTTTCACACCTCACCCCAACCAACCCTTCCAGAAGGCTTTGTGCTACCCTCCCACCGCCTTCATTGCAGCGCACTCACGGCTTTCCACGCCTTTTCCTTTGTACGTCTCAATTTGTGTTGGAGTCGCCTCGTGTCGTATGAGCAAATCGAAGCGATGAGGTTTCTGAAAATAAAGTTGGATTAAAGCTACGCAAATGAATATATCCTGCTAATTTTGATAAGGCATTTGTTTATTTCATAATAATTCGAAGATTCGGGATCATCGTAAATAGGAGAAATTCTCAAATAATTATAATGTATATGATAGAACAACTAGAAGTACTGCAAGGTTTCTCCGAAAAATTTCGAGACTAATTTTTAATACGATATTTATTGCTTTGTACAAAACCTTAAAAATCTTTAAGGTGAATTCTTCCCGCAACGCTGGTAACGCTTTGTAAAGTTCGCATAGACTTCCTCGAAGACTGTTTTACCCTCTCCGACGACCCGTGACGGTACCCCTTCAAACTTTTTTTTGATCCGCGGAAACAAAGCGATAAAGTCCAGTAGTGCCAAGTTCGAGGGTGTTGCAACAAGTCGCGACACTTCAGCAGCCGAATTTCCTTCTGTTTATTGTTCAACACTTCTGGGACCATCTTAACCCTCACATGCCTAGTTCGTCTGTCAAATTGCAAAAAACAAGAAAACATTCGATTGTTTTACTTATTGAAATCTTCTGCTATCGTTATCACACTCAGGCATCGATCTCCGTTTACAACTTTTCGCTTTTTCTCCAAATTTTCTTCCATTTCAGTCGTTGTCATCTATGTCTCTCGGAAAAACTTGTGTCACTAGCAAACTCATGGCTGGGGCATTGCTTCCTCCCTGAAGGTTTCCCGAATCAGTCCCACCGACTCAAGAGTCCGGCGGTTTTAGTTTAACGTAACGTTTAATTGCGTATCGCTGCAGGATTAACTGCTGTATCTTGAATCTCGACGCGTTACCGCACCACACTACACGCAAAGCTCTTCCCACTCCATCACTGCTCGGAGGTGACTTGACTCAAGTCTCATTTGTTAGCCAGAATCTCCCAAGCCCCTCCGGTGGCTCAGGTGGTAGCGTTCTTGTCATCTCGTGTTCAATTCCCGGTGGGGAAAGAAACATTTGTAGCTTTTCACATTAATGTCCCAGTTTATATAGCTGTGACTACTGAAATGCGAACCCTCCTCCCTCTATCCACCTTCTGCAAGTATCTAACCCTTCCACGTGAGCCAAGTTGTTGGTAAACCCAGCTAATCGGCCCACCTATACTAACACCATTCTACCCTCCTACCTCCTATCGCTCCATGTAGATAAGCTTCAATAGCACGCTACATTTCCCATTTACAAATAGTGCAATGGAAAAAAAACAAAAACAAAAAACATCCCCCACTACCGTTCCCGCCGAAAATCGAATCGCTCTAACTCTTCTGGTTCACTACAGTATTAAATTCTCGAAAATTTTGGGACATACCTTGTATAACTCAACAAATTAATGTACCAGGATTTTATCTTTATTTTTTAACACAAGTTATTTTATTTCACTGCATTTTGTATAATGTATTAAAAAAAGTATTTTCTCCTAAATATTAAATAATACTTAGTTATAGTAACCTTGTCTTGTCCCTACCCTAGGCTTGGTTTAAAGTAACCAATGTTCTAAATGTATTTGAATATCCTAGATTTAACGGAAAAATTTACTCGAATTATTGTCAATTTTTTGTGATTAGTTCGTCGGCCGCGAAATACATCGCTAAACAAATTTTGTATAATGGAGCGAAATATCCTATAGCTGGACGTATCAATACGAGTGTAGTTTTCTTCCACATAAATTTGGCTTTTAAAATTTGTAATAAATAATAAACGAAAAAATAGAATCACTGAATTAAATTTAAAATAGAAAGTGTTTGTCTGTAGAACTTAAAGGTTTGAATTCACAAGTTTTAAATTTAATTAATATGAAATTTAATTAATCATACAATATTCGTGTTCTATTGTGAGACTGTGTGGATTGAAAAAAAAAATGTGTTCAAATGGATAAGACGTAAAGAAACTCTTATTTTAGAAAATTTACAGAAAAACTGTCTAAACTAAGGATGTGTTTATTCCAAATTTTTTCAACACCGGTCTAGATTCAAAGTGTAAATCCTTAAACAGGTTATATATTTTATTAAGCCGGGATATATTAAAAACAGACTTTGGTTCAGAAATATTAATGAAACAAGTTTGTATGTATTACGGGGAATGATAATAATTACTTTTGTTACTGACATGTTTATTTGTAGAAAATGAATTCCACACAAAGAGAACAATTGAAACTTATTAACACCTTCTATACCTTTGTCATACTTATCGATGATGAGTGCCATCGATTCATAATCGATACTCCAATTCGTTTACTTTCCTTCGATTTCGTAATTGAAAATACGAATACCCAAAAGATTCATTTTATTCCAGCGGAGTTATTAAAATGTAACAAGTGTTCCTAATGCTATATTTTGCGATTTCTGTGATATTCAATCCAGTAAATTTTAAATTCATCATCTAGTGTTGGCCGTTCTATTGTTAAATTCAACTTCTACGAATTCCTGGATATAAAGAGAGTGTATGAAGGTATTTCAGTTACTGCCCGTTGGAGGTCAAATATCTTAACCAGTATGTCCTCATTCACCATGTCTCTTTCCTTGCACTTTTTGCGCTCTTTCTTTTAGGTGCAACCTCAAAAGAATACCATTGTTCGATTCTTGTTGTTTAATTCAGCAATTTCCACACCACTATGCAACGAGAAATTCTTTAACCGTTTAATTATTTGTCATTCATATGAGATATTGTAATCAACATTACATGTTATATTTTTAACCACCTTGTCAGTAAAAATTTTTTTAAAAAAATTGTCATAAAAGCAGTTGCAAACATTTTCTGGTTCCTATTCATTGGCCAGAAAAATCGATGAACCAACAACCCCAAAATGCCAAATTTTGCTTTAATAGTGCACGGTGCC
Organism: Laupala kohalensis; assembly: GCA_002313205.1. Taxonomy (NCBI): domain Eukaryota; kingdom Metazoa; phylum Arthropoda; class Insecta; order Orthoptera; family Trigonidiidae; genus Laupala; species Laupala kohalensis. The sequence goes on from NNCF01126964.1 coordinate 154,102, forward strand.
GTACTTGACAATATATTCTAATGAAGTTTCACGTGGAAACATTCTAATAAATGAAGTTACATTATTACGCATGTTTTGTATAAAAATTGTTACATACCTATTATTTTTACTTCATTTATAANAATATTAATGAAACAAGTTTGTATGTATTACGGGGAATGATAATAATTACTTTTGTTACTGACATGTTTATTTGTAGAAAATGAATTCCACACAAAGAGAACAATTGAAACTTATTAACACCTTCTATACCTTTGTCATACTTATCGATGATGAGTGCCATCGATTCATAATCGATACTCCAATTCGTTTACTTTCCTTCGATTTCGTAATTGAAAATACGAATACCCAAAAGATTCATTTTATTCCAGCGGAGTTATTAAAATGTAACAAGTGTTCCTAATGCTATATTTTGCGATTTCTGTGATATTCAATCCAGTAAATTTTAAATTCATCATCTAGTGTTGGCCGTTCTATTGTTAAATTCAACTTCTACGAATTCCTGGATATAAAGAGAGTGTATGAAGGTATTTCAGTTACTGCCCGTTGGAGGTCAAATATCTTAACCAGTATGTCCTCATTCACCATGTCTCTTTCCTTGCACTTTTTGCGCTCTTTCTTTTAGGTGCAACCTCAAAAGAATACCATTGTTCGATTCTTGTTGTTTAATTCAGCAATTTCCACACCACTATGCAACGAGAAATTCTTTAACCGTTTAATTATTTGTCATTAATATGAGATATTGTAATCAACATTACATGTTATATTTTTAACCACCTTGTCAGTAAAAAAATTAAAAAAAAAATTGTCAAAAAAGGCAGTTGCAAAAAAAGGCAGAACCAACAACCTCAAAATGCCAAATTTTGCTTTAATAGTGCACGGTGCCGTACTTGACAATATATTCTAATGAAGTTTCACGTGGAAACATTCTAATAAATGAAGTTACATTATTACGCATGTTTTGTATAAAAATTGTTACATACCTATTATTTTTACTTCATTTATAACTTATTTATTATAACTAAATTTTCGTGAAAAAGAAATTGGTGTTGAAGTAATACTACGAAATATTGGTTTCAATTATTTGTACCTACGTCCTTAAAAGAGTTTGGACACAAATGATTTCGAGTGAGATTTAAAGTAATTTGATCACAATAGACAAAAACAAACAAACTACAAAGTAATATCTGTTTTCTTTATTTGCTATTAGTTTATCCTATAAAAATGGTTATCAGTGGAAAAGTGTCATGTTGAATGTAGAACTATTTGACAAATATACAAATTATTTTTTTAAAGATGAAAATTTAAAAAGCAATGCTAAAATTAAAAAAGTGGCATGCTTCAAGAATTGAAGTCGCTTTCCTTGTAATATATAGTGCAGGTAAATGAAATGTATAGATCCAATATGGTAGCATATATAGATCCAATATGTTTTAGTAAGTGAGCAAAATACAACTAAAAATTACATTTGGATGCTATTCAGATTGAAATTTAAAGTAATTCGACAACTATTCACATCGAGAGTGAAGAAAGATGTGGTGCAGCGAAAATGTCATAAAATTCCTTTTTCGCATACATACCTCAATAAAACTCTAAAATTGGCGAAATTCAGAAAATTTGGCGTGTTTTTAATTTAGTATTTAATGCTCTGTAACCCTTATTGTCAAAGGTTTTACTGGAGCTCATTGCGAAGTTTGAAAGGTTTGAAAATGACTATTACAACATTTTGCGCTATGTTGCTAACATTGGTGGTTTTGAACGGCCATTGCGGGTAAACCGCTGAACCGAACTTAATGTTTGAGGTATTCATTTGATGCAAAATTTTATGTTCTTTAATTTTAAATATCCTAATATTCTGTGCGATGCTTTCTTTCCGAGATATAAGGAGAAAACTGAAAAAAAAATTGAAAACAAGTACGTGATTTTATTTGCTTCCAAAAGTTATGCACACCTCCTGAGGTGGTGCAAACTCAGATTCCATGTATTTGGGACCCATTGAAGGTATTAAGACGATTTCCTGCATTGTTTATTCCATTAACCTCCTTTTTTTGATCTACTTACCCTGAACTACTGAGCATTTCGCACTATTTGTTCTGAATGGCGCGAAATGATTAGTGCCGGAATCTCAGTTTTTGCAGTGTTTTGCAGTAACGCTCATCTTCACTGTTGGTGATAATTTGAAATAAGCGTCCGTTAAATTGTTGTAAAAGTCTCGTTGCTTTGAAAAAATATATAAAGTAAGCTAAAAAATTACTCAGATGTCAATAATACACCAATGAAAAATATAACATCTTGTGCTGCAGATGCTGGTCCTGCTGATATGATGGGGAAGAAAAATGGTTGCCTAAAATTGATGCAAGATGAGAATCCTGTAATGTTATTGTGCATTGTGTTATTTACGGGGAAAACCTGGGAGCTAAAAACAATTCGCCTGTTCTAAATGAAGTACTAAATTTAGTCATAAAATGTATGAAAGCTATTAATGCTATTAAATCTATATATCAATGCCATATGTGAACATCTCTTCGAGATATTTTGTGAAGAACAAAATGAAGGCCTTGTGAGAATTATACTTCACACTGAAATACGATGGTTCTCGAAAGGGAACTGCTTGAGAAAATATATTGAAGTATTTTATTCTCTTAGTGATTTTTTAAGCAACAAAGCTGAAATGAAAAATCTGTTAACGGTCGATGGTAAGGCATTTTTGAGTTATTTAGCCGATATCTTTGAAAAACTAAATATATTAAATAAACAACTTTAAAAAATAAATAAAGCTCTTGTCGATGCAAAAGCGAAGATATTTCGTTTCTTTACCTTAATTGAATTATGTCAGACATATACTTACGACAAAAATATTCAAAAGTTTCCTTGGCTCCAAAAATGTGAAGTGACTGATACCTTTATAGCTCTTATTGTCGATTATTGGGTCAATGTTAGTAGATTTGTCTGATATTTCAAATATGCAGTATCTAGAAGAACTCGCAGAAATGCAAAATGATGAGTCAATGAAAAATTATTTTATATAACAGGTGCGATGGCATGGCTTTGTGAGGAAACCGAAATCAAATACCCAAATGTGCAAAAGAACTATTGTTACCGTTTCTATCTTCATATTCAGCTGAATGTAGATATAATGCCATTAATGGTTTGCTGCTAAGAGAAGGAATCGACTGGATATAACACAACGGGGAGACTTGAGACTGAAGTTAACTAAATTAGAACCTGACATAAAATCTCATTACACCCAAGCATCAAGCTGAAGGATCTCACAAATATTAAATAACATAATTACTAATATTTAAAATAATATAGAAAAATATTTCATTAAAATTATTTTTCTTGAACTTCATTTCTCCATTATATGTTTTGAAAATTTACTTACTGTGTTTGCTCAAGAACTTCCTAGGGATTTCTTCCTAAAACCTATCATTCAAGTTTCTTTAGTGTACATTTACATTTTTAATATTAAAAAAATATATGTACGTTAGGGAGGCATAAGAATTTTAGAAATGTTTAAGTGGGACGTAGTTTGGGAAAGGTTGGGAAAACTGGTATGGATGGTACGGACAATGCTGAGTCATAAAATAATTGTATAGAGCTTCTTACGTCAAGACACAATCTCGGTCACTCAAACGTGAAGAGGTAAATAAAACATTCATCGCTAATTTGATTATAACATTATAATGAGAAGATATTATTGTTGAAGAAAAATAAAAAGGATATGCAATATATTTCCGATTTTTTTTTTGACACTGTGGTCCTCCCATGTCCTTTCAACCTTTATCCTCCTTAGGTTTTGCAGGAAATTCGTTTACATCTGCAGAAACAGTGTCTGTGCGGAAGGCACTAGCAGCAGTGCAAGCAGATGCCTAGTGTGCGTTTTGCGTATGAATTATAGACTGGTGCCGACCACGGATGTGAGTGGAACTTTTCTTCCTATCTTTGCCTCTCTCTCCCTCTCTCTCTCTCTCTCTCTCTCTCCTGTGGCAGCGGCAGATCGCTCAATATGCACGAAGACCTTCCAAAATCGCCTGCAGAAGCAGCTACCATCCGTCACGGAATCTGCTGAATAGACCTCAGCGAAAGAGCGGACATCATAAGATATACTTGAGGCAAGATGGCGGCTGGTGGTGGAGGAGAAATAAAAAAAAAGGAAATGGGGATCACATGTGACGATGGCATTTGCATACGAGTAGTTTCAAGAATTTGATTAAGTTTAATCCTAAAAAAAACGAGGTATCGTGGGACCAAACATAGACAACAGCAGACAATCTGTTTCTATACCTTCATGTATTAGAGTGGTAGACAGCGTAAGCATGATGGGGAATTAAAAAAAATAAAATAGTATGACTCTTTTAATAGTATGTAGTTTTTTTTTCAATCAGTTCGTTGAAGTACGTGAAATAATTTGATTTGTAACTTGCAGAATGTATTTAATTAAAAATGACCAATTTTGTACGGTAAATTAGTTATTTATAAATCAGACACATTCAAAGTGATTTTAAGTTTCATTCCTATTCTGATAGATACAGCCAGCAGAAATAATTAAACAATGAGAATTTTAGAAGAAAGACACCCATGCAATATATGTTTCAAGCGAAAGTACGCTTGGAAAGAATCATGTTCTGATCGTGGACACAATTCAATCTTGAAAATATTTTAAAATGACAGAATGCTTTTTTCTTTTCGGGATTTAAAAATGTCTTAATTTTTTGAAATATTAAGAGAAAAAATACCAAGAATCTTTTCAATTAAATAAAAAAAAGTCACTATATACATGAAAGATTATTGACCATGATGTCAGTCATGATAATGTTGGGTTGCAGAGCGCTATTTTTTAATGAATTAGGTTTCTTGCAGTTAGGCCAGCTATTCTCAATTCACCGAATAGAGTCAGTCTAGCGCCAGAGTTAATGCATTTACACACGTACTCCCAGTTTCAAATACCAACTAAAGATCGTTTCTGAATTTTAATCTATCCCATACGTAACATTTTTTATTCACATTCGACTAGAGAGTCATTAGACAACACAGGTGATTAGACATTAATCACATTGTACATGTCAATTCAGTTGACAATATAACGGTTTCCCACAATTAATATTACAATGCAATTTTGCAGATGTTAGGAAGGGTAATGTGCTGTGTATATTTTCGTTTTTTGTTTTTTATTGCAGTATTTGTTAAATGGGAAATGTAGCGTGATATTGAAGCTTATCTACATGGAGTGATAGGAGGTAGAAGTGGGTGGTAGGGCTATTGTTAGTTGGAGGTTTACCAACAACTTTGCGTATATGGAGGGGCTAGTAGGAGTAGTTAGTAATACTTAAGAGTTAGAGATACCATGAACAGTAGGATGTGGATAGAAGACGGAGGGTTTGCTTTCAGTAGTCACAGCTATATGAACTGATACATTAATGTGAATAGCTACAATTCTTTCCTGACCCCACCGGGAATGGAATCCGGAGTGACTTTGTGGTGAGCGAGCACGCTAACCCTTTAGCCACCGAAGGGGTTGCGTATAGTTTGCGGGTCGTTACCAAGGTTTTTCCGTAAATTTGATTTCGGTCCGAAACACGATGTGTCACAAACAATTAGTGTATAGCCGACTCAACATAACTCCCGCTCTCGCTGCCGAGCAGAAAGTGAGGGCGTGGTGGCGAAACGGGAGTAAAATAAACGCTATTCTGAAAACATTTGTCATTCTAAGCGAAGGGTCTAGTTCCCCGGCGCACATCTTCTGTATTTTCACACCGACAAGCGAAGCACGTCGAAGGACAGTACACGTCAAAGAGGCAATAATGCTGTTTAAATAAGAGTGTATAATTGAATATATTACTAGCAGAGAGACGACCAGTTTTCACTGCGACTAGAAACAAACGAGCAAACAAAAAAAAAAATGTTAACAGTAAATAACGAAAAGTCATGTTTTAAACATTTTCCCTTGTTAACTGTTTTTTGTTACTTTTTAAAAGAGTCCTATTTGGTCACACAACTTCAATAGTCTTGACTTCATTAAAGGTTTTGTTAAGATGTCAGATATTTGTTTTTCAGTCGACACCTGTTCAACATTGAATTACCTTCTAGTACCTTCTCCCGTACAAAGAAATGCTGAAGTTCAATGTGTTTAGTTCGGCTATGATATTCAGGGTTGTGTGACAGCTTTACAGCCGCCCTGTTATCCACTTGAAGTGTGGGCATTTCCTTTCAGTTTACTACACTCTGTAACAATATATGGAGTCAGATTACTTCTTTGGCTACCTCCGATGCTGCGATGATTTCAGCTTCGCTAGTTGAGGTGGCAACAATGGCTTGTCTTTGGCTGCGCCAAGTGATAGCTCCTCCTGCGTATATCATCACATATCCAGGCGTTGATCGACCTGTTTTTGTACATCCACCATAATCCGAATCACTATAGCACTCAAGTACCCTTCCTTTATCTGTTAAGGGCTCTAATGACCTTGCCGTTGACGAGCCCTGAGGCCCCACAAAAAAGAACTTTTATCTGTTTCACGATATGTGATTCCATAGCTAACTGTGCCAGCCATATATCGAAATACTCTTTTCGCTCGCACTATATCTTCCGCAGAAGAGTATTCGAGTGATCTTGACAGAAATCCTACACTGTAACCTAGATATGGCCTAGTTACCACCATGAGGTATATAAGAGCACCAACAGCTTGTCTGTACGAAAAAATCAGAGATCTTGATATCACACTCTTGCAATTCTGAATCCTTTAATATAGGGTTGCTACTGGTTTGCATTCATCAAATCTAAATCGCTGAAGAATTTTTCTGGTATATCCTTTTTGACTGACTGTTATTGCATTGTCTCTATGACGTTCAATTTCTAGTCCTAGAAAACAGGATATCTCTCCAACAGTAATCTTGAATTTAGTTTTCAACTCTTTTATGAATATTTCAGAGTCCTGTTGGTCAGTTGCAGCAATCAGACCGTCATCAACATACGAGTACAACACAATTAGCAATTTTCTGTCCTTTCTTTCACGAATGTAAAGACATGGGTTAGCTTCACTTACTTTAAAACCAAGATCTGTAAGAAATTGGCCCAAAACACTTATTCCAACTGCAAGGTGATTGTTTTAGGCCATACAGGTTACGCTTGAGTCTGCATACTCTTTCTGTGCTATCCTTGAAACATTCTGTCTGTTGTATAAATACAGTTTCTTCCAGATCTCCATAAAGGAATGCTGTTGATACGTCGAATTGTGTTAAATGCAGTCTTTCTTCTGCGGCGATGCTTAATACAGCACGTACTGTTCCTAATTTTGTTATTGGTCTATGTGTTTCACTATAGTCGATCCCCTGACGTTGACTGAAACCCTTGACTGGCTTTATATTTATTAATGCGGCCATGTGTTTTTGCTTTGAGCCTGTACACCCTCCTACAGGGTATTGCTCTATCTCCAACTGGTAAGTTGGTCAGTTCTCAAGTTTGATATTCCTTTAATGAACTCATTTCATTGTTCATGGCCTTCTTCTAGTTTGTGCTGTCTTCGCCTCTAATTGCTCATTCGTTTCAGGATTATCATTGTCATTTTCATATAACTGTGCCTCCATGATATGATCCTCGAAACGCTTGGGTCTTGGCTGTAGGGAACGGTCACTTACTTGTCGTTCTGGTGTTGGCTCAGCAGCATCTTCTTTACTGTCTGTCTCATTTTCATTATTTTGTTCAGAACTTTTCCTTATTTCTTCTTGCTGCTCTTCATACTTTCCCTGATTTGACTCTTCTATTCTGTTTTGGAATGATAATTCAGTGTATTCATCACATTTTATGGTTCTTTCTTGAAAGATTACATCTCTTGACAGAACCTTTCTTCACACAAATTCTGTATCGCTCATCTCCATCATAGCATAAATGACATCCTTTAACAGCTTTCTTGTCCATTTTTCTTCTTTTTTGAGTAGGGATGTGAACATAACATGTAGATCCAATTACACTTAAATGTTTGATCCGGGGTTTCCTTTTAAACCAAAGCTCATGAGGACTTGCATCTTCTACTGACGACTTGCCTATCCTATTAAGTACGTATATGGCAGTGCTGACGAGTTCATCCCAGATTGCAGCAGGGAAATTTATTTCAGAATTTGCATATTTAAATGTTCTAGCCATTTCAACTATGGTTCGCATTTCGCGTTCACTGTGTCCATTCTCTTCGGGAGTGAAGGGTACCGTCAGTCTTGGAGTGATTCCTTTTCAATATCGGATTGCACGAACATCATTGTCAAACTCTCCACCATTATCGCTGAGAAACTATTTTCCAGAGTGTCATAAGACTTTAGTATGTGCAAGCATGCGTCCTAGCACTTTTTTCACTTCTGGCTTCTCCATTATAATGTATCCATAGCGAAACTTGGTAAAACTATCTTTGAATAGGACAATATACTGTTTCTTCTTAAAAACGACTCATCAAAAGGTCCACAAACATCAGCGGTAATCAGTTTACCAGGTTCAGAGGCTTTCTTCCTAGCGCCAAGTGTCAAACGGTGTGCTTTGCCATAAACACGTGGTTCACATAATTCTTTGTCTAGGTTTACTCTAATGTCTAATCCTGTTTCACGTATATTTACGATATGACGCTTGTCTTGGTGGTCCCATCTTTCATGATACAACCGCAGCAATGAGCTGTCCACTTCAGCAGTATGCTCTTCTGTCACTCCTTTGGGTGAAACTGGTTCAATATCTGTCTTGAATAATGTACCATTTACACTCCGAGATCCGTAAAGTACTGCCTCGCCATTGACTTTCAACCACCAGTCTGTGGGAGACACAAATTCGCTATCTTGATTTCAGTCTCGTACTGCGAGGACAGAGAATAAATTTCGACTAATTTGTGGAACAAACCACAGATCTTTTAGAAGAACTTCTCAGCATTTTCCATGAATTGTTGTTTTGACTTTAATAGAACCTTTCCCTGGTGCATCCAGAATTTCATTTCCAGCAGCTTTAATGCCATGAGGATTGTTAAATTNATGTAATCAATAAAATACCTAGAACAGTTTGTGACGTCTATCCAATATGCCGTTGAACTGGTCTCTGCAGCACAAGCTTCCTTCGCATATAAACATCAACGCGATATTTGCTGATATTGCATTTGATTCTATGTTACCAGATTTTATCCTTGAGGGTCTTCCATCAGCAATCCATTTTCTACAGTCTTTTACCCAGTGGCCTTTGCGTTTACAGTAATTGCAACTAGCTCCTTTTCTTGCTTTTGACTCTTTTTACACTTGTATTTGCCTTTCTGACTTTGCCATTACCAGTGCTTTCTGAATAGCTTTAATAATATCTTCAGCTTTTGTTACGTTCCTTTCAAACATACACATTTGCACTGTTAATTCTTCAAAGGACTTGTTATCATCCTTAGCCAATAGCATCCAACTAGTTTGAAAAGTTTCAAATTTATTTGGCAAAACATGCAAAACTTTACAAACTAACATTAAATCAGGCAATTTACTTTCTTTTCTAGTCTCAATGCCGTAATTTAGTTAGTTCCAAAGACTTCGTAACTTCGCTATATGCGTAGAAACTTCATCTCCTTGGACCCAGCTCAATGCAAAAAATTCTGTGCATATTTTAAACAACTGGTCTTTCGAAGTAGCTTCAAACTGCTGTTTTAGAGATTCCCAAGCTTCATAAGCTGTTTCTTTATCCATAATTTTTTTAATATGCCGCTTCGGTGACCGTTCTTGCAATCATTGAATTAGCGCAGCTATTCGCTTGTCGATGAAATTCGCAGCGTTCTTTATGCTGTTTTCTTTCTGACTCCTGTGCCGAGACATCAATGGGTTCTGGCTTTTTCAATTTACCGTCGATTACCTCGGTTGCATCTTCGTGATAATCTAGAAGATCACGTATATTTTCGTTTCAACATCGGCCAATCAGTTTCTCCGATCCAAGGCTTGATATACCGACTAAAATCCATGTTTTGATTTTATAGAACAGTTCACTAAACGTTCAGTTTTAGATCACTTTATGGAATAATCGGCGATGTATATCTTAGCTAAGCCTCTACTATCATTCGTTTAGTTCCTTTTAAAGTCCACTGACTCTTTCTTCCCGCCCTGCGAAACCTTCACGCGACGACAGTTTCCTCCAAGAATAAAATAAAAATACTTCTACCGTATGTATCTTCAAATATCTCTTACGCCCATTTTTATCTCATGCAGGTAACCATAACCAATTAAGTGTATTTGATTGAATATATTAATAGCAGAGAGACGACCAGTTTTCACTGCGACAAGAAAGAAACGATCACATTTATTGATTTGTTTACATTGGAAACCAAAGGAACTGTATAGGGCATGCTGGCGCCAGGGAATGGCAAGAAAAAAAAACAATGTTAACATTAAATAATAAAACGTCATTTTCTTTAACAGTCTACGTGGAAAGTGCGACCATTCCACCCCATTAGTAGACCCACCCATAGATTTCAGAATGGCTAGTAGCTACCGGGCGAGGGCGGGAGTTATGTTGCGCGAATTATACCACAAAGTAGTTTAAAGAACGAAATCGAAATGAGTTTCTCGGGACAACCGTCGTTTCTTTGTTCTGCAAAATGAGTTAGAGTCGTAAGAGGGAAGAATAGTGACATCCCAGCGCTCGAGAGTGGATTCAATGCTTCTGCGGACTCCCGTGTTCATTCCGAATCATAAATTCTGGGACCTACAATAAAAAGAATTGAGAGCACCACTTCCCTGCGACTAGAGGAATAGGGACTGAGCATCGTAATTGTGTTAAATTCTCTTTTCCCTCCAAGACATACTACAAAAACGTTCTTTACCATAACTATTGTAGTTACTAAAGGACTCAAATACCTGAATGAAGTTTTATTTTTAATGATCAATAAACATTTTCACGGACGTAAGGTAAAGTTTAATTTCTTCTCGTTTACTTTTGTCTTGTCAAGTACGGTGTCGACTACGTGTGTAAAATCAGGTAAAAAATTGAATCAGGAAACAGTAAAATCAGAAAACATCAATAAAATCTCGTAGTTTTATTTTACACTATAAGCAAGTAAATTCAAAAATCACTTTAAAGTAATTCTCTAGCATGTAAATACTGATAAAATTAGGAACATTTGATCACATTTCTTATTAACTGTTTCATTTATTTACAATATAAAGAAAATGGTAAAAAAGATGTATGATATTGTGTTTAAAAATATTTTCTTACTCGTCTAAGTAATGACAATCGATGCCACTATCACTCATGGCGATTTCTTTGCTTATGGTTTATTTTGTAGTGGCCAACGCCGTGTCGCTACATACATAAAGTGCAAATAAAACTATCTCTCAGGATATTAATAATCTTTGATTGTGATGCTATCTCTTGATCCCACCGTGACAGAGACTCAAGCTTTTAAAAAGTATTGAAATATTCTGCATTAAAAAGTTTATATTCCTAAACTGGCGAGTAATTTTTGTTACTTCAGGATGTTTGGATTACAATGAATTATCGAACGTTCGTCGGCGAATATGTTTTACGAAGGTTGTCAAATATTATCCCCCGGATGAAGCATCTATTAAAATTCTACGCTGTAAATAAATGAAAGTAAAATTTTAATAATAATCTTTGAATGTAAAAGGAACACATTTATACTTCTGAATTTTTTAAGGTATTGGAAATTGAGAGAAGTAATTCATGTCACCCCTTGTTTAGAACAAGACATGAATGGATTTGTTGAGTTAAAAGGTATAGGCATGAAAGTATGCACTTTTGCCACGCGAGATAAAACGGAGTTTTGTTTCGTTCATCTGAAAATAATTAAGATTCTTTCATCAATCAAAACTTTTTAATTGAAATTAGACCCGAAGAATGTAAATATGTTACAATATTTTAAATTTAAAGGACATTAATTATGCGAACATTATTATGGACAATCATTATAGAGCTCATAGAATCCAAGGTGTAATGCTTTATTAATATTCACTGATACATAGCCAACGCTTCGATGCTAGTTCGGCATCATCTTCAGGTCCGCCAGAAATTGGTATTCAAAAGTAGAATTACAATGGAATTACAAGATTATAATTGAAGTATGTAAGAGTTACAAAATGAATACCAATACTAGCATCGAAACGTTGGTCATGAATCGGTGAATATTAATGAAGTATTACATCTTGGATTCTATGACTTTTATAATGATTGTCATAAAAATGTTCGCAAAATTAGTGTCCATTGAATTTAAAATATATCAAGATAATCAGTTTAGAATCGGTATTATATATATGACACGATATTACCCAGAAATTTGGAGAGACACTAAATATCTAACCAGACACCCAAATCGCACTTTTTGTAATAAAAATGCAGGAAAAAAGATTAGTGGAGCATGAATAATGTTTTAATCTGCTGTTGTAATCTGTCTTTTCTAAATGTTTGGTGTCTTCTGTTAATGTTACAATCCCAGTTGATTCTAGTAGTCTATAGCGATAAGTGTGTCATAATTAAGTTTATGTCAGTTTCTACAAATAACTCTATTAAGCATAAAGTGAATCAAAGGGAAACCGTGACCCGACCCCTTGCAAGGGGCGTTCTCGACGGGATATGAGCCAGCCGGTTTCCACCCATTTGAAACTACCAATGGGAATTGATCAACTGTTCATTCCCATAATAAAATAAACTGGATTGGCTCATAACCGCCCAGACTCTATCGTGGACGCCAGAGAAATCGTGATAAGGCAGGAAATCACAGCCGAGCACCTCCAGCGAAGCAGAGGGCAAGATTAGAGTAAGCTTGGCTGCTCTCCGGAGAGGAGTTGCCTTCAGCACCTCCACCCCGTTGTAACTTTCACATTCATTCTACGTTATGTATTCAAGAGTCACTAATTGTATCTGTATTGTAACCTAGAACTACATTATGTAACAAGTACACTCTTCAAGTATAATAAGTTTAATTGTAATGATTATTAACCGAGACCATATTATTTTAATATTAAATGACATTAAATTTGTCAACGGTGTGATTGATCCAAAGTTAGATTTCCCCGGTCGATTCTGGTCCATCTCACTCAATTATTGAAGAGTTACGCATCAATCACCAAGCGAGCAGCGTATTGAATACATCATTTATCAAATCGATCACATGATTGAATGCTTAATTAGAGCTAAAGGGTTTTAATTGTATTCAATCTTAACTTCAGAAAAGGGGGAATAACATTATTTAGAGACTAAATACGAGGAGAGAAACCTTGGTTAGATTTCTGTTGCAAAACCAACAAATGGTATGGACGCTATTTAAAAATCATGAACGTAAGAAACAATTCATATTCCTAAAGGAATCCGGTCTCTGACGTTCCAACATGATTGAATCACAAGAGAAATGGACGCTTGAGAAGAGAACGAGTTAATAATTCACACTCTGGAAGCCGGTTATCAATCGTCGAAGAAAATCAAGTCGCGAAGGGAAACGAGTGAGAAACTATCCGAAACGCGATGCGATTCCTGTTGAAGAGATGAAGAAACCCAAGATGCGTCAAGAATAAGCTTTCGCTGTGGAGTCGCTGATCCCCTCATCACATTGACTGCAAGCAGAAACCTAATCCCTCAATCAACACAGGCGGCGGAGACGGCGGCGTCTGTGGGGACCGTCGAGAGAAAAAGATGAGGGAGAGAGAAAGGCGTCGCTGGGAATGAGATAGAGACCATGACGGCACTTCACTCAAGATGGAGGAAAGGACGCGGAGAGGTAGACAGTGCAGCATCCGCGCGTTTAGAAATTCTTACTGCTACCAGATACACGAAATATTTTTTTCCCTTCAAAAAACACTTAAAAAGTGCGTTTGACTACGCGAAGGACACACTAATTTACTCTCCGGAAGCAAGCAAGGCACCATCCCATCAATTCCGATCAAGAGTCGGATTTTATGTTTCAGCATAGATCGGTACGTGACATAACATTATCATGATACCAACAAATTTTGTGTTTAAGAAAACACAAATATGTTCCTTCAGAGGTACTACATATTATCAAATTATGGATTATACGGAAAGTTTTGTTTATAAATTGTAACTATTAAATAACACTAAATTCTAGATTTGTTTCAATAGATGCCGCCCCTAGGCAACAGCCTAGCAAGTCTGCATAAAAAAGACAGCCTCTACACGTAGGAAAACCGGAGAAAAACCCGGGCAAGATGATGCTACATAATTAATGTACACGAAATTTATAAACATTTGAAAGAGTTATTATTGATATACTATTCGATGAGCAAATGTATTAATAGATTATATAGACAATCAGAGAGGGAGTGACGTAAAACTGAAAGTAGTTGTTGAGATACAAAAGTCCTTTCCATTTTACATTCTACGCCTATAGTCTGAATCTAGGCATCTCAGCCTTCAAAAATTCAAAATGAATTCTATTTTAAAAGTGTTTTGAAGATTTTTAACAGCAATGTGACTTCAGAAAGATTAAAGTTATCAGTATTAAACCATGTTGATGCTGGGTGCATTGTACGTGAAATTTTCTAGCCCGGAAACCGAGCAAGTCGAAACATAAATGAAGTATTTGACAACAAAAGAAAGTAGAGGAGTTATTACTAAATAAACTAGTAAGACACGAGAACTCAAATTGAAAAGGTGTGTCACAAGTTGAGATATAAGAGCTATCATTTCATGAATATAACATTTTGTTGGATGAATGTGGAAAGGATTGGATAAGTGTATGAAATCACACATGAAAGAATGTTCTTCACACAGTTACAACTTTACGTTTTTGACTACTGCGATAATCAGCTTACATCGCGTGAACCTTTTCATTCTGTTCAGAAATTGCATATTTCAAATGAACTAAGAGTATTGTATAATCCTATTGTATATATTAGTCATGACACAGTAGATATAATTGACATGCAGTCGGTTTTCCACATTACAGAGCTTCAGGAATCTGTAATTGACAAAGTATCTCTTAAAGCTGCTTCTGTCTACAAAAAGTGAAATCTGGCGAAGACGAGATTCCCTAAATCGATTCATCTTCCCAAACCTCTTTCTCCCTGGATCTCATCGATTCGTCTCTAAGGAAAAAGAAGACATTACTGAATAAAATGCATGAACATCATCAGAGAAAAACAAAGGATGCAGAACATAACAGTGAAAGGGGAAAAATCACAATTGCATTCTTGGTATGCCAAATAATATGATCAGGTTCGAAAAAGAACTCAAATGAAAGTTCTAGCATTTACATTCAATTTACAATATCTTTAATACAAAGGCATTATTTGGTACATTATCTAATATTCGCCGTACAGTTATAATTTTCTTAATTTTCAAAACATCCATTGTCCACTTTTCCCCTACATGTTATAGTTCAATTAAACATTTCCAGACATATACACTTATCAATTACTTATGTTCTCAACTATGTTTCTTAAAGTGTTTTAAAATGTTCCCAACTCTCCTTCAACTATTTTAACATTCCGTATAGGTGCCATCACAAGTTTAAATTCGTAAATGAACGGACATTCCCATACATTCGTCTAAAACCGCTACGACGCAGGAGTGAAGGGACGGAGCAATGGAGTAATAGGCAAATTGTCAGAGGAAGACAAGAGCAGAGGAATCTCCATAACATGGCAATGGTGAATGGAGATGGTTATCAACAAGATGATATCTCTCTCTCCCATTCCCTGATATCATACTCATGTAGCGCCTGGCTCTGAGGTGCCCCGCTGGAATGCTGATCGCATTAGCTCCGTTCTGGAGAGAAACACAGCCACCTCCCACGCTCTGTTTGTCAGCCACTGCAGCTTCTATTGGCGACTGCGGACTCAAACCGCACAGCAAGAACGTCCTCAGTTACTCGCTCTACATGGCAACGTCGCCATGTCACTGGTGTTCTCGTCTCCGGAGTGCGGCTCACTACAGCACCAGGAGCTATCACCAATATATGCCTGTATAAAATACTGCATGACACTGAAATCCTGAGAATACTAAAATAAACTATAATTCGTACGAAATTCTTTACAGAATTTGTAATATTTATGGTACTGTTTCTCAACAAAACATTTCGATCCACAGGTAGACTATATAAATGGGTCATTCCAACCCTAATCGGCCTAAAATTTTCCCGACCCTTTCAGATTTTGCAAATAATTTTTCTGCGGGCTTAGAATATTGTATAAGTAAGGAAAATAAAGTTTATTAGGTTTTTATTAATCTGGTTTTGCTTAAATAATTATATAGTCGATTTTCCCTCAACGTAAAGAGCACAGAACAACGAGTTAAAAAATCGGGAAAATTTCGATCAAACCCACTTGGAAATTGAAATCCACTTAATCTACTGGTTGTAGACACTTCATTTTATAGAAAAAGTAATCTTAATACACACAAAATGGCAACATACGTTTAGGATTTCAACAAAAATGTCAAAATATCATTTTTTCGTTAAAAACTTATTTCTCAAATACTCCATCTCAGAATTAAATGAAATTTTGGTAGTGGAAAGTAAATCTAATGAACTCTAATTCCACCAATTTTTGGAATGGGAAATTGACAACTTTCAAAGTTATAATAAATTAAATNATTTTAAGATAATATTTTGATTTTCACGTATTTGAATTCCTTGCTAACTCCCCACAACTTGAAAACCAATAAATGAATTATAACAAACACTTTTATTTTTAAAACGTTATCATACAAAAGATATAAGATGAGTTTAGTTCCAAGTCTTCAATTTTTGTTCCAAAGAAGCTCCGAAATAGCGCTTCCGCATCTCACGACCTTAACGACTTGAGTTCACTATACTTTTATTTACCTGAATGACTTTAGGTTATTGTGATGTATTGCACATGTACTTGTAACTGGTGTTGCTGTTACCATGGAATTACCTAGGAAAACGTGTTCACTAGGATGTCACAATACTATGTGTTCTGCTGAAGATAAATTTAAACCTGTGAATACATTTTCTGAAAGAGATCTTTATTTAATTCGTTGTAGAAAAGAAACTACTGTAGAATTAGAAACAATCTGTTTACGTCATGAACATAGGGTTTTAACTTTTTATTAGGGAAAACAATTTAAATGTTGCGATCCGTTTGATAAACATGTTTATCCGATAAAAAAAATCGCTAAGGGCTATATCAAAGGATACTGAGGGGAAGTATCAAACACCCCAAGATTCTGGAAGGAAACAAAATTTGTACCGTGTGCTGAAAAGAACTTAACGATTGTTACATTTCTGACGAGGCGAGTGAATTAAATGTCACAACCGCTTGTGTCTCTCAGCCTTCTTCTGAACCTGTTACTGATCCACCTCTCAGTTATGACACAGAGATTGAAGAATTAATATCTGCAGCGTCGGTATTATCAATTACAAAGTCAAGATTCTCAACAATTGTTTATTTAACACCACCTGCTTTATTAATAGATCGAATAACTGAATCTTTAAATGTTATCAATATTGATCCAATACACATAAAACTATTGCACTCCGCTAAATTTAGAAAAAATAAAATGAAGGAAATAACATCATTTTACAAGGAAGCTTTCGACAGACGTTTGTGTACAGAGTCAACTGATAATGAAAGTCAAAATGAAAGTAAATTAATATGACATGTTCGTAAATTATAATACCTAACATTATTTTAAAATTAATCAGATTTTCCTTTTTGTGGCGAAGGTGCTCATTTCAATTGTCAAGAAGCAGAAAAATAAATAATTTCACAATTAAAGGACAAGTTTCTTCTAGCAAATTCTAACAACGAAAAAATCACCATTATATCAGTCCTTCCTTTCTCTTGGAGTGCGTATAAAATGCAAGAAGTATTTGGAGCAAACATCTTGCCTTGAAAACAAAACAATTGGTTAAGGAAGAAGGTATTCTGTGTACTGCAAAAGCAAAACCATATACAGTCCCTCAGAATATAATCGATCAAATACTGAATTTTTAACGGGATCCTGACAGCAGAGAAATGCCTGGAATGAAAAATTTTGTTAGTATTCCAGTTGACGGCAAGAGAGTTCACAAACAAAAAATATTAGTTTTGGGAAACTTATTTGAGATATATTACCTTTTATGTGAGCGGTAAGAATAAATATTTATTTTAATTTTTATATAACGCAATTGTGTAATATGAGTAGAGATACCATTCTTTTATTTATTATAGGAGCCCTGATATGAAAATATGTCCCAAAATTTGCTGAATTACGGGCAAAAGAATGTGTATTAGCTGCCGCTGCAGGAACTCATACAGTTTGTGTGTGCACTATTCATGAAAACTTGAAATTGATGCTGATAGGCGCAAAGTTAATACAAATAACATTTGAAAATAAAATGTTAGCGGATTTTAAAGATTTCCTTTCCTGCTTAAAATGCTCGTCACCAACAGAGGATTGTCATCTTGGGAAGTATAGTAACTGTCCAGATATTACTCAACTGCAAGATTTGATAAACTATTTCTTTGAGATGAACTGCATTGACGAAGTTACATATCAACAATGGGTTTAAGTTGACAGATGCTCGCTTCAAACAATTATATCGTCTGCAGACAATTTTACAGAACTTTCGATTGGAAAATTCACCNGAAGGTTCTTTCACCTCACTAGTATATTGCTCGAAAGCAATCTGAATATTTTCGGATCATCAAAGATCGAATTGGTATCGGGGAAGTTATCGTAGTTGCAGATTTTTCTGAAAACTATAGCTTCGGTTTGCAAAATATTGTCCAAGGTATACACTGGAACAATTCACAAGCCACGGTTAACCCTTTTGCTTGTTATTTCAAATCGTCTGAAACAAATCTCGCCGAACCTTTCAACTTTGTTATCTCCAACAGTTGAACCACAACACGACAGCTGTTATTATTTCTAGCATTCAATTATTTATGTTTTGAAAAAGAAAAGTTGGAAATCTGAAGAAAATCTACTAATCAGATGGTGCAGCTAGTCAATACAAAAACAAAATTCGTCATTCTGAATTTATGTTTGCATGAGAAAGATTTTGGAGTATCAGCAGAGTGTCATTTCTTCGCTACATCGCATGGAAAAGGATCGAGTGATGGTATCTTTTGTGTAATAAAGTTTTCAAAATCAAAGTGTTTCTTTATAACTCATATTGGTTTTCAAGTCGTGATGGGTTAGCAAGGTATTTGAATATGTGAAAATCAAAATTTTATATTTAAATTACTATAATTTGGAAAGTTGTTAGTTTCCCACGCCAAAAATTGGTGGTATTAGAGTTCATTAGATTTACTTTCAACTACCAAACTTTCATTAAATTCTAAAGTGGAGTATTTGAGAATTGTTTTTTTTAACAAAACAATGATATTTTGACATTTTTGTTGAAATTCTAAAGGTATGTTGCCATTTTATGTGTCCAAAGGTTATTTTTTCTGTAACATTAAGAGTATACAATCAATGGATTAAGTGAGTTTCAATTTCCAAGTGGTTTTGATCGAAATTCTCTTAACTCGCGGTTCTGTGCTCTTCACGTTGAGGGAAAATCGACAAAATAATTATTTAAGCAAAACCTGATTAATGAAAACATAATAAACATTATTTTCCTTACTTATACAATATTCTAATCCCGCAGGAAAAAATTTGCAAAATCAGAAAGGGTCGGGGAAAGTTTAGGCCGATAATGGCTGGAATGACTCAAATTACTACTCTAGATAACCTGAATAGAAGAATGGAATTCTTATTATTCACGTAATGTTAAAAAAATTCGTAAAAATTAATCCGCAAAAAATTGAAAGTTGGAACCTCCAACGAATTTTTTGAAAGTTCAGAAATATTTTATATAACATTTATCAAAAATGTTACTCATGTTTATTTGAAATTAAAATATTTTTAACAAATCTAAAACGAACCAAATATTATACCATATTCATTTCTTTAGTAATATGATCCTAAAAATATATAATCTCTCTCATTTTGTATTCATATGTCTAAACAAATATTTGGAACATTGTGTGTTCGTAAAATTGCGTATTGTAAATTTTCACGCAAACATCGGAAAAAATCTTTGGAAGGAACCTAATGTACATTAACTTGAACGATACAAAAAGTGATACTAACATTGTTTCAAGAAGTATTTTCAACTGAATTTCTGTGGCATGTAATAACTCGTGCTTCACTTGTATCCCTGATCATTCATAGACGTTTTTATAAAGAATACTTGTCATATGCAAAGAAACATTTTGTAAACTCATCCATGAGTTATACTTGTGTTCGGTATTGGATGTAATCGAGAGTGTTACACTTGTCTTACAATACTTTATCCCTGTTATATTATTTTTTGCATTATATATTTGTTTCACAGTCCTACCAGCCTAACAGCTTGTATACCTCGCGTTCCACTGCTCTCCACTTGAGCATTACATCCCTCACCCTTCCCTGCTTTACCCGAATCTGTGCTTTGGGGCAGAGCTTTCCTCATCCATTTGGAGTGGCTTCCACTACGAGCCAAGCCCTCTGGAACTACTAAGCAGTTTGTATGTTAATAAATTGGACAACACGGCAGTGTGCATCCTCCGACAGAAATCTGCGCAAGGGTTCGCTTGAAATATCACTCGGAGAGGAAATGGAGGGTGAAATATGAATGTAATCAAAAGTATTTTTTGATAGATATTACGTTTTGGGCGACAATTTTTATAGTTATAACAAAACTAATGTATGTTCTTTTCTAGTAAAGTATGGATGGGGAATGTAGAATAAAAATATAAAATTATGTTATCTCAATTTGAATGGAGAGTTTTTTCAAACGAAAAAGCGTCTTTCGACAACTCATGTTGTAATCTTCAGTTGCCTACAATCAAGATACTGGAATACATGTAAATACAGGTAAAAGTAATTTTAATAATAAAAACAATAAATACAGTGTATTTATTATTATTATTATTATTATTATTATTATTATTATTATTAAGAGTATTCTTTTGTAGCTACACATATTCCTGTATCTTGATTGTAGCTCATTTAACTTGACAACATAAATTGTCGAAAACGAATTTGGTAAAAAAATATATTTTTGGTTGGCAATAACTTGCATTGTATTTAAGTTGAAACCGAATATTTTTTAAATTGGGGCTTTAGAGCTCACCAGAAACCGAATACACCACCATTATCCAATGATAATGAGAGTGTTTTGCCGGAATATATCAATGCGGCTGCTAGGCAATATACTAATTTCTGAGAGGAACTTTCTGCCAATCACGGTATCAACGTATTAACTCTACTATTCTTTGCGCTCTGCACTTTGCTAAACGAACGCGAGCTACAAGTGCAAGAGCAATGATTTTTTCTTTATGAATTTTCCATTTAGATATAGTTTAATTTTTATGTTAAGTTATGTCATTGTGAGAACTACAATGTCATCATAATGAAACGTCCTCTCAATTCCACAAAACTGTAATAAAATTGACTAGTATCACAATAAAAAAATGTCAATGTGTAATAAATTTTAAAAAAAGTATTAAATGAAAAAAGACGAAGAAAATTCGATCTACATTGTTCTACGAGACTAATCGACCATGCGTCTATTTAAACCAGTCAGTTGGAGAAAATCACGATACATCAATCTAAACGTCCGTTTCATCTGATAAATCGTATCACGGCAACAACCGTAATCAATTAATTAATTGCCCTGAACAGGATTACTCCTCAATTTATCACGTATAGATTTAAAGTACTGTTCTGGCGCAAGATAATTCAAATTTCGAGGCGTGAAGCTGAAAATGGAGGAATGGAAAATTAAAGCACTTTCATACTATGTAAATATCATGGATAACACTTACCACACACATCTACCCCGACAATAAATCAGAGTTATATTACAGAAAATCAAGGTGTAATATTTAATGAAATTTGAATTGATGGCATCACAGACATGATAATTTAACAGGACATAATTTTCCTGCGAGTGCAGGCAGTTTGACAGTTTGAATTGGGAGAAGTGATTAAAACAGTGAAACGATAAATAAAGTTGACGTTGACGCTAAATTAAAATTTCGGTATCATCTAGATGCGCCTTGTGACATAAATCGGACCATCATTGTTGCGCATCGTATCCACACCATCGAAAAAAGGCTTCCTATTCTTTTTACTCATCTCAGAACGACTGAATCTTCATTATCATTTTCTTCCTTTTTTATACCAATCTTCCATAAACATAGTTTTTTAAGTCAATTAATAAAAATTAGATTATTAAGTTTTAACATTTTTTGAAACCAGCTCAACAAAATAGAACGCATAGAAATCTCTTAAATAGCGATGAACCTCACCGTCAGGTAACAGATTAATTATGTTATGTTGAATGAAAGTGGGAGACGGGACCGAGATTCGAACTCGGGACCTTGAGCTTAGCGCGCTCATTTCGAATTTAAGAGATTTCAATGTATTTGTGAACCAGAATTGGAAAATACGACCCAAAACAAAGTACTTCCTAAGGGAGTCGCCTCATATGAGGAGCGTAGTCTCTACGAGACCACCTCAGAGGTCTTCGGTTCTCGCAAGTTGAATGAGGATGGAAGACGGACCGGGAAGACGAACGGGATGGCGCAGTCGGTAAGCGCATGAGCACATTAAACTCAAGTCCCCGAGTTCGAATCTCGGTCCCGTCTCCCATTTTCCATTTAACATAAAATTAAAATACAACAATTAAAATTTATTATTGCAGGAAAAAACATGAAATAACAAACATTTATTTGATCTTGATATTACTTACGCTTCATTTTCTTTGAACTCTCTTGTGACGCGGTGGACATTAAGTACAGATTCCCATTTGGGGCCTCATCTAGCTGCTACATTACACCCCTCTATGGTAGGTTTCATCCCCATATACTCTTCAAGACTTTGGCACATTCCGAACTCAATGCGTGGGTACCTTTAAGGCATCGACAACAATAAGTCACGTTAATTGCCATCCAATACTTTTCTTATTGGGAAAACTCGAAGATATTTCCTATTTTGAATGGGATGAATCTTAAACGTAGAGCTTGTTGTGTTGTTATATTGATGATTCCGACACTATCAAGAACAAAGGATAATGGATTGGTTGGATAAATTCAAATTATTATAAAAACGTAATTAATTTCTCGACTTATTCGTTTGAGAACCCTAAATAAATTATATTGAATAAAACAACCCACTTTTAAACAGACTAAGTTAATTATTTCAATGAAAAACTTCGTTGGTGTGACGGAAGATGTAAGGTAGAATCCACTTTCTTATCTTTGAATTACATATAAAAATGGATTGAATTACATTGATATTTTTATGTTTGTCTGTGAATAGTTGGTGATATTGTATTTCTTAATTGGAAAATACATCATTTGGAAACTACATCACAGAACTCGTTTTCACGCTCACATACATTACATAGATATACAACTCCGCCTTCTAATGCGAAAGTTTGAGTATCTTAGACCCAATTCGTAAAGTTTTCAAGGTTCCAAAACTTCGTTTCAGACCTAATTTTTTTCGTACAAAATAGTTATTTAATCAGAAAATATAATATAGGGTCAATATTTTGTCTTCGTCAAGTGTCAGGAGATATTAGATGCTACATTAAAGCTATCATGCTACGTAATGAAAGTATATCACTCGTACTAAAAACAACAACACTTGATTAGTATGAGTCAAGAGCATCTGAAAAATGTTGAGAAGTAATAGAGCAGAGAAAACGCGATTCCATCTCTATTTACAGCCACCCAACGTGAGACGACTGGACTCTACGACCGGATCCTACAACACGAACAAGACAAGCTACGGAACTGCACCATCCATTGCACCCAGATAACATCCGTTCACCATCAAAAGGCTGATAGGGACGGCGTCCCTTCAACCACTCGCTTCACCGGCCTCATCGCAAAGCTCTGGTTGCATCTCGCGTCGGATTTATCAGCCACGAACCAGTCGCCGTTTCTCACGCCCCGCTCCCCACTCCCCACTCCTTCCATTCCCCGCTACGCTCCTCAATGGATCGAACCCTTTCGATGCGTTGCGATAGCTGTCGGAACAAGCTCCGCTGCCTCCGTCACCGCGTGTCCGCCGTTATGGCGACGAAAAGCTGGTCGAAACACGACGCCATCTTTCAGTGACTCTCACCATGAAGCTGAAGATAGAATACGTATGACATTCAACATATTTCGACCGTCTATATTTGTAAATGGGAAATGTAGCGTGCTATTAAAGCTTATCAACATGCCGTGGGTGGTAGGGCTATTGTTTAATTTTTTTCAATTTCAATAGGGCGCTTTATTTACAAATATTATTTATGTACAAATGTGTGGCGAGGTTTTTTTGCCTGTACGCCTTTAAAATGCCCCTTAAGTACAGCCGTGGGTTGTGCATACATTGCCCTGGTATTCACTCTCATTGAATGGATAGTTTTGGAAATCTTTGTTTTGAACTTAAAATGATTGTCATTTTATTTAATTGTGATTTGTATCGTAATAGTATTTTTTTAGCATCCTTTAGTGCTTCTTTAATATTGTTTTATTTAGTTGTAAAATATCTTAAGTATACTGCAACTACCGATTAAATGAGCACCGTTGGGAACCACGGGGAACCAACGGTCAGGGTGCTATTCTTAGTAAGTGGGCGGTTAGCTGGGTATACCAACAACTTATCCCATGTGGAAGTGTTAGTAGTAGTAGTTAGGAGCAGCAAGGATTATAAATACTAGGAGTGGTAGAACGTGGATAGAAGGAGGAGGGTTCGCATTCCAGAAGTCACAACTGGGACATTAACGTGAAATGTTACAACTTTTTTTTCTGGGCCCGAAGGGAATTGAAACCGAAGATCACAAGAACACTCACCCCTTAGTCAACGTCTGTAGAAAATTCACGGATGAATAGAAACGACCCTCTTTTTAACAGACTCACCATAACACTTTAAAACCAGGGGATCATCATGAGGTTATTCCAAGGTTATCATGAGGTTATTCCAAGGTTATCATGAGGTTATTCCAAGGTTATCATGAGGTTATTCCAAGGTTATCATCAGAAAACAATGATCAATACTTTATTATATTCTAAAGTATAAATATTTCATTTAATGGAGTGGTTTTAAAATGTTGTGATTAAAGGTATGCTAAAAAGAGGGTCATTTTTATTCATTCATATGTAAGACATGTTAGTTCAATATATAATATACAATATCCGTAGATATGACGATTTTGGAACAAAACCCCATGTATCCATGTTAACTTGCTTATACATTTATCGTCCGAAGAAGTCACGAATCTCTAGTGGAAACGTAATATTGTTTAAAAAATTCGAATATACGGAAAAAATAGTATATTATTAACATATTCAATATTACAGTTCTTTAAGTGTATTTAGATTAAGTATATACCGACGAGACTTGAAACCAAATGCAGTGGTTAGCGCTCCACTTGCCTGAAACTGTGGTCCTGGATTAGTTTCCAAAATAATAATTAACGTTGTTGTAACACAATGGAGTGACGTGCTGAACATTGCAATCATACACGTAATTCAATATATGGTTTGAACGCAATACTACTGATATTCAAACTAATTAGACGAAGCTTCAGGATTGTAAAATGCATCTCGATGCTCTGTCAACCGGTGAAAACATCAATCACACATCAGAACATAATAATATTACCAATTCACTAATTATATTAAGAAAAGAAAAAAATTAATAACATTGAATGAAAATGGGAGACGGGACCGGAATTCGAACTCGGGACCTCCAGCTTAACGCTCCCAGTCTACCATTGTCATTCAGAAGAACGCAAGTTAAGTGACAATGGTAGACCAGACCTAGAAGGACGGCGTAGTTGGTTGCTCATCAGCGCGCAAAGTTAATGGCCCAGGGTTAAAATCACCGTCCCGTCTCCTATTTTCATTCAATATAATATAATTAATCAGTTTCCTGGTGGTGTAATATATGTGATTTAAATATGTTTATTAACCTCAAAAATTGTTAAACAATTATATGTTCATAAATGTAGATGCTTTACCATTATTGTAAAGCATTGTGAAAAATGCTTTCATTGCATTGTTCATTGCTTTCGTTGCATGCCTTCATTAATTTTCTTCCATTTTGTAAAGTATTGTCTCCGATATTTACTTTGTGAAAAATATGAAAGTTTAATTGATTTTTAGAACTCAAAAATAACCTTTAACCCATAAAAAGAAAATTTATGTTCTTCAGTTGATACGACATATCATGTAAATCGAATGCCTTTAGGACCGATATTTTCTTTTGTGCAGCTCGTGTCGTGATGGCGAATGGACGCACCGGGCCAGTGACTCGAGTGGGGTATTCAGAGACGACGACGGCGACGGCGCGCGCGTATGCGGTCGCCTGATAAATGCCACATCCACTCGAAGGGGTGCGTTGCGTAGCCGCCGCTTGCACCGTTAACGCAGCGCGTGAGAGGGCGCCTCCTGGCTCAGAGGTTAGTGGCTGCACCGGCGGAGAGCGCTCTGTGTAAACAAGGTATGTGATTGCGTCTGGACGCGAAACTAGTACATGGCTTTCAATGACATTCACATTGTAATTGATGGCATCCTGTTCATTTACGATTGTGTATTCATCAGAGATTCAAAGGCATACAGAGTCCTGTCAAAAGGCGATTTTAACTCTCATGAGAGCACATCTCAAATTATTTTTCCATTTAAAAATTAACAAATCAAATATCGTACGACCTTACGATTTACTTTACACAATATTAATTGTGAAACTCAATCTCAAGTTCCAATGACATATTCTACTACAATACACTTAAGAAATGGACATAAATAGTATAATTAACCTTCAGACTACTTAGGCTCTGAGACCAATTCCAACTACCAAGCGTCCCAGACCCCAAGAAAAAATGACTCCATGAAGAACAATGAAAGAAATATGTAAGAATATTAGTACTTTTAGACAACTATAAACATAATGCAACTCGTAAAATAATTTGCAACAAAATATTTACGTTCAAATACAACGAACACAACAGACGTGACGTAATAAATAAATTTGACAATAACAAAAAATATCAATATGCAGAAATACCATTTGAACATAATAATTCTAAAAACTGTTTTGGGATTTCAGCTACCCCGCTAGGTAGTCTGAAGGCTAATAAATCAATGCGAATTTTTGCGCGACCGCCAGAAGTAAAACATATTCTTCACCTTCCGGGAAGATTGGTATGGATTGTTTTTAAGGTTTTATGTTCGTGAGAGAGATTAGGCTTAGGTACCCCCAAAAATGTTTTAAATGATAATTTGAACCATAACTATCAGCAGCTATGAATTTTCATACCATTGCGGCATTTATTTTCATACCATTCAAATAATATTTTGAATTATTTGATTTTACAATAAATTACTATGGGCTTATATTGACAAACTTTCGCGGGCTCATGTTTTTGTGTTGATATTTTGGCAAAAGTACCGGATTAACATAGCGCAAAAAACATACTAAAACATAGCAAATGGAAATGGAAACGCAATGATCTTAAGTTTTTCATACCGTACAGGGCATTTTCAAGAATTATTCACCAAAAACTGGAAAATACTGTTCTAACGGAAATGGCTGCCGCATCACGTGACTGAAGACAATGCGACCCTTGTCAAAGAAAAGAATCAAACGACAGTCAAAATTTATTATCAAGTTTTAAAATCACAAAATAATTGTTCTCATGCAATACAAAAAATAGTAGAATGAATTATTAATTAATAAGAACTAGTTTGGTGAATATTTCCAAGTTTCGAGAATAGTAGACAACTTGACTTCTATCAACGCGCACATAATACCATAATAGATAAATTATAGTTTACTGTAAAGTCGAGCATTTATATCACATTACTACATACCCATACCGACACTTAAGCAAGAAGTTTTAATTTTTTCCAACCTTTTCTCAGATTATTATGCTTTACAGCGTACGTTTCAGCCAGAATTGTGCTCACCTCCAGGTTTTTCTAAACATGTTAATAATCTAGTAACGTGAATGAAATGTTAAATGCTGAAAAAATATCAATATGGAGCTACCAAAATATAATATTGATAAATAAATTGCTACAAATTTTTCCGTATCCCCACTGAGTTTAAATTCCCAATAAAGTTTGTACCTAATTCCTAATTTAGAACGTGTATTGTTTATAATAATTCATTTCGTATACCTAGATATGTTTCCAATTTGTCAACATTACATTCTACTACGTGGTATCTGCTTTTTTTTCTGTTCGTGTCAGTTATAAATATTTTGTATTCCGTTAATTTTGTTCTTTTCGGACACTACCGCATGTAAACACAATTTTACCGTATGTAAACACGGGAAAATTCTGGCTAGGACATTGTTTAGTCGTTGTACTAGAAAAAGGTCGAAAATATTTAAAACCTCGTTAAGATAATAGTGATAGACTATCCAACTATTTCAGCGAGTAGTTCCCATCACCCTAATTTCCCCCTTTTCGCCATATTCTTTTCCCCCGTAAGTTCCTGACCCCTTCCATCACGCTTTCCCCGCAGTCCTTCAGCCAACCAACTGAATTATGGAGGTGACATTCCTCCGGCAGATGTCAGCAGTGCGGCGAACAGCTCATTTATTCACGGCTACCGGCTCCGCTGCCCCCCCCCCACCTCGCCACTACAACCATCGGACGTAGAGGGCGCAAGTGATAGCGTAGAGACGAGCTGACAAGAGTAGACGCAGCGATAACGTCGATGAGCATCGGAGAAAAGAAGGAAGAAAAGAAACAAAAAGAAAGAAAAGGAAAGAAAGAAAAGGAAAGAAAGAAAAACAAAAGAAAGAGAGAAAAAGAAAGAAGGAAAAAGAAAGAAAAGGAAGGAAAAAGGAAAATAAAGAAAGAAAAAGGAAAATAAAGAAAGAAAAAGGAAAATAAAGAAAGAAAAAGGAAAATAAAGAAAGAAAAAGAAAGAAAGAAAAGGAAAGAAAGAAAAGGAAGAAAGAAAAAGAAGGAAAAAGGAAAATAAAGAAAGAAAAAGAAAGAAAACAGAAAGAAAAAGAAAGAAAACAGAAAGAAAGAAAGAAAAAAAAGATGAAGGCGAAGAACAGTCGAATAATGAAGGGAAATAATTCACACACAGGAAATATTTTAAGAGAGAGGTGCTAATTTCNGAAAAAGGAAAATAAAGAAAGAAAAAGGAAAATAAAGAAAGAAAAAGAAAGAAGGAAAAAGAAAGAAAAGGAAGGAAAAAGGAAAATAAAGAAAGAAAAAGGAAAATAAAGAAAGAAAAAGAAAGAAAGAAAAGGAAAGAAAGAAAAGGAAAGAAAGAAAAGGAAAGAAAGAAAAGGAAAGAAAGAAAAGGAAAGAAAGAAAAGGAAAGAAAAACAAAAGAAAGAAAGAAAAAGAAGGAAAAAGGAAAATAAAGAAAGAAAAAGGAAAATAAAGAAAGAAAAAGAAAGAAAGAAAAGGAAAGAAAGAAAGAAAAGGAAGAAAGAAAAAGAAGGAAAAAGGAAAATAAAGAAAGAAAACAGAAAGAAAGAAAGAAAGAAAAAAAAAGATGAAGGCGAAGAACAGTCGAATAATGAAGGGAAATAATTCACACACAGGAAATATTTTAAGAGAGAGGTGCTAATTTCTGATGACGCTTTTGTTGTAGTTAATTTAGAACTTTCAGTAAAATTGTTGACAAAAACCCTATTTCAGATCAATACTCCTAACTTCTACAATGACAATCAAGCTTTATATCATTTGTAAATTTCAGTATTTACATAAAACGTCATAAGGGCGTTGATTTGTAAAATTTTAGCGTTAGGATGAACATTAATATATTGAGGCATGAGTGTCACGAGTAAAGACACCTGGGAGGTCATTTGTAAGCTTGCGACTACTTGAAATTCATAACAAATTATAAATAAAATAGGAAGAAAAAGTAGTTACAAGTGAGATTACGATTTCTTTAGATTTATAAAATAAATTTTGGAATGAATTAAATTTTATTCTAATATTGGTTGAGTAATACGAGAGAAAGGAATATTTTTAAAAAATGTTTGTTTTTGAAAACAGGATGTTGCAATATCAAAGGAGAAAGCATTGGTAGTAGAAGTTGTAGTGAAGTTGGAGATTGAAGATGCAAGTGTATGTGTTAAATGTGTTATTTGGGTTGCAGCACGAAGTTCATAAGTTTCTAGAGTATACGATAAAGATATTGTAAACGGAAGATTCTAGAGAAATGAATAAATTTGACATGCATGAGTATATTTGCGGTCGGAGACTTACTATATACACATAATACGATTTGAATTTCTAATATACCGTTGAAGTGCTTACTGCCCATTAGTACTAACTTTGGCTGTTGAGGAGGCGATTCAACTGTTCAATCACAGACTCTGCGACGTCTAAAGCAGCGGAGCATCAACTTGTATGTTCCAAGGAACCAGTTTCGTAATAATATCAACACCATTTAATGACGCAGATAAATTTCGTCGTTATAACTATGAAGTGGTATCTGCAATGAATAAGTCTAACAAAGAATATAGTACGTAAGACTTTTACGTCAGAAATAATTTCTCCTTTCTTTGAGAATGTATGACTCTCATAGCAATAATGTGAAATGTTAACTACTTCTAAGTTATTTGCATCTCACACACTCTTTTTGTTCTTCACAACTCACATGCAACCTCACTTTTTTTAATATAGTACAATCTGTGTAGTAATCTCATCAACATATCAGCTACCGTTAACAGGTTTTACGAAAAAGTTTATGCTATGTCAACCTTTGTGTTATCTTTGTTACAGACCAAAATTTACCTCACTCACCTTCTCAAGAATACCACAAGTAATAATCTAAAGCTAAGAAATATTAATGGTCAACATTCTAAGGTGTGAGATTACATCGCGCAAATTTGCGTCTCTGAATAAGGTTCCGAAGATAAGAAACATTATTCGTATATTTTCATACAAAACGAAATTGTTTACAACGTTATAAAAATGAATTGCTCAAACGTGTGAAACTCAACATTTGTGGTAAATCATTGCACAATCACACTTACGGATGTTGTTTTATGATTATTTTTTTTATTCTAAAAATCGCGAAAAAAAAATCTCTACTAAATGATGGCAAAATCGTATTAAATCCTCAGGACATCGCAAATTTGTTTAATTCTTACTTCTCAGAAGCAGGTAAAATAACAAACTCAATATATCCAAATCAATGTCCTCCAATTATATCCACCCACGTACCCAATTCAATGTTCACTTCTGAAGCTAACGCCAGTGAAGTCATGAGAAACATCAGCTCGTTAAAAAACAAATTTTCAACTGGCAAATATGATATACCCGTATTTATTGTTAAATCTTGGTCCCACGCTATATTAAATCCACTTATAAATATTTTTAATAGTTCTTTATCGGAAGGAGTGTTTCCTAACATATTTAAGAGAGCTAAAGTGAAACCTTTACACAAGAAAGGAAACAAACTTAATATTGGAAATTACCAACCAATATCTCTACTACCCTCTTTCTCAAAAAGATTTTTTATCTAAAAATAACATTCTCTCTGACGATCAACACGATTTCAGGAAATCCTTTTCCACTACAAGCACCATATTTTCTTTCTTAAACGTTGTTACCACATCTCTTGACCGTGTAGAATATTCTCAGGGTGTTTTTCTTGACTTATCCAAAGCATTCGATGCCATCGAACACGAAATTTTACTTTCCAAATTGCATTCTTTAGGCATTCGAGAACTTTCACATCAATGGCTAACTTCTTATTTAAAAGATAGATATCAAAAGGTCGAAATACCCTATACTAAAAATAAAATACTTGAGCGTTGTCTTTCAGAAACAAAGCCACTTACTTGCGAAGTACACCAAGGTTCAATTCTCAGTCCCATACTCTTTTTATTGTATGTGAACGACATGTCATCATCCACATCAGATTGCAAAATGGTTCTTTTTGCTCTAGACACTAATTTACGATGTAAACACGCCAACGCTCAAAACGTTTTGTCTAACCTTTCGGCTTGGTTCCATGCAAATCGTCTCATTGTAAACACTGACAAAACAGTGTGTATGTCATTTCACAATAGTAACTCAAAATCTTTACCCCAGGTTTGTCTTTCTTTAAACGGAATACAATTAAAAACTGTTACGAATACAAAATTCTTAGGTCTCCATATTCAAGACAACCTGAAATGAATTGTCACGTAGACAATCTTAATTCCCTATTAAGCAAATTGTGTTACGCATTCCGAATCTTACTTAACGTAGTTAGTCTACATATTTCTCGTTGCGTATATTTTTGCAAACATTTACTCCCATTTACGTTACGGCATTACCTTCTGGGGCAATTCCAGTCAGAGTACTCAAACTTTCAGAATTCAGAAGAGGATAGTTCGGATAATTTGTAAATCTCACCCCCGATACTCTTGTAAACCTTTATTCAAGGAATTAAGGAATTGCATATACGAAACAGTCTCGTTCACGAACACAATACTCGCAATAGTAATAATATTCATCGTCCTAGAGTGTCAACCACTCTTTGCCAAAAAGGACCATATCATTCGGGAATCGTTCTATATAATTCCCTTCCCAAGAATATAAAACATGTTATGAAATTGAATATCTTCAAATCCGCGGTTAAAAACTACCTCCTGCACCAGTGTTTCTACACTGTAAAAGAATTTATTGATTTTAATAAAAGTTCAATCTGTCTTGTACTTTATCATGGCATTGCTGTAGTAGTTTTAAAATAACTTTTAACAATTTCAAAAACTATTTTCTTGCATGATTGTTATGTCTTATGATTCGTATTAATTTAGTTTTATGTGTACTCAACTTTGGCACGGTTGTGTACATAAATTCTGTAGCCCCATCCTGGCCCGGGTTTTTCTCCGTTTTTCCTTCGGGTAGAGGCGGANTTGTCTAGGGGCGTGTTTATTGTAACAATAAATCGTGAATTTAGTGTTTTTTCAAGTCTTATGATTTTTATACTCTTTACTCAGAATAATCTACAGTTCGATAATAATTCGTACATGTAAAATAAATATTTTGTGTTAAATTACAAACATATTGACATTATATATGTATTAGAACTCACAGCTAACTTTTTATCTTATCTACGAACTTTTGCTGAAATTTTTGAATCCGCCTCTGCCTTAGGGCCCTTGATCGGAATTGATCGGATGGCCCCTTGCTTGCTTCCGGAGAGTAAATTAGTTTATTGTCCTCCACGTGGTCATACGTAATTTGTACTGCTTTTTTGACATTAAATTCCAGCACAATATTTGTTAGGAGTCGAGATATTTTTTTCATAAGAGTGACGGGAGTAAGAAGGGGTCAAAAGAATTCAACAGGATTAATAAATTACATTTTACGATCTTTTTGTGGTTTATTACTGTTCATTCTTGTGCGTTTTCGATAAAAGATTCTTGGTTCAACTCGTCGTAGCGGACGTTATTGAAGTATAAAAAGTACAAACTTAATTTTGTTGGAACCCCCACTCCCCCCCCCCNAACCCACCCTCTCGTTCTCACACAATATTCACGTCTCATCCCAACCCCCATCCTATTCGCATCCTCACCACGTACTTCCCCGTCCTCCGCGGTTTTCATACCTCATTTGCTACGATTGGATCTTTCAACTCCCCGGTGCGCGCGGGAAATGCGCTCAGCGGCTTGCGCTCGCTTGTTTTATGAACCATCGGCGCGCGTAGTGGTCACATTGTTGCGCGGCGCGGTCATGTTGAAACAGTGACCAGCATTGCATCCATCTGCAGGAGATAAAAGTGGGGAACAAAGGAGGCACGCGCTGCGTTGGCAATGGACGGCGAGAAACGAAGATCGGCGCGCGCTCGTGACATTCGACGAACGCGAACAGACGGACAGCGCAAGAATGGCACTTGTTAGCGAAATGAAGCGGAGCACGCGCGCGAAGGTATTGTGATAGATTGAAGTTCTGACGAAACTTTAAGGTCTTAATGGGGATTATTATATAATGGAATAGCGTGGTACAATTTCTATAGACTTGAAATGAATATTTTCCGTTATGCTACCAGTGTAATTCAACAGCCCCTTTTCACACATAGTAAACATTGAAAGGAGTATAATAATAGGATTTCCCAACTATTGACTAGAAGAACACAAAACTAACTTAAAACTGTAATAGGATTACAATTTTGTGCGAATGACGTCTGAATGAACAGAAGAGCCAATGCTGCTAAGCAGTTGGACTCGCTGGTTTAAGGCGACTCCACACATTCGTTATTCGGCGAATCCCAAGCAATAATGACTTGCTCGGGGTACTTCCCGAGTATTCGCCTATTGGCGAGCACTCTGATTCAGACGTAAGTACGCGCTCGCTCTTGGAACGACGAATGTTCGTGTTAAAGATTAGAGATTATGGAGAGTGAATCTGAAGTAATCGCACATTCTGCTGCGTATGTAGTTGTGTCTTGGGACACGTGAAGTAAAGTAAATGTATCTTATCTAATCTTAATTCCAACAATGAAATTAAATCATTAATAAGCTAGTTTTTATTCCATGTGGATTTAGCTCTAGTAATCGGTATGCTCGAATTAAAGATCCTCATAATCCTTACAGTTTTTATCTATTCTAAAAGAATCAATATTGTATAACTATCTTAATTTGTGTCTCCACAGCATCCTACTCTATTATTTTACTAAAATATCATTCATTACATTTAAATGTTATATTTTTATTATTTATTGTTATAGTAATGTATATTTTATTTTCACATTTTTTTTATTTCCGAAACATTCCGTGTTTAGGAAATATGTGCTAATATTACTGAAAATGCAAATACTGTCAATACACGATCAATACTGTGAAACTTAAGAAAGTTGAATAAAAAAGTAAAATAAAGTGAATAAAAATGTTTGCGGTTTAAATATCTCATCAAATAAACTTTATAGTCAAAAAGCAGTTACAAACTGCTTATGAACACGTTGGGGATAAGAAATGAAGTTACTCCATCACTACTTTATTACTTCAAATTTCTCTATTTTATCACTTCTAAAAACACTTATTACAATCATTAGTTTTTTCAGCGACTACTTACTTGAAATAACTTGAAATCGTAATACTCGGATACTCGCTACTCTTAGTATTCGTAAAAGCACGAATGTGTACCACGAACCTGTGCTCGACCTCCTTTGATGCGTCTCAAAAGTCCTACTCGCTGCGGAAAAGGACGAGCACCGGTATTCGTGATGCGACAAATAGCGAGCAACCCATCCACACTATTCGCTATTCGGCGAGCAGTTGCTCGAGGTTCGTCGAATAACAAATGTGTGAAGTCGCCTATACGTAACAATTGGAATATTCAGGGAAAAACCAACCAATACGTCCAGTCCAACCAAAAAGCTAGGTACTTCAGTTCTGACCTTAACTCCGTAATTTGTTGTTTGTGAAATACGAAATTAAAACTGCGCACATATTTCAGTAAATTAATGAACTTAACAACTTTACTATTGTATTACTGTTTAATAACCCGATACTTAAAAATACAATGAAATATTTCACAATTACAACACGCATACTGCAAACCTATCAAGTAATTATTAACGTCAATCTTTTCTCTTTTGTTTTCCATCGTTACACATGTTCATTTGAGTAATTGAGAGAGCTGATGAATTCATTTTTCAAATATTTTGAAAGCGCAGTATTCGACAAATTGTCATACCGCCTACACAGACCGAGGTGCTTTTGTGTTTTCGGATTTTGTTCAGAATCTGTGGGGGTCGCAAATGTCCAACCCCCCTCCCCCCCACACACACAATGTAGCGAGTGAAGACGCGCAATATCCTCAAGTATTTCTCCAAAGAAAATGGACTTGAAAGACGATTTCTTCTCCGCATTAAATTCTTGACGATGTAATATTATCATTTCCGTTTTGCATCGTTCCGGACGTTCTGTCAACGTCAGATTTTTACTAAAACGATTCTAGTAAAAATGATTAAAAGAATGAATTGGTAATGGGTAACAGAAGTGACATAAAAGCGAAACGCTTCACAAGGAACGGAACAAACACAGACATAAAATAACAATTACCATCCATGCGAATTAATTTCTAGATGTAACTCGTAAACAATGCACATTTAACAACGACTTGGGGCATAAAACAATCATTTCACAAAACCAGAAGTGAAATTCCGCTCTTCCAAATTGAAACATACAGTTCTTTTTTTTTTTCAAATATATTTAGTTTTATTCTTCAGACCGGAAATATTTGTGCAGAAACATTCTAAAGAGACGTAAACAATGAATTGAGTTTTCCTTGAAATCAGCAGTTACGAAACATTCCAGGGGGTCGAGATTTGTGAAATATTCGTTTCAAAAGAATCGTTCCACAAACAGCTGTTTTTTTTTTGCAGAAAAATCATTTTTTTGTCAACGTAAATATAAACCGAGTTCTTAAATAAACACATGACGTAAATGAGAGGAAGATGGTGTTTCATATTTCATTTCCCCTTTTTTTCTTCTACGATGAAGAATATGAGTTTTAGTTGTAAGAAACTGTTTATCCTAGAAACAATCTCGCTCCGACAGGTTTGACCCCAGGATAGATCCTGGTACTCATTTTATAGCAGGCTGAGTAGGCCTGGGAGCCGGTCTGGATGTTGAGGCGTGATGAAAATCCCCATCTCACCGGCCGATCCCCGGCCATCCAGCCAGCAACTCAGTGCTCTATCCACTGAGCCACTTCCAGTATACTACATAGATGAACAAATATATTACAAAAATGAGCTAGAATAAACTTGTATACTGGTATCACTATGCATAGTAAAATCTGTGTTTTCGGTAGCAAAAAGTACATTTTCTTGAAATCGGGTTTGGCGAGAAACAATAACACAATGAGGTAACCAGAAATAGGAAGTTTCTCGAAAATCCACATAATCTAGATTAGTTAAAATCGTTTTTCTCACTTGTTATCGAGGAAACAAAAGCACAGAAATGACGCTAACAATTCTCGTGATGTTTTGGAAATAGTATCTCCTGGATCCAATTTATAAAGATGTAAACATACTACTATGCTAATTAATTCCATAGATGGTTAGTACATTTGACATCGTATGTCTATCAAAAGTAGAAACACAATCACTTCATACATTTATGCTCAAACAGATAACTGCGCATTTCAGATGTGGAATTAACTGTAAACGACAATATATGATTTATTTAAGAGCTCCATTACAGATAACACATCGAAGACAGAATATAATAGAAGACTACCCTATCAGAAGGCACTAGAAGGTATTTTTAAAAAGTTGACTTAATGTTAACACTTTTTGTATGTCACATATCGCCAGTCAGATTTAAATTTTTTTTATTTGATTGGAAGAGTCATTTTGCGCGAATAACACACAGACTATCTCTAATATCATTCGTAATATGTGATGTCAATATTAGCCTCATACACAACTCCCGCACCAAAAAGCTTCAGTACGTAGAGCGCGTATAAAAAAAATGTAATAAGTTATCATGAAGAGCAAAGGAGAATCGCTGTAATCTGTCAGCGCGTCGAGAGATAAGCGCGAAAAATGGTCATAGTGCCTCACGCTCTTCAACTCTTGATGCGTGATTCGCAGGCGGCCAAGCGCGTAATTCACGCGCGTATTTATCTGCTGTGCGTCATTCGCTCGTCACTGGCGCCACAGCACCGTTGGGAGAGGAAATAGTTATCCCAACGACGAATCTGATGGAAATTCTGTACAGAATAATTTCATCACTTCGTAACAAAATATATTATAATAATATAATGGTAATATTAATAATGCTAATGATAACATTTGTGGTGCATTAAGACAAATTATCCCGATGAAAGCATGAAACAATACACGAATTTGCACCAAAAACACAAAAATACAATATGAACAATTACAAGACATAAATAATATAAAAATACAATTATGTGGACTCGCTAGGCTTTTGCCAGGTGGTAGCATATATTGAAATAATTACTCTCGACTTTAGCGTTATTTAATAGATACGATTTAGAAACAATACTTTACGAATAATCTATAGTTCGATAACACGTGTTTCTGAATATTTTTTGTGTTTTATTAAATACAAATTTGTTGGTGTAATTTTAATATTATAACACGTATCGAATATTTTTATTCGTATCTTAGAAGTGTGTTCATTTGTTGAATCCGCCTCCGTCTTAAGACCCTATATCGGAATTGATGGCGTGGCCCCTTGCCTCTTTCCGGAGAGTAAATTAGTTTATTGTCCCCCACCTGATCATACGCAGTTTGTAACTGTTTTGGCAATAAATTTATTTAATATTATAAAAATGGTAGAAGAGACAATACTGGAAAAGAGACTTATCTCGACATTCATGACACTTATTTTATTCTAAAACCTACGAGTACGTTGATTTGGAACCAACGTCTGTAGTACAACTGCAGGTGATTCATTTCTGAAAACTATTCTTCGGTTAACGAAAGAGAATTTTCTAATCATTGTCATTCACTTTCTTCCTTGAATTTTACTACTGTGGCCATTATGTCCGTGCTAGTTCGGCTTTAAAAGTTGTGTGATTTTGTCTCCACATACTGGATCGCTTGTGTAAGTCTTGGAAAGCGAATTAAGTAAATTCAATTCCACGTTTCCACATTCAATGAGGTCATTTATATCAAACGTTAATGGTTCTTACGCTTTGTAAAGGATGGATTACCCGCATTAAAATTATTCTCGTAATTATATTGTCACGGATGTGGAAACAAGAATTTGTTTGCTACAGAAAAAATTAATGAAGTATATGAGCAATAAATAATCTTTATAAAGAATAAAGATAAGAAGATACAATCAAAACTAACTTTTTTTTGTAAAATAGTTCGGTTTTTAATTCAAAGTAATTTAAGTAATAAATAATGAATTTCGCATTACAATTACGGTTTGTTTTTTAGCCGAGAATTTGGCTACGTTTGTCTGAAGTAGAGTATGTACGATTTCTGTACTAGAAGTAATTATGGGAAGAATTTGTGTGCGAGTTTTTCACTGCTGTTGAATTTGGTGCAGAGTTGCTGTATTTCCCGATTTTCTCTGCACAGGTCTTTTGAATATTGACATTGTTGGGGATGATGATGATGATTGTTATTAATATAAATCGTTACTATTATTTTAAGCAATTCCCTGTTTCACCAATTCAAGACTTTCACCAGAAATTCTTTATGAAAGCGAAAGATACGTGAGATTGATCACCATGCCAATGAAGATGAGCATTTCAGTCGTCCCAAGGGTGTCAGAGCCCACGCTGTCAGCACAGCTGTACATGTCCAGGGCGATCCCACTAGTCTATGTGTTTCGGTGGTCGGTCACACAAGCGGTGGCGCGGCCGCAACATGAAGCGTATAAGTTACGGCCTTAGGAGGCGCGATAAATCCCGGGTCAGCAGCCACCTGCATTATGCAGCCACCAAGACAGATCGCCGATGGCTCTATCTGTCTCTATTGCGGTTGGACTACTGTGTGGACGACGCCCACGCTACACAGGGGTATTGCGAGAGGGCTAAGGGGATCAGAGAAAGGTTCGAACGAATGATCGCTGTGCATTATTTACAGTTTTATCTCACACCTATAATTTATATCATTTATTAAAAAAACAAAAAACATTTCGTTTCGTACGAATATTAATTCTTTTTTCAAGTTACATAAAACCAAAAATCAAGTTTCATGTAACTATTGGTGAGGTGCAGTGAAGTGAGTCAATTCTCCGATCAACCGTTATAACTTGTTCAATGAGTAATTATTAATATATTTTAATTTTTTGTCGTTTCACACGGGTGTGATCATATATTCTACTTCAATATTAGTTTAATAATACATTTTAATATTTTAAACTGTGTTATGATTTGTCCCAATATATTAATAGCTCATACTTTCTAAATTTTAATTAATTACATTTATTGTCTTGTAAATTATACTTCTTACTTTTTAATTTCTGCCACCGAGGAAGGAAGCACATTTGAAGTTAAAAATAGTGATAATAATAAGTATTATTATTATTATTATTATCATTACATTTGAATAGAACAATGCTGCAAAAAATTCATGTCCACAAAAATATATTGTTCCAATAAAAAAATAAATACCTGTATCTTCATACAATTTATATGCAATTGGATAAGATTTAGAATCGGAGATCCTTCAAATCTAGTCGAAGCTAATGTTGGGTCGTTAATTTAAATTCCTCGGCAATACAACATGTGATTCCTTCATTCAAAGAGCAGGCATTATTACTTGAGAATTGTCAACAATCTCAAGTAATAATGTTCTCTCAAGTTCTCAAGTAATAATGCCTATTAAATTTGTTCTCTCAACCGTGGAACTGTAGTGTTCGTACCATTTACTCCGCTTCAGAGACAGGGGAAGTGGATCCCGTACCAAA
This sequence comes from Laupala kohalensis, assembly GCA_002313205.1. Taxonomy (NCBI): domain Eukaryota; kingdom Metazoa; phylum Arthropoda; class Insecta; order Orthoptera; family Trigonidiidae; genus Laupala; species Laupala kohalensis. Next base: position 194,418 of record NNCF01126964.1, read on the forward strand.
ATTGACCAGAATGTTTAGGGAAGCATGGTTTACCACATTATTTGCCTAAACACTCCGATAACAACAACAAAAAACTTAATGGATGCAACGTTTGAGTATAAAGCAAAGATGAGGGTATCGATTGCTTGGATGCTCATCTGGTATACGAATCTATACATTTCAATGGATATCCATCAAATTTGGTGGAGTGTCTGAAAGTGTACAAGAGATCGTACAGGATTTTAATAATGCAATCGTCCATCGCAAACTGAAATGGAAATTCACACGATTTTCGTGAAATGTTTACGTTCTTACAGTTGTAGAACAAATATGTACGGTACATGACATGGGATACCTCGGGTGACATTTGACATCATCTATCTCATGACATCAGTTACCTAATAAGATACAATTTTTAGGATAAATTTTCTATGCACCAAAACATCACAAATGTTAAGTGCGACAACCACAGTAACTCATTTATTTGAACTCCGCTTTCGATATTTTTCTTCCTTTCTTACAACGGCCTAGAGGGACGCCTAAGCAAACACGAATGCTCTACATTCATTATTCAACTTCAAAAAGTGTGGTAGATATAATTCTGTGTTGCTTTATTACACATTAAACAAATTATATTATTTTGTGAGTACATTTAAGAATACTTCTATTAAAAACAACAATAGGATAAAATATCACACATCAGATAAATATTATTTTTACATAAAAGTTTGTAATATGTGGAATTTTTCTCGCGAGGCTTAATGTGATTAGAGCTCAATAGTAATGAAACAAGACATTATGCGTTCATATGAAGTTTCATTCCAAAAGTTTTACTACGGTATCCTGAGATGTTCGATAATCAGAGGAAAGAGTTACGTTACTATCTTTCATTTCTCTACACAGCGAAACATACAATTTCTACCACTCCTGTTTAATGAGAATTTCGACCAACTTGAGAATTGAAAATATCTCCAACACCGTTTCGCACAGGATCAATATCAACTTCTCCGGCATTTCTCGCCCCTCCATCCTCCACCCCCACCCACCCCATCACTCAACCACCTTTCTGCAACCACTTGCATCGCTTCGTCTGGCAGCACGCGGTAAACCCGCGCGGGCGTCCATTATGCAAACAAGCTTCTCGCTGATTTGAAAACCGCGTTACAAACAGCTGGTCACCAGACCTCGCCCGTATTTTAGCCACGTCGCTCCACTCTCTCACTCTCTCACTCTCACTTCCCCCACGCAGCATGCATCGGCGCTCAAAATATTTTCGGAGATAGAGAAGAGGGAATGGTAGATGTTTTGCCGTTAAACCCACTACATGTTTTAACATGGCGAACCGGCAGACATCGCGTTAAGCCAACGGCGTTGTTTCCATTGAACTAATATGCTGAATCGCTACTTCCATTTATCACAGGACCAACATATTGCGGCGTGGCGTCGGGGAGGAGCGTAAATGGCCGATGTGTTGTTTTGTCATTAAGTCCAAATATAGAGAATATTTTTTTAAAGAATAAAATATTGTATATTGATGTCCACCAAAATCTCATCAAGTACATAAATTTCTTTTTTACTTCGTAGATAAATGAATTCAACGGTTTGATTTCAATGAGATTAAAGTAAATTGTAGGAGGCGATAAACATTTCAACGATAAAAGGTTTTAAATATTTCATCTGCATTTAAACAAGAAATAAGAAAATAATAAAAAAATAATCAATAAGTTCATTCCATAGCGATTAACGTTGCGACGTTTTCAAACATATTACGACTTCTATAGTAGTGTAAATGGAAATATTGCTCTAAAACATTTGACCCGATTACATCACAATACTCATTAATTATACATGTGTGACATTTCGGGAGAATTACTAATAATTAATTCTGCACTAATTTGATTATAGAACGATTCCCAAAGCATCTACTTCATTCACGTCACTGGTATACATTCGGAACCCATCCATCTACTTCCTATTCAATGAGGCGCTTCCAACATCCGCTCCCCGAATTCCAGGGAATAACTGATTCCCCGCAATGAAACCCTCATTTCTATGCAATTCGCAAGGAAGAAGAGAAAGAGGAAAAATAAAAATAATATAACCCGATTCTATTCGTCGTGCCGCGGAAAGGCGCACTCAGCGTCACAACATGGCATAACAAGGCTCGCCCTCTAACGTACAGGCAAGTTGTGCCCCGTGGAACAATGGGGGTCGTCCAAAAGGGAAGGGTCATTAAATGTGGGGCACCATTATAAAAATCCACAAACCCGGAATTGTCCGGCTGACGCGGGAAGTGGAGGATACATGGTATGGAGAGTGGAGGATGGCGTTACACCGCGGAGAAAGAGGAACAGAAAGAACGAAGGAGGAGAAAAAGAGGAAAGGGACGAGAGAATACCAGCAAAACAAAAAAAGAAATCGCAGAGGTGAGACTCATCAGTGAAGGCATAGGGGTGAATTTGTGGGTGAAGAGAGATAAAAACGCGCGTGTTTGGCATCACCGAAACTCTGGTCACGTGACGTTATATCGAACGCTGAGGCAGTGGTATGAAACGATGGAGAGGAAAAGCAGCTTATGGGATAGGGCGAGAGAAAACACCAATAAACGAGAAAAGACAAACAAAAAAATTATAACAAACAGGTAACATAATACATTATATCACTTGTTATTGAGGTTTAAATAAGTATTATTATCACAACATGGGAGAACAGTTTTGGATGTGAGATACAATTTCAAGGAAACGAAGGGAGTTTTCTCCAAACATTTCGATATGACATACCTACTAAGAATGTGACAAGCAAACCTTATGGCATCTAAGTTATGTGGTTGGGAAGTAATTGAGAATTTTTTTGGAGAAATTCTTTCCCCTCTCTGAATTCGGATTTCACATCCAATTCGAAGTTACTCACATCCAAAGTGTCTTCTCAACGTAAGCGTCATAAAATTATAGAACAATAGCACGAAATAGAGACAACCAAAAATAAAATTATACGACAAATATGAGGGACAGTAGAAATTTTAAACCAAGAAATTACGATATCACAAAAGGCGGTAGGAAATATTATACTTTTCTCTTCGTAGATAAAAATAACTACATTATCATGGCACTAGTACGACAGGCAGTAAAGTTTTACTGTCTATTAAAATTTTAGGAGAAAAGCTTTTTGTAATTTGCATACAGATGTCTTCAGAAGATTTTCTGAATTAAATGATAACATGAGTGTCTACGTCTACTAGAACACCGCGTGTCTTCACTGTAATACTTCCCTTTCTTGCAATATATTCCTTAATTCTTGTTTTAATCTTGGTTCATAGTGAACTTTACTATCTANATAATACTTCCCTTTCTTGCAATATATTCCTTAATTCTTGTTTTAATCTTGGTTCATAGTGAACTTTACTATCTAAACCATTTATGAAATTACGTTCTACCGTTTATTCACATATGTTTTAATCGAATGTCAGAAACGCTTGAAATAGTTGAAAAAATTTGTCAATACACTTTTCACAGGAGAATGCGTTTCACAGGAAATTTACAAACTAGATTCATCACTGACTTTAAAAACTATTACTTTCTCGTTCTATATAAAAAAATATTTTTTGAGTAATTAATCAATATTAGCTTCGGTGGGTACTCGAGAGTACGGAAAATTCAGAAAATAAATATTCTATTTTTTTTTAAAATTATTTTAAATGTTCAATAGTATTATTAAATCTATAATAGTATTAAATAAACCTAAAATAGTTTAAAATGTAAAAGTAAAAGAAATACTTTAAATGTTATTTCATCTATTTTTCGCTTCAATACCACCTGCTCGTGTTCTGCTCGATACTGATTTTCGACGCACCCCTCTACCAATCGGCATCGTCGTGCTCACGCATTTCTTTTCCGTTTTTCTCTCTAATTACACAGAGTCTGTAAGGAAAGTATTGTAATCTGTCCAGGAAAAAAAGAATTTGAGATCTCTTCAGATCTTTGAGAATTGGCTCCGGGAGGGTCTATTTTCAAATTTTGGCAATAGTGTCCAAATTTTGGCGATGCCCAATGTCGTATGTGGGTACGTTTAGAATATTGTACCCTCGATAACTCAGGAACAAGTTGATTCATCAAAACCAAACTTGAGATTTGACTCTGAATGCATTGAGAACATCCGACTTCTTAAAATTCAAAACTTTCAAAATATGCATAGAAGTATTTTGATTGGTCAGTTAATTATGTGTACAATTTGCTAAACCGCATTCCTGTACGTCGCACCTTTCGAGATACAGAGAAAATTTATTACTTACTCATTTATCTTGGAAGTGCTTTTTTAACAAATCTGCATGTAAGGCTATTGCAAGGAGTTTAATGTGTAAGATAATTCATAAATCTATATTTGAATGTGCAATTATGATGTTTAGGAGTGTACCACGTAATGTGATGATAAATATTTGGAAACTAATTGATCTTTTAAATATGCCATCTTATTTATTAATTATAATATATTATGATTTCTTTTTAAGTGTTTTTTTTATTCTTTAATTTTTCGTGTTATGAAGGATGTTTAGTGCCAGGAGTTTTTGTTATGAATTATAATTGGAAAGTTGAGTGTTTCACACTCCAGATTTTTTTTCTTGACCTCGCCTTCGACTTTGATTACTCTGCAATTAAGTCTATAGAAGTCACTCTTGTCATTGTCCCAAAGAAGATATACTAATACAAGAAAGGTTGCTTTGACTCCCATTTCATAGCCTTTCTCTTCTTCACCGAAAAGATCCTCAGATTGGATTTATTAATGAGTAGTCTCCACTACTTTTGCCCACTCACAAATTTAATTGAAGAAGAATTAGTAAGTGTCAGCTCCTTCCCATCGACGTATTTACAAAATTCTACTTAAAATTGTTTAATTAGTTTACAGCAAAATAGTTCAAATTGTAGGATGAACTATATTATTCACCGTAATACATATGACCAGCATAGGGTAGTAATTGAATTAATGTTTAACTATTCGAAAAATGAAGCATAGGAATTGTGAAGTCTATAATAAAAAAGGATTAACACAAAATCCCAATCATGAAATTGCGTGGTCAATTTATACTTTCTTACAAGTTATATTCTACAAACAGTTATTACGTATAAGTAACATGGATGTAACTAACTTGTTAGAGAAATAATAACCTATCACAAATGTAAAAAACATTAAAATATTGTATTTTCATCAGAACCAACCCCATAAAATATATAGGAGAGAACGAATAAAAGACTCGGCTCTTACAGGTTCCCGCATATTCACTCTTCGATCTATGTTTCGAGTTTGTGGAAAGGAAAACCTCGAGATTCTTCCTCATCCTCTTCGGAAGCCAATCCGCGCTATTTCTACATCCAAACGTTTTATCAAGCATCGCCTCCCTTTCCCCCACCACCGCATGGCTGCATTCGAAACTACGATTATAAAAAACTTTTAATGAAGGAGACTCGCGCATATCCTTCCGACTATATTTTCTCTCGCAGACAGGTTTTCCCGAGTAACAACACAAGCAGGCCTCGGAAATTATGACTGCCGCCCGAAAACTTTTACGATTCGCCTTTTTTACGGCTTACGAAATGGTACAGATAAAAAAAAATTCCCGTCAAAATAATTATATCGAGTTAATTAAAATCCGATATTTATAACTGCTAATGAATAGTATATACATGAATGTCAAACGTCTGCAGCGTCTGTGTCGGGACTAGCCACTCGCTCTCTCCGAATGTTCGTCTGTTTAATTAAAGCATTAAATTCGCCACTGGTGTTTCTCTATGACACCTCGAAGCCCGGGAGCATTATGTGACTCTCTCCAGGGGATTTCGTGGTGAGGGAACGGGTCGGATGGAGGGGGATTGGGGGAGGGATGAGTGAGAGGTCTGTGTAGGGGTAGTGGGAGTGGGAGGGAAGTGGGGGACCGCGTTCGGGAAGTGCTGGCGTTTCGTGTGGCTGTATGAGCACTGTACGCGTTTTGCTTATTCGAGCGCGGCATGTAAAGTGAACATTCAAAACTATTCGAGGAGATTACGTTGGTGTGTAATTACATAACTAGGGTAGCTCTCGTTTTCATGTTGGATCGGATAGGGAAGTTAAAAGTTACTTGTCTTTGTCACGGAGTTAGTGAGTTAGCATTTCAAAGCAATACCCTGGTTTGACTAGATTTTCATAAAGGTAAATACTTTCCTCTCAAATTTACTTTTAAAAGTACAGAGAAAGTTTTATTTTAAATATAAAAGATTAGTATTCTTCTTTCCTTTGATTGATTAGTTTACATTTCCATAGCTGAAAACAGTTCTCACCCATTTTTTACATTATCTTCTTCTGTTGCAATTTATTTTTCAAAGCAATATATTTATGTGTCTTAAACAGTGTAATTGCGTTAAGACAATACATCTTCAGAGTGTAATTCCATTCATTCACATTAAAATAGATCTTCATCAAAATGCAATGATGCAAAACTACAACACATACTTTCTAATGAAGAGCAATTTTTAAAACATTACTACTGGAAAATCAAAAGATTAAAATTTCTAATAATAACGAAGTAAGTAATACTCACCATATGTTGTGCTGCGTCAAGGAAGCACGCGTCAAATAAAGGTCAGCAGTAGATCACTCTGGAACAAAATTCAGTATTAGTTTTAATGAACATTGTTTGTGTGAAAGACATTTTTATTACTTTATGGTTAATTTATTAATTTATATAAGACAAATTGTAATAATATGTTCATAATTTTCATGGGAAATATTTTGTTTCAAACGTACCGCATTACTGTCATAAAATTACAAGTCATGTGCCAAATACGCCTTAACAAGGTCTCATGGTGGAAACGCTGAAATCACTTTCTATCATGGCAATGCAACAGTACTAATCATTCGTGGCTGATGGACTGAATGTCTAAGTTTTCGTAAGGATAACGAGCGTTTTGGGCTTCTCTTCTTCCTATACAATGGGAAATCTCAGAGTAGATGGAACAAATCTGAAACAACTTTCTTGTATACAACCGCACCTGCTATTTTCTTGATTTTCTGTCCAAATATCCGCAAGTTTCCGTGTCCAGTAATGAACTACATGAACGTACGATTTGCTAAGAACCCCTTCTAAACTCTAAGACTGGGCTCAATATATGATAAATAAATTTATTGTCAAAAATGCAGTTACTAATTCCGTATGGCCACGTCGTGGAAAATATTCTAATTTACTCTTCGGACGCAAGTAAAGGACCATACCATCAATTCCGATTAAGAACCCTAAGACAGAGGTGGATATAACATTCAGCACTCTTCTAAGGTAAGAATACAAATAGTTCGATAATATTAAATATCAACAAAATACCAACAAATTTATAATTAATAAAACACAAAAATTTTATTTCACAAGTACATATTATTTGGAAAATATTGCTTAAAAATCGGATCTGTTTAAAATAACTATATATTCGAGATTAATTAATGCTATAGACCGCCGTCCCTAGGCAAGAGTTTAGAGAGCCTGTATATAAAATTCGCATCTACTCGAAAGATAATCGGAGAAAAAACCGTAATCCAAATGAGGAAAGATGCCGTAGGAGAAACGCCTTGGTACCCGGACTCATTATAATTTTCTTCTCGGTTTTACAATCTGCGAACGCGGCGACAATCCCTGTGTCTGTGCCAGACAAAGTTAGGGATCATCACCCAAGGGTCATCTCAACCTCTTTCAACTTCCTCTCTTGCCAAGCGACGAAGGCTCCGAGGCGAAGTTTGACGACAAACTGCAGAGACAATATTGGAGCGCTGGCTTTTACGGGCGGCTGGCGGTCGTCACTGACCACCGAGGAAAGGCAGGGTGCGGCGGACACATTGGGTGGGCGGCGGCAAGGGTGCGGGCCAGAGGCCGAAAGGCGACTCGCGAAATTACGTTTAATGCGAGACCCGAGATTGTCTGATGTGGCTACGAGACTTTCAAACGGATCGCAGATGTTTGGTTCCATAAAGCTTTCGCCTCTCCTTGTGTGGTGGGAGTGGCAACACGCTCTAGTGTTGGAAGAAGCTACCAGGGGCACAAGGTTTCGTCGACTCTCATCCGGATCCAAACTCAGAAATTACGTACCCATCCAATCCTGGCCGCCCGGGATTTTCTCCGGTTTTCCTTCGGATAGAGGTGGATATTTTCTAAAGATTCGCTAGGTTCTTACCTAGGGGCGGCATCTATTCAAATAATTATTCGCGAATTTAATGTTATTTAATAGTTACGATTTATCAACAATATTTTCCGAATGATTTATAGTTTGATAATAATACGAACTTGTGAAATCACTTTTTTTTTGTGTTTTATTAAATACAATATTTGTTGGTATTATGTTAATACTACACCACGTGCTAAATTATTTTTATCGTTAGGAGAATGTTGAAATGTTAAATTCGCCTCTGCCTTAGAGCCCTTGATCGAAATTGATGGGATAGTCCCTTGCATGCTTCCGGAGAGTTAATTAGTTTATTATCCTCCACGTGGTCATACTCAATTTGTAACTTCTTTTTTTGACAATGAAGTTTATCTCACGCATGTTATGGAATTTGACGTGGAATAATACAAGAAAGTGACACGGAATTTTCAGGGGCTCTAAACGACTAGTTAAAATTTATCCGATAAATAAATCTCATTGTCTATTACTGAAAGTTTGAATAAGATTCTGACCAATTAAACAGATTTTTTATAAGTACTTTATACCCAGGTTGATGCAAGATCTCATCCTGGCCAGGGTTTTTCTCCGGTTTTCCTTCGGGTAGAGACAGATGTTTTATATAGGTTCTCTAGGCTCTTGTGTAGGGGCGGAATCTATTGAAACAATAAATCTTGATTTTAGAGTCATTTTAATATGATCTATAAACACTATTTTCCGAATTATCAATAGTATCAATAATAATAGGTACTTGTGAAATAAATTTTTAGTGATAAATGACAAATGTCTTGACATTTTATTATGTTACATTTTTTATCTTATCTAGGAGTTTGCTGAAATCTTTCAACCAGTCTCTGCCTTAGGACCCTTGAGGAGATAGTCCCTATCTTGCTTCCGGCGAGTAAATGTATTGTCCACGCAACCATACGAAGTTTGTAATGTTTTTTTGACAATAAATTTTTTATTATTATTATATGTCTAAGTCTGTTGTGAAATTAATTCAAAAATTTCTGTCCTGAATAATTTCAAGATTTCTTTAAATATATCCGAATTAGGTTCAGGAGTGTTCATTCTCGATTTCTATTGATGATTGGTATCGTATGTACCAACTTAAATGACTTACCAACAAAACTATGGATTTGGTTTTATTTGAAAATGATTTATGGGCACTCACTTCTTCTATCTCACTATTTCCAGTAGACAACGAGCGGTAAATACAATTTCACAATATTCAAAAAAATTAATGCAATTAAGTTAATAGTGTACTTTTTTAATAATGTACTATGTAGCCTAAATATATTTTTGTAGAAAAGAACGTATATAGTATGTATTTTTCTATTCCACACTGTTTATGAAATACGTCCGCAATGTTTAAGACGACAAGATAATAATAGTGTTAGACGAACATTTTTTAACTAATATATTTCATGTGAAGTACACTTCTTCATAATTATTTACCATCGAATGTGTATGTCAGTGTACATAAGAAAGAAATTAAGAGAATAATTATAGTTCAGAAACACAGTAATGACTTTGTTGTATACGGGGAGATCTTATAATTGATGATCAAATAAATGAAAAAAAGAAATGCAATATATTCCTCGGGATGAAACAGGAGTAAAACAAAAAAGACTACTAACTATACTCCCTGTCACATATAGGGTTTAGCGCTTGAAACTTAATTTATTTGGTATGACAGAGTTATCTGTCCTCATTAAATAAGTGCTTAAAATCGTAGTAAAAACTCGAGAATTGAACAATTTTTTAAATACTGATTTTAGGCAATAAATAAAATGGTTTTTTGTTGTGTTCATCCCACTTTTGAATGTAGTCAGCATTGTGAGCTTCACCGATAGCACGCGTTCACTGATAGTTCCGGGTGAAGATGATATGCAAAATGTTGTAAACGATGGAAACATCACACGAAACATTCATTCTTACCAAGTTTCGAGACACTCAACTTTAGAGAATTTCCAGTCAATATCTTAAGATATTACCTTTCGAAATAATACTGTGTAGAAGATTCACATTTCTTCAAAGTTATTTATGTCGGAATTAAGAGATTACTGTGTACGAACCATCATATATTAGGGGAAAAAATAAGAAGAAATGAAACTCACTGCGTTTATCAACCCAGACATACTCACCCTGCATTCTTCGTCCCATAATTCCAGACTGAGATAATCCTGTTTATACGCAACCCTATCCCACATGGGAGACATCACGTATGTATTACCCATCCTCCACCACAACCCACGAGTCGTAAGCTACTATTCATTTCTCTCCACTTCTTTTCATTTCCATCATAACATTCCCTCCCACGCTGCGCTACCCACCCCCAATCCCCATTGCCTCCCTCTCCTCTTCGTGGTATTAGACAAGGGCGCTTGCTGCTGGAATTAGTTCATACATCCCGTCGGGGAGTGAGTAGCTCGCGAGCGGAGGTCAGCGCTGTGACGTCATGCGGCGAGTCGCAGCCTTCGGTCTCCATTCGATTTGTTCTCAGTCCATGGAGACACAGGGTTCACAGACTCTTCATCGTGAGCACCAGATGGTGACGGCACGGACCTTCGTTTCCACACCACCACCAAGAGTACTTAGCTAACGCTGACACTCTCCATATAGCGCGACACTACTCCCACACACATCAATTTTATGTTCAGATATGAGAACCATGGGATTAAAAGAGACTGGATTTTCTTTTTTTAACGTGTGATATATTTTAGCACTATTAAAAATACTACAAAAATAATTCATCCCTTCATTTTAATTCGAGTGAATTATAAATGAAATATCCATATAAACTATAAATAAGGTATGTTATCCGGGGTTATCACTGCCAATCCATGCAAATTTTGGATCGAGATTCTATAATCTCCATCGATAATCTTCCAGTGTTTATATCTTTTACGGTGGCAATACGCAAGGGAAAAATAGAGAGGAATATTGCAAATCTTGTTCAGTGTAACCCTTATACATTGCAGAATACGTCATATTGAAAGATTCTTTATAAAAAAACAAGAAATATTTCGTCCGTCATCGTTTATTGGTGCGTAAGGTCCTTTTGTTATTCCTTAGACATTCGTTTGTTATTATAAAGCATAAAATTATACATTGCTGCTGATACGTGCCACCCCCCTACTTTCTACTTTCTACTTTCTCAAAGTTATGGACAACTAATTTAACCGGATTTAACGGCTCGATCTAATTAAATATTCCTTAATTAACTCTCAGGGGCTACTCGCTTGGCTTAGTGGCGTATCATCCCCACTAGTGGGAGGGGGTCGACTGGGCTGAGTGAAACTGAACCAACCTAACCATTATTTAATGTACTAACTAATCTATTACATTACAAATGATATGATCAAGGACACTTAGTTGATGCTCAGAAGGCGTACTGTACAATCCAAACAAATAAAGATTTATAAACTGAAATCAATGCTAACCAAATAAAGAAAACGGATTCATAAGTACACAAGGATATGTATCTGGACGATAGTTGGTAATACACAGGAAAAATGAAGTTGACCATGAATACCGTCACCAAGAGCATCTAAACCACAGCAAATTTTTCATTGCGTGCTATGCAGTACCGTAACACTGCTACACTTGGCGGAATATTTTATTTCATAAACTTTTAATTAAAACAATGAACAAATATGCGGTTTCTCAACCTTCTACAAACAGTTGAAAGAATAGTATTACAGGCACGTTTTTATTTGTTTAATTATCGTAGAAAAACGTATTAGAAAACCTTCCCAAGATTGAGGTCTAAGGTAGTACGAAGTTGGTATGTGATAATAGAAGAATATTGCTAGTGAATGTTACGTGAATTTTTATTTCATATTCTAGATTAATGTATTTCTAAAACTAGTGGTGATTAACCCTAGATTTATTAAGAAAGATGTACCAAGACGTGCATGAGAACTGATCGGTAAGTAAAATTACAATTGTGAATTCTGTAACTCAATGAGCGTTTTTATAGCTGCAACAGTAACACATCAGTTTATTATCAAACGAAATGAACTTTATCATAGCACAAGAAGTCCTGACCCTATTAGAAAGCAAGGTGATTCTTTTCCTACTCATTATATAGAAAGTGTTAAAAAAGTTCTCTATACTGTTACGTAGTAGTTTTTCGCTCAAATTCATCAAATCGCCATATCCTTGTGTTTTTTTCCAGCACTAATTAAACGATCGAGACCAAAAATATATACCTTGGCAATACCTGAAGAGCATAAAAAGCTCCGAATCGTTTAACACCTACAAATGGAATTTATTTATTCGTTCGCGAGATATTTTGAGGAGAAGATTTCATTGAATCATTCTATTTTCTACAAAATGTGTAACACTCACTAATTAATATCATGAATCGAATAAGAATGCAATAAATAGATGGAAAAGTATTTTGTATTATATTTTAGCAGTACAATAAATACAAAAAGTTTTATTGGTACCGAAGAGTATTATGAATCTGCTGTATTTCTGTGTGTGGACTACAACAAGAATGTAAATGCTAAAAAGAGTGAAAACCGTATTTCGTAGATGATTACCTATAGGATGTAGCCGAAGCCCCCAGCATTGGATCAGTCAGCGACGATGAATCCGTTCGTGACGAATGAGCGAGTGACGAGAGCGTCCGCTTAGGGATCGGATGCGACCTCTCGCAGATCAGACGTCAACCCGAGTTAGAGAACGGGTCTGAGGAATCGGATGGGGCCATGGAGACTGACTCGCGCAGCTTCATTTACTTGCAAATGAACTGACGCCGCCTACGGAGGGGTTTGCTACCGACAGAGTACAGCGTAGCGGTCGGTTTCCAGATGCTGCGACGACGGACACTGACAGGGGATACGGTGGAAGTAAGGGAAAGATAAAAATTAGCAGAAATACTCTTCTCTCTTCACAAACCTCATTTGAACTCTTCACACGCCATATTAACTCTTTAGTGACACGCGAGAGGGTTGTCAGAGCAGATGTACGTGCGAGTGTGTTGGAGAAAGTGACGTATTTGTTGGTAACTTTCACGACTACCGAGGCCTCCACAATTCATACAATTTTTCATTGCTGCTTGAGTTTAAAAAAATATTCTTTAAATCGGAACAAATACTTTTAGCATTTTTTTTCTTCAAACTGGTCGACTTCTTTTAATGCATGAAATTAACATTTTCTCCATCACAGAGGAGATTTCATAACATCTCTTTGTTTTAATTGGCGTAAGTTATTGAATATTGGTCCATTAAGAACCATTGCTACGACGCCAACCAACGATGTTTACTGTCGCAAATATTTGTACTTTATTAATTATTTACAATCGACCATCCATCAAAAATGTATTATAATACATCTGTTATTTTCTTTTTTTAATGCGTTTTACACTGTCACACCTTATTAATAGATATATTAAATTATATTTAACAGCTGCCGAATAGTAGTATTAGTTATCTTAAAGCACATGCTGATGATGTTTTATTTTCAAAGTGAAGTCAGATATTCTGATTCTAACGTAATCAAACAGTCAACGTACTCGTATAATGATTATGGATTCACCAGTTGCTAGCAAATATAAGATTTTGTCCTTGTAGAAGAATAAGATTCTCTCATTAAGTTCAAGAGAATGAATAAGTTTAAGACTTCTGAGAAAGATAATTTATGTCAACGTTATTATTGTGAAACATTTGATCACCAGTTTACTCAATTTAAAGAAAATCCTACAAGAAATATTTATTTTTTTAAATCTGTTGGCTTTTGACATTAAAATATTAAAGGTTTAGTATTAATTGTGCATTGAACAACAAAGTGAATCTAATAATAAAAAATCTTTGCGTCTTCCCAACAAAAGTACGCGATTTTCATGGTTCAATAAAAAATTATTTTACTTTTTAATAATCGTTTCCCTCTTCTATTGTATTTGCTGTTCACACCAGATTATTTAATAGCTTATACAAGCAATACACAGGAAGTAGATACCATCAAGTATTTAAGATTTTAATATTCAAATAACAATTCATTAAATTTTTTACAATTGCATGGAAATAATATCGAGATTTAATTTAACCTGCAATATTTCTGCAACTTTTACTATATGTGTTAGTGCTTGTAGCATATATCAGGATAACTTCTTCAGAGCAACGATCGGAGGTGATTGATTGTCGTTCTCTCTCGTNTTTTTGTCTTTTTAATACAGTTCACGATCCGTGATTCGAATCACGTATCAGAAATTTAATTAATTTGCTCGAAGATATTTTAATATTCAAATAATAATTCATTAATTTTTTTTACAATTGCATGGAAATAATATCGAGATTTAATTTAACCTGCAATATTTCTGCAACTTTTACTATATGTGTTAGTGCTTGTAGCATATATCAGGATAACTTCTTCAGAGCAACGATCGGAGGTGATTGATTGTCGTTCTCTCTCGTAACATCACGCGGAAAGTAATTGGTCCCCGCACTCGTTACATATTTTCTCATCCAACTCTTTCCTATTTCACATTCAGCAGACACCTCATCTATTAGTTCCTAGTAAATCGCACGCAAATTTTAGAAACAATAATGCGCTCTTATTTTATTTTATTCTCTCATATTTACTACCACTAACTACAATCTCAGGATTGTATAACCCCCCAGGGGACTTACATCTAGTGAGTACGTGTTTGGAAAACACGGGGCCCCGGGGTGAGTATGGCATTACTTCCACTTACTTGCGTAAGACTCCTTCCTTTCTCTTTCCTGACCTCCTTTGGTCACCTCTCGTTCTTTTCGATCCCGACGCTATTAGGGCTAGGGTATCTTTCATTTCCTCTTTTTTTGTCCCCCCCCCATTTTTTGTCCTCAATGTTTTGATTTTTGGTTTTGAGATATCTTTTGGTATGTTGTAAATCAGGAGGGTTTTTAGTGGGTATGGTTGAGTCATTGCGCGAGTCCCACACGCGGGGAGAATCATGTTGGCTGTCCTTAGTGTGTAACTGTGCAAGTTTTTCGGGATCCAATGACCTTTGATGTCGACGAGCCGTAAAGCCCCACAAAAAAAAATCAAGATTGTCTAAGTGTGTGGAATGAAGATGTATTGATATGTTCTATTCCTTCGAAAGAAGAGTTTGAAGAAACTGCACCAACAAATATCGAACGTGTTGATTTACTATTGCAACTACAGTAAAACTTTGAACAACTTCACACAACTACGCTACGCTTAAAAACTACGATAACGGAGAGATGTATTGAGGACACCACTGTCTAGACATGACAATGAAATATCATTACAATCTTCCTGTTAATATGTTTTGGAAAAAAAAATATAAGTTTTCTTTTGGGCTGACGAAGACGAAAACCTGAAAAGAATTTTAGAAATATATAATGGCTATTGGAAGTTATCATAATTGCTGGAGAAACACGTTTTAGCTCTACAGTTATTTCCAGTTTGACAAGTAAGAACGAAGCAATTTCAATACAATACTTTGTGTTGAATGATGCGGAGAGTAACTAATTTTAGTACTTAATTCCATTAAACAAAATTGTTCCCATGGATACCTAAAAATACTTGCGAAATCTCCGTAAACATGTTTCGTGACATACAAGCATGTAACTCGATAAAATATTATAAACACACAAAACATTACAAGGGAGTACATTAGAAAAAGAAAAAAATCAGTGTTACCCTAACTCAGTGAGAACTCCATTTGTGGCATGGGTTGCGGAAATATGTAGTAACAAGCTGGCAGCATGAGAAAGTCTAAAGCCTTAGATTCAGGGACGTAACCCGAGTCGATTCTCGTGATACATGTTCCAATGCGGCCTACGAAGACTTTCCGGGCGAAGAGGGGAGGCTCTTGCGGTCTGAGGTGGTTCCCAGAGAACGATGCAGAGGTTAGAGTCCCGACAAAGAAGCGCGTTCCTTTGAGTCCTTAAGGAAAGTGAAATGCCAGCGATGTAGAACCGAATTTGTCATAATTACCGAAAATACTCAGCGCAGCTCCTCCAAGTGCCATAACGGTCTAATGTAATACAGTTGCAACAATAAAGGCAAAAACTTACAGCTTGGCGCAGTTGACGCCTTGAAGTTGTTGGCGAGTAACACTACGCACAAATAGATAGCGGGAGAAAACCGTATTGTGAAACATAGTGTGAGTTAGCCAGTTAATCCACCATGTCTCCCAGTAACCTCCCAAGTATCACTATGTCGATGTGTGCAGACAAACTCGTGCGCCTCGCCCGAACGGCACCCCTCCCCCGGTCCTACCCCTTCGCGAAAGCATGCTGCCGCTAAGGAGGATGGGCCTCTTCAGGTAAAGCTACAGCTAGAAACTGGAGGCTAACGGAGGTAAGAGAAGTTGGGGGACCGCGAGGTCACGATAAGCCCAGAGAAGCACAGTACAGAATACTTGTCATCTGTTATCGGTTGCAAAGCCACCGTACGGAACTTGTATTTGCGATCGTACTATATTATATTGTGCTACTGTCACGTGAGTTACAGTGCTATGCTAATTGGCGTCGCTGGAAATCAGTAGTCTTACCGTCCCCTTTTGAAGTCTACCGAAAAGAAACAAGAGTATTGTAATCATGAAGGAATCAATGGCGCCAACAGAAAACAAATTTCCCGTCTCGGTACTAAATGCAAAGAAGTTTTTTCATCATTTCCAAATAAAATACAAATTTGAAATGAAACTCAAATTCCAACAATACTCGACAGTCTATAAAAGTTTACCGACTGTAGAATGATGGTACATTCGTGCTTAATGGGCATACAATGAAAATTAAAAGAAACTCTGTGGGTATGAGAAATTACGCACTCAAGAGGCTTCGGATCGTGCAGGCTGTTCTCTTTTTTCAAGGACTCTAGTGTCGCGTTTGGCAGCAACGAGCACACGGCAGTGGTGGTCGTGAAGGTCGAAGCAGAGTAAGATTGCGCGGTGACTGCGTCCGTTCCGTGGCGGTCGCTCTGGCAACGGCAAGTGGCGCGGGGAGCGAATAGGACGAAAGGATGGAGACATCACCGTAAGATTGGACGTCAAGCGAAAGTAGGGGGACCGCCGAAGCAACGGAAAGATTGGATGAGAATGGGAACGAGAGTGAGACGGCGAGTCTCAAGGTGCGTCAAACCGCCAGAGATCGCTAGGAGCAGGTAACAATGCTTGTGACACGAAAGAAAAAAAAAGAAGAAGAAAAGAGAAGAAGCTGCCAAGGGATGATGGGGTTCTGCGACCACGTCGTTCCCAGGAAATAGGGGCAGAACGTGGAATAAAGAACTCGTACTAGCGGTGAGAAGGGGTTGACTCGGAGAGGGCATAGTGGCACGGAAATCGGACCGAAATATATTGAAGCTTTTGCATCATGACAGAGTCTTTACACGGTAGGAACATGGCTTGTTACACAACATGACTTCTTTCTGAGAAATAGGCAGAATGATAAGAATTCGTGACAAAAGAAATAAAACAAAATTAAGGGACTCTTTATTTACAATAGACGTACTATAATCGTCCGAAGTACTGAGTCCACAAAACTGAGAAGATTAATATCATGTGACTGCAAACAGTAAATTACTAAACGTTTTGAAATATTTTAATATAGTGTGACTATTAATATCAATTGGAATCCAAAATATAAATAATCAGTCGTAAATTCTAAAATGAATGCTGAAAGCACAGTAGCAATAGCAACATACGATCAGATATTCGATAACCGGTTTCTCTCCAGCATGACTCGGAGATATCAAAAGGTGTCTTATAAACGTAATATTTCTAAACTGTTTCTACCACTTAACAACTTTTCTTAAACTTGACTGAATTTTCTTTGCTAAACTCTCACAACAAACATTTGTTGCAAACGAAGGTTGATTTGTCATTCCTTCAATTTTTTTTACAATATTCCCTTTTAATTATTGTATTATATTTTTAAAACATATTTCTATACTTTCATTTCATTCTATTTTACTCTGTGTTTTCGCATCTTTTTCGTTATATTGGAAAATATTATATTTGTAGTACATCTTAATCTGACAGTATCGTCAAAAACAAGCTTGGAAATTAACAAAAATATTGTTGAAACTGTAACATTTTTCCATTTACTTATTCGTTCTTACTATCTATCATTCTACATTAAATATAAAATAAATTTTAATATCTATCATTCTACATTAAATATAAAATAAATTTTAATTTTAACATGAGATAGAACTATTTTCGCTACAAGAGTAAATTTCTTATCTTAAATTTTCCCTTGAAAATTTGAACGAGGCAAACTCCAGATTTCTTCCAGTTCACTCACTGCGAATCGGGACCATTGAGGAACTCCAAACCAAGGATCCCTTTGACCTCGCGATGTATCACACATGAGGGGACGGCGCCAGTGGCGAGCCGGCACTCCCCGCCTCGTGCTGTAGTAACACGTGGCAGCGCCGGGAGAAACTCCGTTCTGTAGCAAAGGGTGCCCGGAAGGATGGGAAGGGGGTTGAGCTATAGGGTCGCGTGAGGGGATGCCACCAATCTGGCCACAGCGCTCGCTCGATATCTCTGCTCTCGCGAGCTTTAAGTCACGGTAACGAAGGTGGCCGCTTTGTTTGAGCCCATGTGAATGGGAGGCTCGGGGCACTGATTTTGAATGCGAGGTCCATGCGAATGAAAAGGAGTGTGTCGTTAATTGATGGTGGTCGATCTTCAAACAAAATATATAAAACCAAATATGAAATAAGGGTTCTGTTTGAAGCCAGCGCCACAAAACACAAGCCAAGAACTTGTCCTTAAAAAAGCATATAAATCTATTTCCTCCCAAATAAGACCATTAGAGATCATGTTATCACAAAAATAAATGTATTTAAAGTAATCAAAAAAACAAAAACTAAAACGCAATTCCAGGCAATTTTTAAATGCCTAAAACATATAGAAAGTATATTGTTGAATCGAGTTTATGAATGAAATGAAACATTCTCGTGTAAATGGTAAATACAAAATGTTCATAAAACTTTATTATAAGGTTCGGCTTGATTATGCTACTACGTAAAGAAATGCGTCGTTTTCAGTTTGTTATGTCCAGATACTGTTTTTATCAGCAGAAATTTAATGAAAAACATTGTATTTTTTCCCACAAATTTGTCCCAATATAGCAATGACGTTAGAAAGGTTCACCCTCTGCGGTTAACAACCGCAGTTGTAATATTAGGATACAGCTTCTGTCTAGATTCTATCTAGACGCTGTTACCCCAAGAATTCACGATGTGTCTAGTAAGTAAACTCATACAGAACACTCTTACTAACACTCGTTGTCGTGGTTCTTATTTGGCCTATTCGAGAATACACACACATTATATATATATATATATATATATATANCACATTATATATATACATATATACAATCATGGATTTCCTTGCTTAAAAGTCTTTTTTCCTGACGAGTTAACACCCAAAGCCACGGCAGTCGCGTGGAAACTCTTTTAATATTTTTCCATGAGACCTTTCTGCTTAATGTATGTCACAGCGTGTAAGCTTTCCTCTTCTGCCATTTCATCGCGTTCACTCTTTAGCATGACGCGAGCTACTTTTTTATCATATGCCACTGTTTTATCACGCACTGCGTCGTACGCCGGTTACTCTCCCTTATCTAAGTCTCACGCATGCTACTACTCGTCTGTTTGTTGCAGTTCTTTACCTATTCACCCAACATTAGCAGTGAACCATCCACGAATTAGCATTCAAATCAGTTTCACATGGACTAAGGAGATATTGAAACCATATTTAACAAAACAGGAAAATTATCAATATTTTCATTTTATTATTCGTATAATTTTGATTTAACAATTGAACATAAAATTTGTCCAATAATATGTTAATGTTTCACAATACACAAGGCAGATAAGAGAGCATTTAAAATGATTTCCTGTATATCCAAACTGAATTATCTGACGGGTGGAGTTCTCAAACACACAATAATCAGTAAAATAAATACACATAGCAAATCGGGAACATTTGATGAGTTAGTTTGTCAGAACTATCAGCAAATTTACCTCGTATATATTGAGACACTCCAGATATTTGGTTTAAATACGTGCGAGTGCCACGGAAGCCAATAGTGAATTATTCCGCTCTAGTGGTCGGAGCATATGGCTGTGAGATGTTAACCCCTACCCCCCACTCTGGAAAACGCTTACCTTCCGAGGGTAGCACAAGGAAACATACTCATTCTCATTCTATTCTCATTCTGATTATCAGTCGTTTCGTTAGCTAACAACGATGCTACATGGCATTAGTTCAGTATCCGTCTACGATGATAGTTCTCATTTCGATCAGTTGCTGTCACCGAGACTAGTTAACTTGGCATTCACTCACTGATTTTAACTGAGTCACTCTGGTACGAGATAAACAGACTTTTCTAGACAAAGCGAGTTCTGAGGTTGTGGTTCTCAGTTTGTTAAGAGAACACATTATTATGTTAAACTTTGTTCCGAGTCAGAGACAATAATTTGTTAGAAAGTTAAATATTTCCGAGCAACAAGAGATGAAGAGAACGTGATTACGGAGGGCCGATGGTGTGGAGGCGTCATCAGCGTGAGTGATCTCAGGCGAGGTTCGAGCATTCTAGTGCAAGGTCGGCACTTGAACCACGAGATGAGAAGATACAAGAAGATGTAAAGGTATTATAAAAAGGTGTAATACGAGAATCATCTATAGAGTCAAATATATTTTATGTTATCAAAACCAGCAAACTGGTAATTATTCACGAATGTAAGGGTTGTGATGCCAATATGATGTTTGTGTTGTTATAAATAAATTGTTTTTGCCTACTGTTCCAAATGTCTGTTTATTCCATTTTGATCTATTTAAGTCTGTAAGTGTAAGAGCATCATTAATCAATTGTGAGACTAGATCGTGGCACAATATGTTTAAAAAAATTAACCGTGGTATTGTGTACTAAGGTTCAAACCCGGAGGTAAAGTCTAGCTGCTGTACGAAAAGTTACCAAATTCGGGAGAAGTGCCAACCTACTGAATTGATTCCTCCTATGTCGTACAATACTTAACTTATTGATATTTTCGTCTCATACGTTGTATTCACTACCACCAATCTTGACGAAATATCTCTAGGAGAGCCTGTCCTTAAAATACTCCTTTTTTATCTTTTGAAGAGGAGCACAAAATTAATATTACTATTAATTAAATACATTGCATAAATTATTCAAGAAATCTTAATTTATTAATCTACTTTCAAAGAAATTCATTTCACGGTAGTAACTGTTTTGTTTCCATAGCGTTGGGTCACCCGTAAGGTAGTGTTAAGTGCTACCAAACGATGATTTTAATATCAAACGTCAATCTGAGGCAGTCCAAGTCTCAACGAGTGTCGGGGTTTTTGTTCTAAAATATTGGTGGTGGCTGTCCTGAAACACCACTCATGTCCGCTATCTTCGTTCTTTTGGTGTCCAAACTCTCGATAACTTGAGTGTATATGTGGAATCTTTACTCAGACAGGCTCCAAGGCCTACAGAAAGTTCTGCAAAATTAGTAACGACTTTTTCCGGAGTGTGATGATGGACAATAGACACATCTCCTTAGACCCAAGCTACGAATTCGTGGAGTTCTACCAAAGCTGTGTTTGGTGTCCTCATGGGGGTAGTATCTCCTTTGGATAAGCTTGGAATTTATAACTAATTTCGATTTGATATCTTCCAGATGTCTTCACTGAGCTGTAAAATGAACTCGCCAATACACTTTGCCCCTGATTCGATGCGCATAGCAATAGTTACTTCTGCTGCCGTCAGCCACGGAAGCGCTTATTGATGCCGTTTCCCAGCAGCACCGCAAGACCTCGCTGTATCGCGGCGCAGTATCCGATACGAAACCGCGTCACATTACTTGTTACGACAACGAACTGCACGAGGACGCTGCACCCTAGACCACGGTCCTTTCATGTTCCGACCCCCCCCCCCCCCCCACCNGGGGCAAAAGCGTGGATGAAGAACGATGCAGCCCGCTGCGTTTGCGGCGACGAGGCTACAGACGACGCGGAGGCTGTTGCGACAGTCGTGCACACCCCTTCCTCGTTTCTTCCCATTGGCGAGCATCCGAGCGAAGGTGGCGGTTCCCACTAGGAGCGCTGCTAGCGAAGGGTGATGTTCAAATGTTAAAGGAATGAATACCACGGGTATGATATTATGCTGAATATAATATTGAACTTATCCTGTTTTTTTCTTTTCTTTTAGATGCCAAAACTACAGAACAAAAATCATGCACCGTGCTTAATAGAATACTTTCGTCGTTTTACTCGTATTTTATTCGTCAAGGTTTAGGAGCCATATGAGTCACTTAGCATTGATGTACTTCATCTTCACATTGAATACAAATAAGATCTGGAACAACACTTCAGTCTTGGATAACAAAGAATGATGCCTTGTTGCTATAAAATTTAATAAGATTTTGGAAAAGTTACGTAAAGGTTATATTCCATTAAAACGAAATTATTGAGAATATAAACACGAGATTTAGGAGAAATTATGTTTGATGTAAAAATTATTTTAAATAAAATAATAAACACATTTTTTTCCTGTTGTAGGGGAGAGGAGTTATACAATAGTTAGGAAGATAGAAGTCTCGGTTAGGAATACAAAATATTAAATCATTTCGTGAATCAACCACGATAAAGAAACATGATACACGGTGTACCATAATTTCGCTTCTTCCTTCCGTCAATGATAGACACCCACACTCGCGTGAACCGAAGATTGCGTCTCACCCTGTAGCAACAGTAGTAAACCTGTAAACAACGATAAAACGCAAATATGGAAACTTTTGCAGTAGTAGCGGTAGCAGCAGCCGCCGCGAACTCTAGAGACGCGACTGATAAGAGAAATAACGGCTCTGCGTTAGTGAGGAAGGGGAGGGGGGTGATGATGCAATGGGTAACGGAGTGAGAAAATACATCGTACGGAATCGTTGCTCGACTCGGTGCCTCGCTTGGAGTAGCGCTATTGCGCGCCATCGAACACCTCGTACAAATCAGGCGACGCTTCGACTGCGGGAAAAGGAAGACATTCCGAAACGGAATGCTATTCCTTGAAGTGTACGTAATGGAGGGACATGTATCAACCGAATTCAGTGGAAAATTTCAATAAGACGATACAGAATTAAAATATAGGTAGGAAATTAATGCATTTTGCTTTTCGTAAAAAATAGTAAGTTAAATATTTATTTCATCCAAAATGAAACATTTTGTATGTGGTTGTGTGTTTTGGACGCACATTGCGAAAATTTTGGGTACGTGAACTCTATACCGTTTATTTGTGATGATCGGGACAGTGTGGTCCCGATGGTGTATTGTGCGCTTCATATCCTATGACTAAGAACTGTGTGTTTTAATACTTCGTGGTTTACAAACATTTATATTCCTTAATTTACTTAAATTATGAATGGAAATATAAACTGGTTATCCGATTTGCGATTATTCGAAATCAAGTAAGACGAATAAACGAGATTCTACACGATAGTACTCTCAATACTCATGATTATATGGGAACAGATTATACGTAATATTTTTAATGATTTTATTCAAAGCATGTAAGAATTTGCAAACATCTTTATAACTAGCGTACAAGTTATTGAGACAATCGAAAAGGTAATTTCTGATGTATATGACACTGGTCGAAAAAACTGTAGTTAAACCCCAAGCAAAATTTTGCTTTGTAATAAGTGCGTCTAACAAATTACTCATCCATTTTAAACTTATCATTTCTAAATGTAATAATAAGAGCAATGTCTTTAAATCCACTCTGAAAACGTGCGTGTGTTTTTTTCATGAAGCAAGACTTAATAAAGCTATCAATTTTGAACGACAAATAAGATATTTTGTTTTGTATTCGAGAAATAAATGTACAATATGTTAAATTAGTTGGCAGTGCCCTTATTTATGACAACATATATTAAGAACGCACAAACTCTTTTACAGTCTGTACTTTCATATTACGTTTCGGGGATGTATGTTCCCCCTCTTCAGATGTATTCTTCCTTTTCTTCCCAAATTGTACAAAGTCCTTATTGTGAATTACGTGCTGCACCTTCTACTTCCAAAACAAATATAGAAATTATCTAGTATATCACATCACTGACTTCCAGTACAATTGTTACAAATACTTAACTTGAATATGTGAGAAAGTACAAACCTGAAATGTCCTTAAGATGCGTATTATTGATTAAAAGTTGTGTTAAACTTATTAAAATTATCTCATGCTATTCTTGTTGCATGTTCATCTGGTTGTGGGTCATTAAATTGTAGCCTGTTGAGCGGCATTTGATGTTGTCCTCTAGTTCTGACCCAACGAACTGAGGCTTATCAGTACTGTAAAAGAGTTTGTGCGTCCTTAATACATGTTGTCATAAATAAGGGCATTGACAACTAATTTAACAACTTGATAGACAACATTACTCTTATCTATTTTATAAATGGACAATAGTTAAAAAAATATAATATATAGAGAGATATATAGATTGTTCCGCAACTCCGCTTAAAAATTGGAGGGAAGATAAAGCATATTAGTACAATTATGAATCATCACAGTACACATGTCTGGAAATTTGGACCCGTTAGCAACGATACAGGCCTCGCTCCGATGTCGCAGGTATTTGCGAGACTCCAGGAAGTTCATACTTAACAATCCATACGACGTCTGTGAGAGCCTGCAACGTTGTTAATGAGCAGAACTTTGAACATCTGGTGTAATTTGTTGTTGTTGAACTTTTCACGCCATTATAGTTTTCTTCATTTCCATAATAAAAAGGCTTTACACACCTTTTTGCATTTGTCATTATATTTCCTTTGGGAGATAATTCCGGACATGAATACCTTAATGATTTTTTTTCTTATTAATGTGTTCTACCATCCATCCAATTTTTACGTGTGATTCGGAGACTGCCTATATTACTTAGAATAGTTTTTAATTTAAAGCAAGCAGGAAATAAAAGTCAGTAAAAATGTTAATTATAAAAATTAGAATATATTTCTAACACCAATCATTGATGTGTACTGATCTTCTTTTCCATTACTAGTTTCTTCAATTTATTAACTCATATCTATATAAATTAAATTTTTATTAAAAAGAAACATCTTAAGAAAATATTTTTTTTGTGACTTTCAGCACTTAAATCCTTTTTTACCTATCTCTGTTATGCTTTGCAATAACTCGTTCCCCTACATCTGTACCAACAAGCTCATTACATACATGTACGAAATCACACCGCCAAAATTTAAAGCACGAAAATATCTTTTTTATCGTTACGAACAATACGACTAAAAGCACACATCATACCACGCATGTCTTATGACACCATATACTACAGGTTGTAAAGTCAGTATTACACTGATATCACGCTCGGATCTTTTGTCGTGAAATGTCAGAAACGTTAATTTCAAAACTGTAAAATCTTTTATCTGCAATCGACCACCAAAAGGGAGAGAGCGATGCAAAGCAGCGGTTTCCGAATCTTAGGAGACTGCGCACATGAACACGGCTCAGCAGGACACAGTGTGCACTGGGGGTACTTTGAGTGGTGTAAAAAACTCAACCCAACACTGTATGCATCCCTTTATTTGACACGTTTTTCACGTTTTATAAAGAATAAATCTACTTAAAATATAATTAAAGACTTACAACCTTTAACGAACAAATTTTGAGATTTATATCTCACAACAATACGACTTCAACATATAGTCGAAAAGTTGTGAACTATAAATCACAAAATACGTACTGCCTGTTCCTTAAAGATCGTAAGACTTTATTTATTTATTTAATTTGGTTACATAATGGACGTTAATTGTAGTAGAATACATAAAATGTTTCAAAATTATTTGATGTATATTGAAGTATTTATTATAATTACTAATCTAAATAATTTTAGATGAATAATAATTTTTAATAATAATTGATTTTTTTATAGTGCTACACTTCTTTTGTATTCTTTTATGTTAAATCAACACTTTATTGTTCTTTTGAGCAAGTAAAACATGTATGAATACAAATATAATATTTATTGCATTTAAAATGCCGCAATAGTTGCAAATAATTGTTATTTATTCCTTGGGTGACCACATATCGCATTTTCTGCAAAGGTTCTTTCTTTCCATTCTTATCCTCGATTCCTTCACAAGAAAGGCACGTATCACGTGTCAGAACAATGTTAGTCCACCTCACGTCTTCTTGAAACACTTACTCAAGTGGAGTACGTGGCGACTGATATATCTCACACGAGCACAGAGAGCAATGTTGACGC
Organism: Laupala kohalensis; assembly: GCA_002313205.1. Lineage (NCBI taxonomy): Eukaryota > Metazoa > Arthropoda > Insecta > Orthoptera > Trigonidiidae > Laupala > Laupala kohalensis. The sequence continues at coordinate 220,814 of NNCF01126964.1, forward strand.
ATGGCCTCGTATCACGTCACAATGGTCATCCCCTTGATGTAGGAAGTTGCTATGTGAACCAAACGATATCACACATACTGATGTGAGAATACCATCTCCTTACTTCTAACACTTTAAAACCCACCTCAAAATAATAATAATAATAATAATAATAATAATAAAAAGTTGAACGGTCGCTCGAGAGGTATCTTAACCCTAGAAGACCAGACGTTCGTAAAGGTTCTTTAGGGGTGATAACTGATTGTCTGGGTAGATGAGAGACGGAAGGATAGAGAGATGTTTCTCTTAAGACAGTTATCCTTGAATTAATGGCGTGATCGAAAGATAAGGACATCGTTTAATGGCTACAATGGACTTTCCATTTTTCACCGCGACGCCAATTGCTCGTAATTATTACCAAGGTCTATTCATTGTCACGTCATAATTTGAACAAACATCCATTGTTTACGGTGCCGTATTTTCTTCGAAATTGGTGTATTGTTAAATATGTAAATGTTACTGAAAATACCTAAATAAATTTTAACATATTTAGAAAAATTACAATACCAACTTATAGTCTTCGTTGCCATTCAAAGTACGCCTAGTTATCTGAAGTTGAAAAGAAAATACTGCATAAACCATGAATTTTCAATCAATCAATAAATAACCGTTTAATTAAGGTTCAAGTGATAATTATGTATATTTAAATCAAAATGCACCCAGTGCATTTGATTCACAGTAAAAACGTGATACAGCACCAAGCAAAAAATAAATAACTTCTAATACAGGAACACTACATTGCACTGTATGCCTATTGCAAATAACTCTTAAATTGCATGTTTATTATCTTATTTACATATTCTTGAAATTGGTTAAACCTCTCCCCTTGGTCCAAATTTTCTTTTCTCTTACTTTTATCATTTATATCCCATCACTTCAGGCTTTCCAGGAACTATCCTCTTCCTAAATTTACTATGGAAATGTGAATAGCGTGTTTCCTGGCTTTAACTTGTCTATCACACTGGACACACTTTTGCTATCTTAACGTATCTTTATTCTACCCAGATATCCGTCGAAACACCTGTTCTATTAGTACTTCTCAAGTTCTCCAGTTGGTGGAAACAGTTTCCTATTACCACGTACAATTCTAACATCATCTATGTGCACGTACTTAACAACAGATAAATGTGAATTTGAAAAGCGACCAGTATAGGAGACACTGCACTGTATTGAAGCCACAATATATGTTACGTTGAATTAATACAAAATTATACATTTTTATGTTACAATACGTAACATGCATAGGTACGCTGTAGCGACATGCTCCTATCGCTACATAACTACGTTCCAGAATATTCCAGAATAGTCACCAAAGCCAACTCCCACTAGTAGTGTAGTGTAGTGTGTTCTTGCATTGTAGTGTATTTAGTTTTACTTACTCTCATCTGTTATTTATTTTGTAGGGGATTCATATTCGAACACGCTTGTTACTTTCAAGTATCAATATTAATCAGACACTTTACAATAATACATTAACTACCCACGACAACGGCACAATAAAATTTAAACATGAATAAAGAGCATTATTAAAATGGCACTACGTTTTGTCTCAACTGAGAGGCACAGTTGTAAAGACAATACATGACTTGCATGCTATTAAAATGATACATTGTTTTATAATGACTTGCTTTGTAACGTAATACCTTAAAACGACGTGACAGTCAAAGTGCAGTGTCTGGTTTATTGGTCACTTTTCAGGTTCGTATTGAACAACAGCAGACGTCTAATAATATGTAAATGTTTCTTTCTCGTTCATATACTTCAACATTTTGGCCTCTTTTCCTCGTGGACTGTACCCACTGCGCAGAGCGTAGCGTTTTACCTACTCTTATTCTCATGAGCAGACACGCAGTGAGGAAGTGGCTGCAATATAACACGACGTAAAGGCCTCGTATGAAGCGTAAAAAGAAGGTAGCGCTATATGCCAGTCGTTCGGCACGAACGGTTGCGATAGGTTTAGAAAGATGTTCGTTCTTCTTGATGGGAAAAGATGGCGTGCGTGTGGATGAGAACTAGATAAGAACAGACACAGCCGTCACTCAAAGACGACTTGTCACCCATAACAGTGACGAACGATAAAAATTATCTCCAGTTGTACTGTAATTTACGATACCTTCACAATAGGATGTCAATACGATATTAAAATATGATTACAAAGCAAATCCCCAAAGAAATAAACTAAAGCATTCAAGTAAAAAAAGTGTCATCCGCCACAACCCAATTCATGATGAGTTACATTCCAAAAACATATTCGAACAACTGAACATTTTAAAAACAATACATAGCGAAAAATTAAAATAAATAAATAAATAATTTAAGACATATTTAGTGCCGTTAAATGTTATTCGTCCATCATAAGGTCGAAAGTCTTAAATTATTTATTTATTTTCATAATGTAATGGACGTGCATATTAGTAGAGTTTGAAAAATTAAAACTCTTGTTTCATTTTCTATTCGTATTCTGAGTTGTTATAAGATATTAGGATAGGGCGAAGGATAAGGTGATAAATTTCATATGTACTCATCAAACCGTTAAATGAATGTTTCATTCGTTTTGATTTGTCATCATCAGGGGACTCTTGCTTACGTTGCCGCACAATATTGTAGAAGGTACAGAATTCAAAATTTGTACTCACAAAAGTATTGCAAATCATGACTTCAGAAACAAAGCTTATTCGAATACGCAAATATTAGTTTCTAGAATGTTCAAGGTAGGATAATAATGTAAATCGCAAAGCAAAAGAAAAAAATCATCAAACGGAATAGATTAGCATACCGGTCAAAGAAACAAACATCATTCCTCATATATTATACCAATCGACCCCGCTTGAATTCTCACAGGAGTTTTTCCGTTACGATACCGTTTGTCCTTCATTATAATTCGACGAAAACAGCATGTTTACTAGCAAAAATCGTGATGATATTTTTTAAATATTTTAACTCATAATTTCCAAGTGCCTTACTCGCGGAGGGAAGCTTGCATTGTCTACGACTATATGAAAACGGCGACAGACCGGGACTCGAACCAGAGACCTTCTACTATAGCCCTAGGTGTGCTACCACTACACAAACAGTCTCGACTACAAAAACTCGTACACAACATCCACCTGGCCATGTGGTAGCACACCTTCCACCATAGAAGTTTGCAGAGGAAGCAAACTTGCGACCTTAACAATGTTCAGTGGAAGCACACCCGCGGTCGCAGCAGTAGCTCTCGGGTTCGAGTTCCGGTCCGAAGTAGTTTTTAACCCGGTCGTAGACGATGCAGATTTGTATTAGTCTCGAACTAAATTCTCCCGTTAAAATGAAAATTTCAAAGAATCCTACTTTAGTAACCTCTACAATACTTAAACAATATCGCGTCGAAATTTCACGATCTTATATTTTATATTTTTCTCTCCGATTTGAATCGATCAATCATAAAAACAAACGCAACAATTTTCATTTACTCGATTCTACAAAAGCAGGAAAAGAAAAGAAGATGTGAATGGAATAGACGTCGAGGAGTGTTTCGGTGTGAGGCGGTGTAAAGCCTGAGTGCCTGCTTCAGTGGCCGGCAGTCGGAGGTCTTTCAAGACATCGATTCCTTCAATCGCCTGCAGACGGAGCAGGGCTGTTCTCAAAGGATGGCGGCGGTGGGAAGAACACGAAGGTAGAGCTCACGGACGAAGACAGATCAGGATTTCAAGCTGCACTACATCGAAGCAACGAATTTGTCAAGTTTTGCAAAAACCTGTCTAGAAATAATAATAATAATAATGATAACAGTAACAAGTTTTCCTTGCCTAATCAATCTTTCCCCTTGCTTCCCAGTTCTCCCTCAGGATCCAACGGGTGGATCGAGTATCCCCCAGGCTCCTGGTACCCGTATTTCCTTCAATCTCCCCCCTCCCTTCTACCAGCACCTGATAAAGGTTAGAGGAGTAAACATCGAAGATAAAATCCTAATTCTAAGATGGAAGCTATCGTGCTCAGAAAATCAATGGGAGCAGGTAAGACAGTCACAAACGATGCCCTCTGGATACCAGGCGATCTCCAGTTGTAATTACCTTTACTGTGGCAAGCGGGGCACTGCTGCAACGGACATATTGTAACTCGTGGGACTAATATGAAACGAAGAAACAAAAAAATTTCTAACACCCGTATCGCCTGTCCTGGGGTTTTACAGGAGGCGTATCGTGATGAACTAGCTCAATTAAGGGATGAAAACACACAAGAGCACACCTCTCTTAGAAATAGTGATCTTTGTAACCAGACAGAGACAACTCGACATGGACGAGGAATCACAGAAACACCTGCAAACGATACTACGAGGAGGACCAGAATAAACAAACAACCCAGGATTAGAGAGGAAATGAAAGAAATCCTTTGGTGCTACTTTTTCCTGGAAAGAGGTGGAGTGTGTCCAATCAAGCGAGTGTTTTCGAGCTCTGCAAATCTTGAAACCCTCAAAGCAGACCAAATATAACACCCATGCTGTTGGCAAATCAAAGAAGGTATGTTACGAAAAATAATAAAGTGACAGCAGTTGAAATTGAAAAAAAACCAAGAGAAGTATAGATGAAGCAATCGAAAACAGAACTGATAAGAATGTTAATAAAGAGACAAAGCAGGAACATCAATTGACAATCCATTCAGAAAGTCTACCAGCCAAACCAATATAAAATGAAGAAAAAAATGAAATAGAAGAGAACATAGAACAAGTATTGTACATAGTTAAGCAAATACCAATCGAAGAAAGGGATTCGCTCAATAGATTGCCATATAATAAGAAGGTAGAAAAATCAGTCACAGAAGCAAATCAAGCAATGCACAATATAATGCAGAAAGCTGAACCAGGCGAAATAATAGAATTAAATGAAATAATGTACGCAACAGCTAAAGTGATCACAGATAGAATAACACAACACAAGCCCAGAAATCATAAGGTAACTCATAAAAAGTTGGTAACACCAGTGTGGAAACGTAGATTACAACAGAAAGTTACAAGGCAAGAATTGTCCCTCCTCTCAGAAAAAGAAAGAAAATCTCAAGAAAAACAGATGGAAAGTAACTGGAATTAAGCGAAAGTATAATATAAATCTGGAAACTGATGCAGAAACACTAATAAAACCACTGAAGCGAAATATCACAGCTACAAGTATAAGAAGCCATATATATGAAAATCGTAAAAATAGGTTTATTCAAAATTAACTATTCCAAAAAAATCAAGGAAAGTTTTATAATAAACGCAACGAAAAGAAGAGCAACAGATAGTAGAATACCTCACAAATGATGAAATGAGAGAATACTGGAAGAGAATCTGGGAGAGGGAGGATACATATAATAAAGGTGCTGAATGGATTGAGAAACAGACAGAGAAAACGGAACCTTGGAATTGTCACAATTACTGAACAAGAAATAAGAAACAGGTAAACTGACAAACTGGAAATAACCGGGCATTGAAAAAACCAGCAACTACTGTTTGAAATTTTTACCATCCGGACACCACTACTTGGCAACGTTGTACAACGAAATAATAGAAAATCCTAAAACCTGCCCAACATGGCTAGCTGATGGTTTTACTTACTTGATATAAAAAGGAAAAAAATACTATAGAAATATAGACCAATTATCTTGCATGTGGTACGTATGCAGAACTTAACATATATAATGGCAAGTAGAATTGAGACTCATCAAGTGCAGTACCAAATAATGCCCAATGAACAGAAAGGATTTGTGAAGGGTTCATTGGGCTGCAAAGACCAACCGTTGATATCAAAGGCTATTACGGAGGCCTGTAAACCAAAAAAAAGAAGAACTTAAACATTACATGAATAGATTACCAAAAAAGCATACGACAGTATACCACACTCATAGATTATCAAATCACTGAAAATGATAAAAGCAAATGAAAAATTAATATTATTCTGTGAGAATAATATGAAGCAATGGAATACAATAGTACTACTAGGACCTAATATAATAGCAAAAAATGTTGAAATTCGTAATGGCATCAACCAAGGAGATGCACTATCACCATTACTCTTCTGTATAGCCCTCATTCCTCTACGAATTGAACTAAAATCAAGTAAATTAGGATATACTCTCGACGAAACTGAAATTAAAATAAACTACTTGTGGTACATGGATGATTTAAAATTATTTGCAAAATCCGAGAAAGAGATGCTAACACAAAATATAAACAATCAAGGTAATGAGTGATGACTTTGATAAGAATTTCGGAATGGATAAATACTCAACTGTAACTTTAAAACGTGGAAAATTGTATAATACCTCAGAAACAGATTTCAACACTTTTACAAACATTAAACAATCAGAACCAGGATACACATACAAATATCTGGGAATATAAGGAAGTGACGTTATTGATCGTAATCAAATGAAAAACATGCTGAAAACAGAATATATTAAAAGAACTAGACGAATTCTACAATCAAGTTTGAATGCATAAACAAATTGACAGTAATTAATTCTTATGCAGTAACAGTTCTGCAATACATCTTCGGAGTAATCAATTGGCGACTAGAAGAATTGAGGCAAATTGATAGGAAAACTAGAATATAGACTTTGAGCTTGGAAATGGACAAATTACGATTAATTGGTATGGGCTTTATTGATAATAGTCACCAGTTACTGTGTTATTACAATATCGTCTGGAATGAGAAAATACTCTTCGGAAGAAAATAAGGTGGGGTGAGATTTGATATAGTGTTAAATGCTTATAAGCATTATAATTTACGAACAAATATATTTTTAAGTTTAAAATTACAAGCTGCTCCTATATAAACAACTCATTTCATCTTCATCACAAACTAAAATCGAAACCACAATGAAAATTTAACACAGTCATTATTATGATGAAATATTCATACTATATTGATGTTGTATACGAAAGTAAAAAAAATATCATAAATATTTCGAAGCATTGGCATAAAACTATATTCGTGCTTATGCGATGGTTTAACTTTTATTTTATTGATTCATTCCTTTGAACAGGAAATCAATTCAATCAAGCAATCAGATATCAGAACGTGCAACATGCTTATCCTTTGTAGCTGCATGGTGTGACAATTTCTGCGTATATACGTGAAGTAACGTTCTCCATTAAACTGGATGTGTAGCATACTCATGCTGAAAAATTGTCGGAAGGTTTGGAACAAATGTGTCATAACCAGAAAAGATAAACTGACGGTGTAATATGTGCAAAGCCAGCGAATATGGCTGCTAAAATGTTACAATCGAACACGTAGGGTATTAAAGAAATACTGTAGTCTCGGTTGCTCGTTGCGCCAGGAGTTACAGAATGGACCTAGTGAACGTTGTTTTGAATGTGCACAAATAAAAAAGTAATATCAGAAAAGAGGTAGAACACGATTAAATACAAACTTAAAGAAAAAAAATAAATAAAAAGATTTGACCACGTCTTTCTGAAACGAAAGGGAAATAATTATGTAGGAGTGAACACCACCATTGGAGTCAAATTTTATCAGCTAACATCGGATGGTTTATAACCATTCGAAAAACATTTGTCACTGTCTACCAATTATTAAAAAAATAAATCATTAGAAAAATACCTAATAAAAACAGTAATTCTTGGAATGATACCTGGTGAACAACACTGAAAACAGTGAAAGATGAGTACACCTAGTAGGATACAAAATTTAAGCAAAATACTAGAGGAAAGAATGTGACCAGGGGATGATGATGTTGAAAATTGGGATGGTATTATTGAATGTAAAGGTAATGCGAGGATTTCAATATTTATTATATTGTTTTTAAGTCTAAATTGAGTTCTTAAAAAATGTGATTTGTCTGTAAAAATTATGTTACAGAAGTAATACCATGTCTAAAAGGCAAGGTAATAAAAACTATACTTATTTCTCCGGTCATTCTACAAGTAGAAAATGGTCTGAAATGAAGTATCATTACTAAGACACTTCTGACCACCTAGGTAATCTTTATATTAACAAGCCATGAACTATTTATTTAAACATTTTAGGGTGTATAAACAGTATCCACCAAACGCATCTCCGAAATACCTAACTGAATTTGAATTGTTATTTTCGTTGCATTCAAATAAAGTTAATAAGCATTCAGATATAGCAATATTATATCAATAGTGAAAACCAATGTATAGAAAGTTCAGAATGGAGTTTCAGAATAGATTTGATTCAATATCATCGCAGGGAAATAACACAGTTTTCCCTAGAGTAAGGTGCTTCCCGCATATTTATGGCTCTGCTATCGACGTTTTAAGTCTCTGCTATCGACGTGGAGTCCCTGCTATTCCTCCCGTGTTACGAATCGTCGATCCCGTTCTGGCTCCTTACTCTTCTTCTGTAATAAGTAACAGTACACGAAATTATTGTTGTGGCGAGCTTTTCGAGGAAGCGCATCGGAGTCCCAGGGACTTCAGGTCACTGTTCGAATAACTATGACTGAGCGTGCGTCACTGTTTGTATTAGTGCAGTTATTTCCGTGACGTCTGTAAGAGTAAAAGTTTTCAACATGTCTGAGCTGATGTCGTTTAGAAACAAAGTATAGCTATTTATGTCCTTCTAGATTACACAGGAAAACAAAATACCTGTGTAAATTGTGTTGCAAACCAATTTGTCTCCTGTGCACCACGAAAGTATGTTTAAATATGCGCGGAAAACTATGATTCATTAAAGAGTGTCAGTATTTGTATTACATATGGGTAATTGTGAGGTATTAAATGTAAGGTATCAGGAATTTCGTTTACATTTTAAATTTAATTCGTAGTTTTTTGAGAATATTAGAAATCTTTTCTACCACTTAACTTTACCAGAATAAAAGTAAACAAGAATTTACATATTATTGTTAGTTATTTTATTTCTCTGGATAAGTCAATGAATTTCAATATTTTTCTTATAAGACATATTACCTAGACTATTTCCATTAAATAATGTCAGTGATTTTTGACAATTTTGCTATTGGTTTTAATTTTTTTAAGTTTTTTGTCCCCAGGACTCCACGTCGGAAAGAGAGGGAACATATTTTCCATGTCGGCAATACAGAAAATTTGAGGCAAAATAATGGTTGTATAATAACTCATTCCCGTTGCAAAGTTACGAAGAGCTATTGATCACGGCAAGGCAAACACTATTAGTGATAAAAACTCGAAATTTATTCGCGACTTTACTCTTATATTACAAGAGATTAATATGAATTGAATTTGAAATGAGAGACTTAGTGTGAAATGTGTTTTAGAATTTATACGAAATCTCCAGAACTAATTAAGGCCTCGCTGTCCAGCTTATGTCAGCCAGCAGGCCATTTTCTATACACTTTACATCGGTAGTGGATGATATTTGGCAAAATATTTATCGACAAATAAAACTGATGGGTCATATTTATTTGTAACGAGAAATCTTTGATTCTCATCAACAAATCTACATTCTATCAATCTGAAAAATAGTAATCATTTATAGCTTTTAAAAGCATATTTTATATTTTGAATTTTGCAAAATGTTTTGATGTTGTTATGCATGACAGGGTAATTCGGAGCACAATCTTTTTTCTCTCACCGAACATGTCATGTCAAATACTAATTCTGACAGCATAGAATTACAACACAAAGAAGTGCTTACCATAGGTTGATGAAAAAATTGATAAAAATGCACCATAATTCGCGGGCCGTAAAAACGAGTTTCGTGGGCCGCATTTGGCCCGTAGGCCACAAGTTGGACAGCGCTGAATCAAGATATCAACACGAGTTTTCTATGTAGTCTTGCTGTTTTTTGTTAATAATATATTAGAACAAAGGTCCGACTGTATCACAACAACAAAAACTCGGATTAAACCGGATAGGATCACGTAGTTCGCCGATAAAGCGGAAAGAGCCGAAGCGACCGTGAAGAGCAACACGCTGCTAGGAGCGGGAACTACAAGACAGAGAAGCTACAAATTATGCACTGCGGAGGGATGTGGGGAAATGTGATTTGCGGACGAGGGGGAAACAGGGAAAGGGCGTGTCTGTTTGAGGAGGGTGGTAACAGGGTTGCAAGGGGAAATGAGAATTGGCTGAGAGAAAGACGCAGTAGTGGGACATTGAAAGGGATGCTTAGTCGTTGAAGCGAGTGAAACACTTAAGATAGTCTATGACGCCTGGGCTGTCTTCTCTCTTTTTCAATCACCATGTATTTGGATCACTTATCTTTCAGAATACCACGTTCTGAGACCAACACCGACAATCAAGCGAAGTCATACAAGACCCCAAGATGAGATTACTCCATGAAGAACAACGAAAGTCTTGCAACAATTACTACAAGAAGATTTGAAACAGTACACTTCGTTACAAATATTTAACACAAATATTTACAAAAAAAAACAATATTTAAAAATTGTTTAAAAAAACTTCCATGAGGAGACAACAAAGTCCCCAACTGATTTTAATAAAGAATATCCTCAGAGGGACGAAGTCGTTATGCAACCAACACAACAGACATGACGTAATAAATAAATTTGACAAGAACAAAAAGTATATATCAATATGCAAAGTTACCATTTTCACATAAAAATAAGAAATTCTTTGTGGTCTCAGTTGGTTCCCCTTTTTAGTTTGAAGATTATTTTCATAAATTAATGTTTTAAACAAATCATCATCGTGTGGTATTTGTAACTTATCGTCTGAGAATTGAGAAGATATTTTGAAAGAGTAATGAACTCAACCGGCATTTATCTGGAGTATGTGAGAGAAATCCAGTACACACAGAATATTAGAGAGCAAGGTCACAACCACGAAGCCACCAAGAACAAGTTATTCTAGCACATTTAACCTAATGTTGTTCTAGTAACTAAACATTATCTAGAAATGAATTGCATATTTGCAATATTGAAACAGAACTGCGCTGTGTGTACCAGTAGAAGTGTCTTACACAAAATAAGAAACTCTGTATGATTAATGGCATTGTAAAATTTAGAGGTCTTATCTGAATTCTGAAAAGAAGTGTGGAAAAACATGACACCTCACTTAATATCGTTCGATACTTTCCGGTAATAATTCTGAAAACAAAAATTGTTCAAGAAATAGAGTAGGAATCACATCCTTAACGGACGCATATATACAATTGGGCAATCTAATATATATATTAAAATATTATGTTGGGGATCAAATATTAGAGGACCGCGATACAATGGCGTAGTACCATTAAATAGTATAATTTCATACCTAGAAAGTAAACCTTCACATTAGAACATTTATCATTTACGTACATGAGCAAACCATAATAGTATTTTTGTTGTAGGTGCCATCAAATCAGTCTGAAAGATTAGATATGGGAATATAGTAGAAGGTGCAAGATAAGTCAATAGTGACAAAATACTGAACGATGAAGGTAAAAAGAGAAAGAGAGAGAAAGAAAGGGAAAGAAAGAGAGAGAAAGAAAGGGAAAGAAAGAGAGAGAAAAAAGGGAAAGAAAAAGAGAGAGAGAAAGTGAGAAAGAAAAAGAGAGGGAAAAGAGAGAGTAAGAAAAAGAGAAAGAAAGAAAGAACAAGAGAGAAAGAGAATGAAAGATAGAGAATAAGAAAGTGAGAGATTGAGAGATAGAGAAAAAGAAAGTGGGAGATTGAGGGAGAATAAGAAAATGAGAGATTGAGAGAGAATGAGAAAGTAAGAGATGGGAAAAAAGTGTTGAAAAGAGCTAGTTGCTCCGGAGAACAGACTGCAACGCCCCCAGTGATGCGCGGAAGAAGAAAGGGGCTGTAATATTTATTTTGTAACCCCCTTCCTCGCCCCTCGCCGTGTCCCTGCCATCAAACCTGAACCGTAAACTTGGGCTAAGCCAGGATAGGCTGCACAGGCCTCAGCCGCCCATTTCGCTGAATGCCGAGGACTACAATCCCAACTTTTATGGGGAAAGAGCCGGACTCTACGTCTCTGGAGAAAAACGATGGGAGTGGGGGTGAACGGGGAGAAAGAGAATGATGGAAGATGGGGATGTGGCAAGGATAGCGGCTAGGGTCACAGGACGTGCTCAGAGCAAATGGGAAAATATTGGAGGTTAGATTTGAGTGGTGACAAAATATCTGAGAAAGAAAAACTATCTCATGAAAAAGACAATTTGAGAGAGCAATAAAATTTTAGACTGATAACATTCAATCATATAATATTACACCAAACCATAAGGTATTGAAATAAGACCATATGTTCACTTATAATACGGACGAACGCTAACAAATTTCGATGAAGTACTGCGAAATAATTTTTCCATTCTTTAAGTCGTGTCCGTCGTTAATGGCACTTCTAAGCAGACCATGTCCTTAGGAATAAATCTAAAAATAATCCTATTTCAACATTGCTAATTAATTCATTAATAATACATTTTTAGTCTTTGATTTTTAAACTTCTATATTTAAATCGGTACTAATATAAGAAAAAATAACAATATGCTTTATGTTGTTTCTGGTAGAGATTTTCTGTGCATGATCAATATAATGAATCTTGGTTCCGTTTCGGTACGTAAAAAATACGTTCTCAATACTCCAATCCTTACTTCCCACACCTGGTGTGTTTTTTCATCACGGTCTAAAACTAAACGTATATGATACTATATAGGGAGATATTCCCTTTTTCCCCGTTTACATGGTTGGTAGTCACGACAAAATACGAACTCAAGACGCATGACACCTTGGGTCAAATATTTTCGGTCGAGTCTTCTTGAAAATGTGTTCTAGGTATATCCCGGAGTCAAAAATCGCAGTCAGAGGTGTTACGTATTTATTCAGCTATATAAGCGAGCACCAAAGATTGGAATATGGCAAAGAACCAGATTAACTTTGACGAGGTGCTAAATACACTACACTACAAACTAACAATAATAAAACTATAAATCTTAGAATTTTGCATTGAGTAGATAATGAATAAAATTGAGTTATAATTTATCTGACCTACAGCACTTTGAAAATCATTTTGCTGTGGAGAAAACCATCGATAAGCAATAGCACAATTTTGAAATAATTTTGGATGCATGTTAATATTATCGGTTTTTACGTAAACTAATACTTAAGTATTTATGTCGTTGAGTATTGTGCGTTTGTGTATTTGTGATATTTGTGTATGTTGTCTTCACAAAATTCATTACAACAGAAGACATAAGAAGTGCATTTTGTGTTCTCTAGAAATCTGTGCGGTGGGTAGTGCGGTGTACAATACAGATAATAATTTCCATACTATAGTTGCGAAGAGTGATACGTGTTTGGGAGGTTATTTATGAGGTGAAGTATAGAACTTAGTATGATGAGTCTGTATAGGACCGGCTGAGTTTAAGTAAATGGAGACTAGCTGAGGGTCTGTCTTTGACCAGTTATTTCGCTTCAAAAGATCGTTACTGAAATTGATCACACGTTTATCTCAAGAATTGAAATATATGAATAATTGACTCTGTTTTTCATCGTATGTCGTTTAACGCGAACTAGGTTACGTGGAAGGTGTGAAGTGTACATATTTTTTTTTCCGATTTGTTTACACATTGTGAAGTGTACACATTATTAGTTACGCAGTCTAGTTGAAACGTATTGACTGAAACTGTTCACAATCTACTCATGAAACAGTGTTAATGTGATCTTCGTACGTATCATAACCTCACTCATCATTGCAAGTCTTTATCAGAATAAGTTACGACCCTGGAAGTATGGAGGAATTAGCAGTTGGCATCGTACAACCTCAATAATAACCTACACTTATTTTATTCCTTTTAATACATGATTTAAAAAACTTATTTTCAAAAGGTTTTTTATTTATTATTCTTGCTGTTTTATTCCAACAATAATCATCACACAGGTAACAATCCTAAAATGTTTTTGAAAATTCATTGGATAATATTGTATAACGATGATTAATTAGATTTCAACAGAAAATATGAATCATTATGAATCAAGTTAATTAATTAGCTAAGTAATATTATTGCAAAACAAAGACCATTGTTACAAAACAACACTCGCGACACAATTGCTTTCGAAACTATCCGATCAAAGATCGCCGAACCGCGAACGAATCCCGTAACACCACCTCGCATCTCGCAGACCCGTTCTCTCGCTCTCGCACTCATCTCCTCGCAACGCGTATATAAAAGGTGCCGAAAAAATCAATCCCTTTATGAAAGAGCTGTGAGGGTCGCCTCCCCTCCGATTCCTCGCTCTTCGCGGGTGAATTCGCCGACTGGTAATACGAGGACGGTTCAGATACATATATTTTTATGGATTTCTGTATCTACACTTTCGTGCGATTTTTTCCCTAAATAAAGCGTCCCGTGGGGGGGGGAGGAGGACGAGGAGGAGGGGGCGGTCGGGGTTGGAGATAGGGTTTTGCATGAGAAAAAGTGAGGCGCCTATTGCCGCTGTCGAGAAGAAACTGCGCTTTTATGGATCTCACAGAGAGAAACACGATCGCAGGGCGAGAGAGGGAGAGGGAGAGCGAAAGGGGGGAAGTGCCAAAGTGAAAGGGAAGGGGAAGGGAGAGAATAGGAAAAGGTGAAATGAGGTGTGAAAAGAGAGGGAATCGCTCCGTCACAGAGGACATGTTGAGTTGAAAGGAAAGCGGCGTTGTAAAGAGTTCAGAGGCAAAGAGAGGACCAGTGATGCTTCATAACACTTTATTGGCCAATACAGAACGAAATTCATTCTCTACATAGTTTCCTCAAAAATCAATATTTAATACAAAACACTATTGCCAAGTAATCTATATCGTATTGAAATAATATTCTAACTAATTATAATTTCTGTAGACCGCAATAATTATAATTTCTTTTGAATTTTTGGAAATCACTTATCCCCGGGAACAATACTGATATTGACAAGTATAATTGCTTAAAGACTTATCTTAAATACTAGCTGAATAAGTGAAAGAGTTTACATTTACAACACAATTCCGTGTTTATCTACGAAAAAAATTAAGTTTATAAACTATTACAACTTATAAAATGAATATAACGTAATGAATTCACTACACAAATATTTCTTTTGAATTGTTAACTTTTATTTTTATTTGTCTTATTATGATTGAAAATAATTTTGAAGGACCAAAATTTCGCAGAGGATTCTTGTGAGAGAGGAATAAACCGATTTTATTTGAAATTACTATTGTTGTTCCGTATTTTTTCTTTTCATTTAAATCGAAGATTTTTAGAATTAGCCACTTAATTTGTATTTATTTCTTTATTATATGTTATACCCAGACTCCGTCTGTACTACGATGGAATAATGATAACAATGATAGTGAATGTTGTGGTGGAATGAAAAGCAGGAAAACGGGTGAACTTGTGAAATCTCGCCGCGAACCCGCTTCGTCCACCGTCGCAGAATTACCTACTTGGATGAAATAGGGTTTGAACCAGAGTCACTAGAGACAGAAGGCGAGTACTCTAGACATTATTTTTAATTTATAATAAAGAAGTTGCGAAGACTCTTTTCGAAAAGAGTCATCGTGGAAAGCTAAACCACGTAGCGGTGATTTTGTCACTCACTATTTGAACCGCCAAGTAGAGAATCATAGTCAGCAAAGTCAAACTGTTTAGGAGATTCTTTGGTAACGATTCCACACGTTGGATCAGACCAGTTGTTACGAAATATAAGTTTGTGACCTTGAAGAAGAACTCCTAGTTTTTATTATGATCTGGTTTTTTTTCAAGAGCGGACACCGAAAGGCAATATGCTGTGGACTGCGGGCAAACATTCTTCCCCATTTTTGCTTAAATAACTCGCAGACATCCCATGATCCTTTGTAGCGAGAATGCAAGAACATATGGTAGGACGAACTTGCAGAGGAGAAAAGGATTTAAAACTCAAATTCATAATAACAGTGAAATTACGGACAAGACGTCAGAAATGATACTATATTATTTAGTTGAATGCACTTTATTCGGAAAAAATTATAATCAAATAAAATCATTCCTGCCACAAGAGAGAAGTTTGTCCAAGAAGTAATCAGATTAACAAGAAGAGCTGGGAAATCAAGAAGTAAAGTCGTCAAGGAAGAATTAATTACGGTAATTCTCAGAGTATAGTTTAGAGAAAACTCTTTATATGAAATATTTGAACTTAACTTATTCCAAACACTGTAAAACCATTTCCATCTTGGAAATTGGCGAATTTTCAATCTGTAGCAAATTAATAAAAACTGTAGACGAATTTACTGAAAACTGACTTCATATTATTGAGAAATATGACGAGCAGAAACTTGTGAATAACCGATTCAGCGAAGAATATATCGAGGTGTGGTGAGTGTATATTATAAATTATCTGTCTATAGTATTAAGTTAGGAGGGGATCAGAAGTTTTCTTATAAATGTCAAACTACTAGGGTTTCCAATAATTTCGTTATCTTTGTCACATCTTGGCTCAGTGAGTACACATCTAGGCAGCTAAAAGGGATGTCTGGCAAAACTTGGCATTTGCACACATTTAACCTCCAGATATACCCTCATATTTATTCTTCCTCCGAGAACTTATAATTACAACCAAACTACTTAGAAGATGACAGGACAGTACGAGAAGGGAGAAATCGATTTATCAAGTATTTAACGAGACGTTACGCTGTTTGTCTTGTTCATAAATTTTACTCCTCTTTCTGCATAAATTGTTCCTATTGGCAAAAGTTCACATTAAGTCCGATCGTATAACTTAAGGAAAGACTATTAACATTTTATTCTGAATTTTATTCAATTTGATAACACTGTAGTTTTCGTCCACAGATCTACAAAAGAAATAAAATAGACCAACAAAATAATTTTTAAACTTCAGAAAGACTTTTTTCTAAATGGTACATAAAATGAAATGAAAACCCGCTGATGTTGCTACGCTAATAGGCTGTAAAAGTAGCTTTTGCGACGTTGTAAGTTTGTGTTCGTTTGGGTTGCCGATAATAGGTATCCAGCGGCTCGTGAATCCACAGTCCTGGTTAGTCGCGAACTGATCAAAAGAAAAAAACCGA
This sequence comes from Laupala kohalensis, assembly GCA_002313205.1. Taxonomy (NCBI): domain Eukaryota; kingdom Metazoa; phylum Arthropoda; class Insecta; order Orthoptera; family Trigonidiidae; genus Laupala; species Laupala kohalensis. The sequence continues at coordinate 237,804 of NNCF01126964.1, forward strand.
AGCGGATCTCCGAGATGAAAAAAACAGTTGAAAGTGGCAACAGGAAGCGACAGTGGAAGTTTTGGTTGAAGGCAGGAAATGAGATGTCATTTCTTTTTTATAAAATTCGTTCTGTAGTACAAGAAAACTTGACATAAAAATGGAGAGAATACGAGTAAGATTATCAATTGTGTGTTTGACAAGCCCCAAGAAAATAAAGCACTGTTCTCTGATTTTCAAATTGCAATACAAAAAATTATAACTTTTCCTAATATTCAATAACAAACGTTTTTCAAGCGTACTTTATGCAATTTAAAATACAGTGGTTATTGCAAGAATAATTTATGTGTACTTGATTATTAGAAATAATCTTAAACATTTCTAAATTAAAACAATATTACATGCATGAAAATGGTCTTCAGAATGACTATTGTAGTGTTCAGTTACTAGTGGCAAGATAACGACCATCAGATTCCAATTGCTTTCTGCCTTGTTTCTTTTCTAACTTTGTTAATTGCTCTGTAAGAATAGGACACTATACAATGTTTTTTACTCATCATATATTTTTTTTACTTTTTCTACTTAAGAATTTAAAAAAAATGTTATTTCAAAGTCGTTCTCCACAATAACACATGCGTCTTTAAAATATTGTTTAAAAATTAGTACATCAAGTGTCAAAATATTTTTATAATTTTTGATAAATTTAAACGANAAAAATTAGTACATCAAGTGTCAAAATATTTTTATAATTTTTGATAAATTTAAACGAAATGAAGATATTTAAACATATTGTGGACATTTACCTGAGATTACTGATCGTTTATTATACATTAATTTATTCATTAATATTTATTTCATGGTGACAAGTATTCTTGTGTGATTAATTGATTTTGTGTGATCAGGGTTCATCAGTTAGGTTCCTTTTACACGAAGTGAAAAAACCGATCCGACCATTTGTGGCCGAGAGTAGCTGAGGTTATGATGTAATATTCCATTAATAACAATAATATTTATATACACACACACACACACANCACTACAGTTATTCGTAACTGGTGGCAGTAGACTCCGAAATTGATAGGTGACTCGAAGGTCGATGATCGATGGCTGATTAGACAATGTTATTTCGTGACCTCGGTCACTCGCTGTCACATGTCAGTCACCAGTGGCCTTGTGAAACAGAAAATCGTTTAAGTTGACAGAGGTCATAACAGCGCAAGAAGATATATATCTATTTGAAGAGATTCAAAATTATTGAAGACGGAATATGTTTGTGTGATGAAAATGAGGAGACACTGGACCATCTATTGCGTGAGTGTGGCGGAGAGAGAATGTCATGTGAAAGAACAATATGAATAATAATGGAGACAAAACAAGATTTTTAATCCACGCATCTCATATCTGAAAAAGTGAAATATTTTTTCTCAAATGTCCGGTGACATAAATGAAAGTGATGAAAAAAATACAACAGAAAATTTACTACAAATAATACTCCATCACTTTCAAGATTTAAATTTTTTTGAGGTGTTTCCTCCATAAGTCGAAAAGAATTACACCAGTTATAATTGCTGTTACTTCATTTAAATTGCCGGTGAGATACGTGTTTCAAGTTGAAATTACAATAAGTACATGTTACTCTGTTCATTTATGCCCACGTGACACATTTTCGTGATTAATTTTTTTCTGCGCCAATATTACCTTCCCCCCAGGGGTCTTACATCTAGTAAGTACGTGTTTGGAAAACACGGGGTCCCGAACTGAGTCTGGCTAGGCTCCACTTGTGTAAGGCTCCTTCCTTTCTCTTTTCTGACCTTCCTTGGTCACCTCTTGTTCTTTTCGATCCCGACACTATTAGGGTTAGGGTATCTTTCAATTTCCTCACTTTTGGTCCTCAATGTTTTGATGCATGTTTTGAGACATATTCTGATATATTGTAATTCAGGAGAGTTTTTAGTGGGTAGGGGTGAATCATTCGGCGAGTCCCACACGCGGGGAGAGTCATGTTGGCTCTCCCTAGTGCGTAACTGCATTTTCCCTACCTGTGCAAGTTTTTAGGGCTCCAATGACCATGATGTCGACGAACCGTAAAACTTCACAAAAAAGTATTACCTTAAATAAAACAAATAAAGTTATCAGTAAAATGAATCCAAATTCACGTGTAAAAATCTTAACTCAATTATTATTTCTATAAAGTTAAAATGTGTATTTAATTTTCAAAGGAATTTCGAATGAGTTCCATTTCCCCACTTTAATAGTTCTAATTTAAGTCGAAATTTTGTATAATAATGTGAGTTGCGAATGGTTAAAGCCTATGTATATATTATAACGGCAGATTAAAGTGAATTTACTCATATTTACAGTTTCCAGTTCCAAATTTGTTGGGTTCTGCGAGGAGGAGGATGCGTGGTTTTATAACTCATGTGACTGGGGAATATGAGGGAGTCGAATATCCTTCGTGACGTACCTCATCGAGGTGAGTGATGGATAAATGACGTGGGGGGGGGGAAATCATAAAGAGCGAATATTATGGTGGATAGAATTTTTATAATAACTCATGGAAATACTAATAAATTATTAAATAAACAGTTTTTATTACTTCTAATTATTGACAATTTTTTAAATCTGTATTCGTATTTGCAAATATTTTATTATCTCAATTTCCTCACCCCACCTGCGTTTTTCTTGTTTTTTTTAAAGAATTTTTTGATCAAAACTGTTAGGATTTTCTATTGTTCACTTCTGGACAGTGAAGCTTGAAACAGGCTAGCTTTGTGTACTGCGAGTGATCGATTGCGTATTTTTGCATGTGTTGGTAGGATATTAATTTCGTTATTAATTTAATAAATTACGAAGGACTTTTAGAAATTTATAATTCCTGCAAGGAAACATCAATTTCCCGCTGTTTTCGTGGAGACTTTGCTAAGAAGGTTCTTAGCTGAATCCCTACCTCCTCGTTAGAATGCTTGCGGTCGCCTATCAAAGGGAACCATCTGTCATTGTATAATTAAGAGCTGCGCAGAGAACACGAGGCGGCGAGAAAGACCTGACAGAAATATTAAATCGGAAGGATGCGCCGAGGGAGAAAAAGGTACAGAGAATGAACAGAGAATTTGACACACAAAGTTTCCCTCCCCCCCCCCCCNGGAAAGAAAAAGAAACGAAAGATTATATTTTATATTTAATTGTAGATTTTGTAAATGTGAAATGTAGTGTACTATTGAAGCTTATCAACATGAGGCGATAGGTGGGAGGTGGGTGGTTATATAGACTGTGATATTGAAGTGAAAAGTTACACATTTTCTGGTCCCGCCAGGAATTGAACCAGGCGGGACTCTGTGGCAAACAAACATGCTAGCCGTAAGCCACCAGAGGAGTTACTTTTTAAACAAGAATAAGCGTAAAAATCGTCAAATATTGGCCAGTACGGGTTTTATTGAGCACTTTATCATCTCGGAGGGTGGAGTCAGGCAATTCCTAGCACAAGGAGATGTTACATTCAGTAACGTGCTCCTCTTACCACGTACCTCGCTGATACTCATTTTACACCAGGTTTTAGTGGCTTGGTCGAATTGACATGTTAGTACCTTAAGACATGATAAAAAAAATTCCTCCTAACCCTAAAAGGATTAAAATAATGGTCGTGTGCAGTCAGCATCTTATCAACACACTAAGCAGTACTGACTCTTAAAACAGTATCAATTCACACATACGTGCTTTGTGCATTGAGTTTAGATTCGCGGTTCGGAAAGAAATCTGAGATTGCGTTGAAATTATAAAGACTCAGTATATAAAATCGTTCTTCGGTTGATATGAACCAATGCGTGAGTGAATGAATTCACTTGGTAAATATTGATGTTTATGTATGTGACTGAAAATATGCCCTTCTGGACATTTTGGGATGGGAATCTATTAGGCTCTGATCATAAAAAGCTTGTCGTGCTTTCACAGTCTATCTGTGCCGTGAAATAGTGTGAAATAGTGATAGACATCTAGAGGTGAATCTACTAGTGAGTGTCTATTCCCTCCCCTGCCGCCAAAGTGGACGCTTACGTTGGGATGGAAGACACGCATTTGAAGAGAGTGTTAAATACATGGTCGGGTAAGCGTGGTGCTCTTTCTGTGATGTGGTCTCAAACGTTGAACATGCAATAACTGTAAAATGATCTACAGTAAAACCTCGATTAACCGTGGTGCTCAATCTTCCGTGGAAAAATAGAATTTCACTACCATTTCTATTATGGAGTAAATTAGTCCTTCACGTCGCCATACGCAGTTTGTACTGCTTTTTTGACAATAAATGTATTATCACATATAAATCCATGTACTTTCTACTATTTACACAGTTGTACGTAGGTTCCTCAAAACTTAGAGACAGAGATCCTCTGGTACCAATACAATTTTTACTTCTAGGATGTAATGAATTTAAGAAATATTAGAAATGAAATAAGGAAAATCATTTCAAACTGCAAGAAACGAAGACTGATTACTACATATTTCAACCACTGATAACATGACATTCTTCACTCATATGCATGTATGTTTATGTAGATAATTCATTAAATAAAGTGTCTCGATTAACCGCGGTTTTCATTTATCCGTGTGACCCCTCCCCTCTATTACCCCCGATAATCGAGATTCTACTGCAATTGTAAGAGAACGGACTTTTAGACGATCGTATTCATGCTATCCGTGGCAAGTAGCTATATTCGAAACAGTCTTCAACAAGAGTTTTAATCTAATGGCAAGTTCGATCCAATGCGCTTTCACAATCAATGTTCTAGTGAGTTATGGAAGAATTTCTATAACAGTATTCATAATGGGTATATACAGAAACCAGGAGTATTTATGGTTTAATAGTAACGGGAAACTCTCCTTAATCCATGACATTCCGCTGTAACTACGGAAGTTACCGATTCATGAATAATCAAAGTCCGTGTATTCATGCAAATTCATTTTCAATGACCAAGGTGAATGCCGATTCGTTTTTCTCTTTGGTGGATGCAAGTATATTCCAAATATGGTGAAAAAAAGTTTATTTCATCCAAATACTCATAAAGAAATTTCAAGAAAATAATTTTATTTTCATGTAGAATACATTACATATTTATAAGTAATGATAAGAGTAGGAATTAAACGCACAAAAACAACCTGGATGACGACACAATAATTAGCCTATATTTTAATAAATATTTTTTTTCTTCACTGGAACAAAAGTAGGAGCTGAATATTTCTGCAAGTAACGAAGCAAAATTAAATGTTCCTAGGAAGACGAATAAAAAAATCATGTCGATACATATAATATAAACTTCCTGCGTAGAAAATTTAATTAAATCGCTTGATTGTAAAACACACAACATCCCAGAATTAATTAGAATATTTTTGTTTTTTAAAATGTATTTATGGCAATGTATTACCGTCAATTCAATACTAAAAGATAATTAACTATTATAAATGGTAGTCGTAATTCCTTCCAATACTTCATCACGAAGCCTGCCATCGAGACGTTAACGTTCCCAAAAGAAAACGCTAGTCAACGACGACGAGACAGCACCAGTTGCAGTCCTGCCAACATTAAACATCAAAGAACGAAAGAGAGAGAGAGAGAGAGAGAGAAAGAATACCATAGCCTTTTCGTGGAGATATTCATCAAGCGAAAGATTACCTGGGACGCTCTCAAAATCAAGCTGAGGAGTTCTTTCTGCATCTCTCCAGTCAGAATTTGGGAGGAGGAAACGCTAAAGTAAAACGGGGAAGAGACGAAGATGAAGGGAAACAGAACGAGAGCGGGAGAGGAGAAAAAGCAAAAGCGTGCCATGTGAATTACGACACTGGCGCTTCCAACGGAAGCGATCGGTAACACAGGGAGACGCCGACGTTTTATCAGCGGAAGCCGTCAAAGGCCGCAGAAGGATGGACTAATGATTTTAAGATGTTTTATGCGTTAAATTCCTTGCAATGGAACGCTTTAACCGTAGCATCTTCCGTCTGATTACGTTCTATCTGGTTTTACCGACTATGGATGCTTTCCTCTGCTAATTGAAAAAGGATATTTTCATTTTAATGAGAAAGGAGACTTTTGAAGATAGAAATATTTTCTTGTTTATTAATACACGTCGAGGTAAATATATCATCATCATATTCTTTTAAGACATAATAATATTAATAATTAATGGCAAAAAGAGTATTTAAAAATTGAAAAAGAGCACATGGTTGAATTATTTATTAATATTTGTAACCATTTTTTCAAACATTTGTTTTAAATTTCAACGTAAATACGACGTAAATAGGAATTTTAATTTTTATAAACATATTTTACTTAGCAGTAAAATTAATTGTACCTTTCTTTGCCTTTTTTATTATTATTCGACAATGTTGTTTTGAAATGTAAAATAAGGGAAGCTTAAACTGATAATTTACCTACAGTTTTTTAACCTAAGGAAGAAAAAAAATCAAGGATAATGCTACTTATGACAAATACATGTTTGGTACCACAAATATCTATGGAGAATGTTTCAGAACTAAAAAAAAAATATAATTAACATGTAGAAGTCTAACACAATGTGTGGGGTGCATATCATAGAATAATATGTTTACTTATTTTCTTAATACGTGAATACTTCAACTTAACATAATTAGTTTCATTATAGTACGATACTAACAAATCAGTTATTACATTGGTAAACTTGTTTAATTTGGTTCTACAATTTTCCGGATAATAACTGACAACAAAAATATTTTCATCGGTCTAAAATTAACAATAAATTTCAATGCTGTATTATCACGGTTCACCTAATTCTACTCATCCATCTTTAACAATGTGGCGTCAGGTTCGGACCTACCAATATGTGATCTTTATTACTATATTAAAAACATCGTGATATCTTTTTGGTGTGCCTACTTATATGTTCTCGAAAATGATAAAATAAGATAAACGAATCATAGACAAAGAGTAATTAGGTTATAAAAATAATAAATGTAAATAACCTAATTCAGAAAAGAGTAAATTGGAATAATCCAGAAATTAAGAAGTAGTTTGATAAAATAAACGGTGACAACTAGAGCATCAGCGATAAATTTTGCAGAAGTCCAATGGAGGTAGATGCAACGAAGATAAAGTACGTGTCCCCGGAAGTTTTTGACACCCGGGGAGTCATAGGATCATTGTAATATGATATTAACAAATAAGCTTTTTCATTGGCGAACTTTTTAATATTATTCTACTCTTTTCCGGATAATAATAGACAACGAAAATGTTTTCTTGGTAATTGTGGAGCGTTAGCAACATTATCAAAGAATGATAAATTAAAAGACGTTTCTATATTGCTCATTGTTTTATTGTTAGAAAGCTTCTTCGGCTGCATAGCAGCCGTCGTCAATAACGTACACTAAAAAATTATATATGTACATGAAATGACAATAATAAAAACATAACATGAAAGTATACAATAATTGAGTAAAACAGTACCGAAAGAAGTGTAATTTTTGTTGTTGTTGAAATAAAGAAAGGAAAGAACAATGAAAACTGAATAAAAGAAAACAATGGAGAAGAACTGTTTTCCAAGAAAATGTTTTCATCAGTTTAGAATAAACAAACGAATTCCGATTGCATCACCGAGTTACGCCATAATATGACAGCGTACATTATTTTCCAAATGTCGGGGAGGATCCCTGGATTTGCTTCGCAAGCCTCAGCATGTAGGCTTGCTTCGCAGTAAGATTTCCTCCTCTCCAAAATAAAATGTTTTAAAAGTGTTCAATTAGAACGAGGTTTATTTCTACCGTCGTAACGTAAAACAAAGAACGACACCAGACGGCGGGACCAGGCGTAGAAAGTTCAGTTCGGAATTGTTCGTTTAACTCACTACTGATTTCTGGTGAGTCGATGGTCGGAGATGTCGTGTTGATTCTTGGGACGGTAGAATAGGCTTCGGGTCGTCTGTAATCCTGGTTCTTGCACATAGGATTTCGACGTGACCTCGAAGAAAATCGTCAGCGTAGAGTTATTTCGTTGAGCTGGGCTTGGCGTTGAGGTAATCGGGCTGCGATGTGACCTTGACCAAGTTCAGTGCGTAGACTCTAGTAATCTGAGATTTTTTAAGTAATCTGTTGAGATTCTAGCTTGCATTCGTGTTTGAGGAGATCGTGCGGTGAACGACCTGTTTTCGGCTGATGCATAGACCGATGTCTGTTGCATTCGCGTTTTAGGAGATTGTGCGGTGAGCGACCTGTTCATTCGATGCATAGCCTAAGGTAATCAAAGTTCGTTGCTACGGGTAGGGGCGTAACACTATGTTGAGATTCGTTTATTTAGAGATAAACGAAGGTTTCTGATTGCACGCGGCACGCATTATAAATAATGTTAGGATTCTTTGGCGTTCTTATGTTGACTCTCTTGTACAAAGAGTGATGTCATCATGGAAACCAGTTAACAACTTGGCGCAACGTCGTAGTTTTCGGCTCATGGGGGAGTTTCATCGATACGTATTAAGTATGTATAATTTATATGTAGAAATTCTCTTACATAAATACGGGAAGTTTCTGTAATATGTAGGAATGTGCCCCTACACAAATTTATTAAGAACGTAGTATGAGGTTAGAGTCCATTACTTTGTGACATCTTTACAGTAAATATATAAATATCGCGAGGGGAAAGTGTAAAAATATTGTGATTTTTTGTCGGTCAAACTATTTCTATGTTCCGCAAAATAATAAATAATGTTAGAATAAAAGAATAAATTTTAATAATAATTGGCAAAGAACAATTAGCTTGTAAAAGAGAATAAACTTGTAAATATGCCTCATATAGAAAAGAGTAAATAAGAATAATCCAGGAAGGAAGAAATGATTTAGTAAGAGACAGTGGCATCAAGAGCAACGGCGATAAATAAATTGTGTAGAAGTCCAATAGAGGTAGATGCAACAAAGATGGAGTACGTGTCCCGAGCATCGTTTGGCGCCCGGGAAGTGAAGGGAGCGAGAGTATTGGGGGGTGGAAGCGTTGGGTCAACGGTAGCAGAGCGACACTGCGATGCGAAACGCGATCGTCCCCACGGACGCAACGACCGCCTCTGGAGACAAGGGATGGATGGAAGGATCCTGGAGGGTAGACGGACGGACGCTGGAGGGAGGGTTTGTAATGGACCAGCGGAGACGGCGGCTGCAGAAGCGGAGGCGAGTATCGGGCATTACCAGCCACTGATTGCAATCATCTCGCCAATTGGCTCACGAGAGCTTGCGCGCGCCTCCTGAATAATGCAGCAACGAACGGAGGCCGCGTGGCGATGGAGGTATTGGCAGTGGCATTGAAGGGGGTGATGATCGCTGTGACAATGGGAGACTGTTGGGGTCATAGGTGAAGACAATGGACACAGAAGAGGATCATGGATGTTGAATAGTCATAGTCATGGATAAGTAGTCATGCCATAAAATCATTATAATAAATAATTCTTAATAAATAAATAAATTTTAATAAATAATTAAATTTTAATAAATAATTTTTTTTTATAAAAAATATATATTTACATTGTAATTAATATTGGAGATTATTACAAATATTCATCATGCGTTAAAATTCTTTGTTAGCTTTATTCTGTCATTGATAGATTACTATTAATAATAATTTATATTAAGGTTCAAATCTAATTTAATGTACGCTTATAATTGTGTATTTTTTGTCATTATAACATTAATTTTATCTGGATCCATATTTGAACGTTATATCTGTTATGTTCGCTTTTTACGGTTGGGCACTAGGATCCCAATTGATGGAATGATTTCTTTCTTGACACTAGACAAAATTATCACATTGTTTTCCATAATTTTAAAAACGTTTTTACCAGAAAAAAATATTTATTAATAATTATTTTATTTTCTTCCTGTCCCGCGCTTCTCTCTGGTTTTTCTTTGGGAAAAGTCTCACTAGTCTTCGATTAGGGGCGAGAATGTCATTAATACTTTTGTTATTATTAATCTCGATTTTTTACTGATTTTAATAACTACGTTTTATTTTGGAAATAATAAATAGATAACCTAACGTACTTGTTATATATCCTCTTTTATAAATGTTGCATCCGCGACTGTCTTTGGACTCTTACGACGCAAATACAACGCATCGCATGAAAAATGACCCTTGATTTACCGATGTCGGTGCAACATGGACGAAAAGTGGAGGCAAAAATAAATAGACGTAATAATAATATAATAATAAACAATGGACAAGATGAAGACGACGGTAATCTAAATCATAATTTAAAACAAACTGAAGAATAGGATTCTTGCTTACCACTGAGTCTTTTCGGGTTCAATTTCCGGCAGGAACAGAAAAAAAATTGTACCTTTTCACTTCAATTGAAAAGCAAACCTTCTTCTTTCTTCTACCAACCTCCTACTACTACAACTATAACTAACTCCTACTAGCACCAGCACGTGGCACAAGTTGTTGATAAACCCAGCTAACAGGCTCACCTACTAACAATAACACCTACCTCCGACCTCCTATCGCTCCATGGAGATCAGCTTCAACAGCACGCTACATTTTCCATTTACAAATACTACAATTAAAAGAAGAAGAGGAAATGGTTGCAGACATTGTTGGTAGAGGAAGGTTCAAATCAATCACTGCAGAATCATACGAAACGAAGATAATACAAGAGGAAGAATATTTTTTCCAAAAAGCAGATTTTTTTTTT
>NNCF01126964.1:248548-267400 GCA_002313205.1 Laupala kohalensis
GAGAGACGAGGACAACGACGAAGCAAGGTCAGAGGTGGAACTCAAAAACTCAATGCTTTAATATTGATTAGGCGTAATATGACACAACTTCCAATGAAAAATCTTCAGACGACATGCAAAGAAATGATACGCATTATTACAACGCCTAAAACTATTTCCTTAGTATTAAAAAAAATTGTTTATTAGCTGTGGATAATAAATGTTATTTTCTAAATTAAAAAAGAGCTCTGTTAGTCACATTCGTTTTGTTTGGATATTTTTAAATAATTGGTTATGCAGTAAAAAATATGCAGTCATACAAACCAGTTTTTTACTTATTTATTTATATATTTATTAATTAAATGATAAGGTCTTTTTGGCCGCGTGGCAGCCATCATCAATGGTGGCACAATCGATGAGAAGAGTTCATCGACATTGGTTGCGTTTGTTCCTTGTATTATTCGGTCATTGTTTTCCATAAATTATAATTGCTATATAATTTGAGGAATACACATTTCCCGTCTTTAACTATAACTTGTGTTATAGTTACAGATTTATTTGCCTATATTAGTATTGTCTGACAGATATTGAGGAATAATAAATAAACAACTGTTTGTTGAAAGACTACAACAATTTCGCCGTATATTATATTTATTATACTATATAACTGTATAAAACAGTTTTAAAAAATTGTTTTCAAAACAAGGGAAAATAATAATATGATTATAGAAGAGGAGAAAACCTCTATATTTATTTGGACAGAAGCCAAAAAAGGTATTTTGTGTAAAAAAGAATATTGTTCCATTCATGCATAAAAATCATAATATGAATGTAATGTAAGAAGAAAATAGATGAAAAATATTTAATGAAATATTGCAATAAAAATGTTGATTTCACTTTTACACTAAATACGCAACAAAACCAAATAGTAGTGTTTACATCTTAATAGTTTTACGCATTTCTTCTGAGACATTTCAACACTTCTACTACACAGCCAGCAGACATGACGTCGTTGTGGCATCTTTTCTGCATTCCCACGGTTGAGCGGCACTCAACCAAATTGCCAGACGTTTTCTTCAGACCAATTTTGGTTTGATACATTATAATTTCCTCCAAAAACCCAATATCTGTCTTACACAATTCATTTGCACAAATAATGTGGTTAGGTGGAAATCAAAGAATCAACCACAAAACGAGACACGCCATAAATAAAACTCTATAATTGAGCGGTTTCAGAATTCACACTCCACAACAAAGCATACACATTTCACCCCATTATAATTTCGTGTCCTCAAAGTATTTCGCAATGAATTCATTTTATTAATACGCGTTGCGGAGGGTGCTTCCACGAATTCATTCCCACTATGAAATAGTTCGTTGCGACGCGTTATATTCACTTCGCAAAGCGTCGGCTCTCTGTTCACTCGAGAGAAGCACATTCGTGTGCTTGATGCAGCTGGGCACAGAAGCCCCTGTTCTAAAGGCGGTTCTCGAACAATTTCCCAGCAGCTGGCTTCCAGCATCGACGAAGCTCATGAATAGAGTGCCAAGTTGCACTCGTGATTCGCCAAACGAAACCGTCGATGCAATACCCAAATAAAACTTCCGAATTCGCTCAACCATTGCATCTGTTTAACGACGTACTACGAATTCATTATTTCACAAACGGATTTTGTCACGCCGTTATGTCCGTATTTGAGAATCGTTTAATGCTAATCAAATAAAAATGAATATTTTACGTTTATTCCATTCATATGATGTCGATTCTTCAAATGTCAGATATATCAACCAAACATTCACTTTTCACTAATAAACATTTGTGAAATGGTACAATTTCATTTCGTTTATAATGGCATCTACGAAAGATTACACAAAACCAGGAGTATTGCTATATTACAAAATGTTAAAAAATACTAGAAATAATGATAAATTTTATTTAAAAAATCACTTCAAGTATGCAAAAGTGTATTAAAACAATTTTCATGTCTTAAGAAAGAAAGGAACTTTAAAAAAAAAATTCAGTCTTGTTCAATAATATTCATATACCAAACAAACAATACATAAATAAATGTAAATTTTCATTTTTCTGATATAAAAAATGAATATATATATATATATATATATATATATTTATATAAACATTAGAGACAACGATCTCTATGGATAGTGTTAAAATGTATACATAACGTCTGTTCTCTGTGACAAGAAATTATAAGCCACATTACAATGATAAATTTTCTAAAAATTTAAGATTTTATTTAAATTTTCCCCCATTAATTCGAATTTTCTTATCCTCATTAGTTTTAATAATTAAACTATTAAATGTGTTTTCATTCCACCTTCCCCCCATGCGTATCTACAAGTAATGCAACAATGTTTAGGTTAGGCATTTTGTTATACATATCAGTAGTGCACGTTGCATGTACCACGCTCATTGCGGGAATGTACGATGTGGATGGGTATCTTCAAAGGAGGTTTTAGGGCTTGCCTTTTCTGTTGAGATATCAACAAATAATCATATTCAGCGGGAGAATTTTCCTTTTACTTATATTTATCAAATTTCGTAAAATTGTTTTAAAAACACTAGAAAGTAACCAATTTTACTAGTCATGCACGGTTAGTGCAGATACTTTCATTAATGAACAATTTTTTTTCGTTCCAATACTTAACAATCAGTTAACGTAGACTTTCCAATTATGCGAGGAATGAATGTCGGATCGCCAAAAAATAATATGGACGCTCTGAAATATCGCAGTAAATAAATGGCGAAGTATCCATAAGAGAACATTATTCTTACTTAAGTGTTTCTCCCCTGGGAAAAGCGAGGGCACCATGTGACATAATAACAATGTTGATGATAACAACAATAATACAATTAAAAGCGAGGGCGACTTGTGACATTATAACAATGTTGATGATAACAACAATGATACAATTATCCCAATATATTTATAAAAAATAAGAGTCATCGTTTGAACATTTTGTTTTTCAAATTCATTGAATTTTTATTCATGTAAGAGGGCTTGAAATAAGTAGGTTTGGGGCGCCGCGTTGGTCGACACCATGTTCAGTTGATGTGAACCATCGAAAATCGTATATTACACTGATCCTGAGAGCACATAACCCAAACAGAACTTGCCGAAGGGTTACGCTCCGGTTGGAAGAGTCTCCGAAATTTATCACTGACGAACGGTCTGTTTCTCTCTCTCTCTCTTTCAATCTCTCTCTCCCTCACCCTCTCTCCATCTCTCTCACTGCAATCGCTTTGTGCGATGCTGAAGTCTGCCACGGAAGCATTTGTTTCCGTAATATTGTCATCTCCCTGTTTCCGTAATAGGACTAACATTTTGTCGCGCGGAAAGGCGTATCTGCCGTAAATAGGAGCATTTGCTCGCCACCCAATTCCTGCTGACTGAGCGAATTGCTTCGAGCGTCAAGTATCAGTAAGATATGATACCTATCGATTCTGTTCACTATTGAACTAGGAATAGCGTCGGGACCTAGTAAGGGAGGTCAATTTATGTGACGGTTTCTGCATTATATCTGCAGGAATTTGGTCCCAGATAAAAATAAACTCATTGATCTCATGTTCTTTCAAATTTCTGAGTAATATTTGAGTCATAATCACGTTTACACATTCTATTAAAGTATTTTATAATTTTCTAAATACTTTTTAAGTACACTATATACCTCATATTAATTGAAGTGACAAAGTAAATTGGCATCAAAATTATGTATGTGTTAGTATACAATTACTGCGGATAATCATTTTGTTAAAAAAAATTAAATAATAAACGACAAAACGAATTTCAAAAGATCGGTAACACTATGCTACTGTCGAACACGTCACATAATATGCAACCGCTCTAGTGAGGAGTTAAGAAGGATCCCTGTGGGCCACCTAGGTAGGTATACGACAGAACAAATATGAATGCACCATACATAGATTTCGTAATTCTAGGCACAAAAAACTACGAAATAATACTTTATTAGATAGTCACAAAACAATTTGCTAAGACGTAAAATTTTCTTATCTTTAATTTTTGTCATGAGAAAGTAATAGTTTTTTAAACTTGTTTTTAGGGATTTAAATAGCAAAAGTTCACATAGGACAACATATATATTCCGTGCAGAAGTGGTCTAGTTTTAGTGTCTTTTTTCTACGATACCAGTATACGGTAGAGAGCAGGTTCAGACCTTCCTCGTCTGAAGTAGGTTAGTTTTTCAGATGGAGTATATCTCAACTACTCCAGACAAATGGCTGTTTTGTAGCATAAGTTCCCCACGAACCCAACTTCTCTCTATCCCAATTCCCTCAACCGAGGGCAGGACTCATTAATCTCGACATATGAAATGAAATAAGTAAATACATGATACAGTGAATGCAACAAAAATTCCGAATAAATACATTTTCCTAGTTCACCCTTTTAAAATCCGAACTTTATAAAGTGTAGACTTTGTTAAATCTTTTTTACAAGCAATAGTAACATAAATGCGGTATATAATTCTAAAGATATGTACATAAACATGACATATGCAACAAATAACTCCTCCTTTAAGTGCCATAAGTGTGTTTATATTTTTGATAATACACAGAAATACCATATGTTTATTAATATTACAACCCTTGTTGCATACGGGAAATGCCAGGGCGGCGCATTGCACAGGTGTCGCCGTCAGGGACGAGTCTCAGTGAAGAAATGGGGTGGGGGGAGAGAGAGGAAGGTCAGACGTCAAGGGGAGAAGACACAAGAAATGACATGGAGAAAAATCATGAAAACGAAAGACACATGCAAAGAAACGGGGAATTGATATAAGACGGACACAATAGAGGGAAATATCTGTCAAGAAATAAATAGAAGCGAGGCAAACAATATGGGACGTGACAGAAAAGGAAAGGAAGTGTTTTAGGTGCAGACGTAATGTGTGCTATTTACGAAAAAACAAAAACGGTGTAATGTGACGAGATTTCGAGTAATTATGTAACCCATATATCCGGATAATTGACACTCTAAACTTGGAAAATAGTAGGTTTTTATAGAATAAAAAACTATAACACTACAGTGACAAAGCAATATACAATTTCGACATATTACACTTTACTACCGGAGCACATATGTTATGTTGATTTTCAACATTATTTTTAAAAACAAAGCACCATTTCAGGATAGGCAAATGCAGTCAGATTAATCCCAGGATGATTGCAGATCTGGCAGGAGAAATAAAACCAGGGTTATTTCAGAAGGCAGGGATATCCAGGAAAAAAAAATTACTGATCAATTATATTAATTCGTCTTATTATTTGCAAAATACAAATTGCGACAAAATTAAAAATTTATGGTAAATAAAAATCTCTCGATAAAAATTTAAAAATTATGAACGTAATTTATCGTGTATTTATGACACTCCTAACACCGACAATAAATATAAAATTAATCTAGGATCAGCCCCAGAATGAAAAGTAGTTATATTTGAACAGAGAAGAGTTGAAAGAAGTATGAAAGCAGTAATTACGGTGGCATGAGCAGCCTACGGATTAAAAAAAATGTCCTCAGTTTTTTGTTAATGGAAGAATAAACCACTATCCATCATTATCTCATAGGTACACCGAGCCTTATTATTGTGTGGATGAATACACATTATTTTCATCACATAAAATTTTCATCACATTTTTTGGAGTTAATATTTGAATACAAATATTGCGTATTTGAAAGGTATCTTATGATTACATCGCTGTTACACGCGTAAAACACTATTATAAAGAGAACTCTATAAAATTTACATTGACTTTCCTCACAATCAAGAAAGTTATTCGTCAAAAACTGTCACGCTAAAGACTTCTTTATTTCAATTGTTTAAAATAATTACTGTTATAATATAATTTTATTATAAACTGAATAGACAATATTATTGAAAGATTCATAAATATAGCTATGAACTTGACTAGCCCCTTGCTTGCTTATCCTACCTTAAGAGAAAAGAGAATGAGGGATAAACGTTGCAGATGAGGATATTCAGTGTATGAAGGCGGCTGAGAGAGGAGGAGGATGCGACGTAGTCGCGAGGTGAGTGGTCCCCTGACAACATCCGAAGGGTCGAAGGGCCGAGAGGAGAAAGGAGTGGCGCTGTCACTTCCGGGCTACGCGCCTCCTCACTCCACCCAGCAACGCCGCCCCCGTCGCTGTGCAGTGGAGAGGGGTAGCGGAAGGACGAAGTGGAGAGGGGTAGGACGAAGTGACGGTGGCAACGAGGGAGGGTAAAAAAAGGGGATGGTAGGGGGGGATGAGAGAGGAAGGGAGGGTTCACTGTGCAGCACTGGCTGAGAGTGGTAACGATCGGATAACCACTCCGGTTTCCGCCACTGGATGCCGACGGGTTTAACTCTCGCGTAAATTGCGGATTTTCAGACCTCCGTTCCAGGAAACCTCGACGTTTTTCTTTCGAGACTAGAAAAATATGCTCTCCAGGAATAAAAAATAGAATAATTCTTTTTTTATACTTTCGTTTCATTCTTTCTCTCGAAAGTTGTTTAAGACATATGTTTTACTCTTAACATATAAAGAAAACAAAACGGATCTTATGAAAACTATGCAGAAATCAACAAAGAAAATAAACATATTACATAAAATACTGGATTACTATTACGACTTAATTTATTTCTCAAAGATAACACTACTTGTGATTGATAGTCAGAAAGAATTCTAACAAAGTTGTCAGTTCATTGATTAATGATAATTTTTTTCATAAATCAATGACTTCATTCTACCGTTTTGCAAGAATCTTAACGAAATTATCTAGATGTTAATATATTGAATTTAGAATTGTATTAGGGATATTAAAAGTTCATCCTGTTTTTACTCCTGAAATTTTTTGTCTTTCGTAGAATCAACTATGCAATTTAAAAAAATGTAATGAGGATGAAATTGAGCTTTTACTCATTATTAACACGAAACATGTTTTAACGTATCTTCCAGAACTAAAAATGAAAATTTGATGCACAGTAAAATATATACAGTAATAAAGGAGAGAAAATATTTTCCTACTGTCTATATGTTAGAGGGAGTTCTAAATTTTGAAAACATGGTCCCAAGTTACAAACATGGAATTATCGATGGTTTTCATTTCTACTTATTTGAATATTCATTTGTACTATTACCTATAAATGAAACGCCTTCCCTATTTCTAAGACTTTCTCTATGGGGTGGATCGAAGTCTTTGGGCAAATCCTACCTCAAATACAATTACAAAACATTAGAGACATATTGCTACAGAGATTATTGTTACAGTATAATTTTTTTGCTTCTTAGTAGAATTTGTAAATAGAGAATTCAGTGAGCTATTGAAGCTTATCTACATAAGATGTATAAGGTGGGTTGTAGGAGCTGTCGTTAAGTGGGTAGACCGGTTAGCTGGGTTTTCCAACAATCTTGGCCCACGTGGAGGTGTCAGAAAGTGTAGTTAGTAATTGTAACAATTAGTGATACGAAGAGTAGTGGGAGGTGGATAGAAGAACGAGAAGAAGGGTTCGTTGTTAAATCGTCACAGCTGTCTGAACGTACAAAAACGATTATTGCAGTTTAAAGCTACAATTTTTTTCCCCGACTCCACTGTAAATCTAATTCGTAAGCGAGCACGCTAGTCCTGAAGTGCCAGAAAGGTAACAGCGTCGTCGTATAATATTGTAACTTTTTCGTCAAGTCCTTTTCAACCGTTAGATACCCTAATAGTTCAAAAACAATTCATTTCCCAGTGTCTCCGGAGTATAAATACGGCTGATGGGCTGAGCGGTCGCGTGCGTGTAGGTTACGAGTAGCGAAGAGATCGGGATAGTCGGGGGAGGGAGTTGACGTGCGCGCCATCTGTGATGGACGCGTCCTAATGAATCCCTAACAGCGACGCAGCGCGGGGCGCAACAAGCGCATGACGGGATGCGAGCGGCGGCGTCGGCTCTCTTTGCGTCGCGTCCGCTCATCATGGACAGGCGAACCGAAGCAACACGTGTACAACTGTTCGGAAAACACGTTCGAAACAAACGTCTCGTTTCTACACGGAAATATATCATTTAAAAAGCATTGTTAATATATACACCGACCGATAAATGACTATAAACCTTTCGCATAAACTTTTGCTGTATAATCTAATTCAATAAATAATGAAAGACTTACGACCTTTTATGGATGAATAATATATATTTTATCAATGAAGCTCGCAACGTTTCCACTTAGTTTTAAGTAAATAAATTATTTGATCACCTGACGACGACTCGAAACGAAGTCGAAACATTTTCGAGCTCTTTTCACGAAGAATATTTTATTTGTCCACAAAACATCGCAAATCTTTCATTAATTATTTAATTACATTGTAGTAGAATTTTGCCAATATGAGGTTATTTGACGAATTTTCAACAACTGGAACTGCGTTATTAACATGAATTAGATGTATCATAAAATTAAGAAAAATGTACGAGGATTCTAGTCTCTATGAAACCACCTTAGAGGTCTCTGGATCTCACAAGTTGAATGTCAATGGTCCCAGAGGCAAACGGGGTGGCGCAGTTAGTAAGCAAATGCGCGTCCAGCTGAAGGTCCCGACTTCCATATTCATTCAATATAACATAATTAAAAAGAAAAATTACCTGAGTTATCAACAAGTTTCGTTGTAAACTATTATCCATGCAAATAACTTATGTTCATCACAAGTGGGGATATACGTAGTAATACGATATCTACCGTATGTTAACGCGTAAGAAGCATGACGATAATTCAATCAACGACACAATTTAACTAAGTTGTCACTAGCAAATATTCACACGAAAAATAAAATTGCAATGTAATTATAGTTTTTCAAATAAATTGGTGGGCACATCACAATATTTCATGATTCGTAAAACTTTGGGCCAGGTTTCCCATCCTGGCCAGGGTTTCTCATCAAGGCCCGGGTTTTGCTCTGGTTTTCCTTCGGGTAGAGGTGGATTTCTTATACAGGTTCTCTAGATTTTGTCTAGGGGCATGTTTATTGTAACAAGAAATCGTGAATTTAGTGTTATTTCAATTCTTATGATTTGTAAACACTATACTCAGAATAATCTATAGTTCGATAATGATTCGTACATGTAAAATAATTTTTTTGTGTTAAATTACAAACATGTTGACATTCTATTAGTATTATAATTCGTAGCTAACTTTTTATCTTATCTAGGAATTTTTGCTGAAATTTTTTAATCCCCTTCTGCCGTAGGGCCCTTGATCGGATTTGATGGGATGGTCCCTTGCTTGCTTCCGGAGAGTAAATTAGTTTATTGTCCTCCACGTGGTCATACGTAGTTTGTACTGCTTTTTTTTACAATAAATTTATTATTTATATGAGAAAGAAGCGAGCATCGGTGTAAATAATACACACACATGCTGATCAAGGTAATTGAGACCAATTATAATATATAATTATATTGTTAAAATAACCATTAGTTTAATTTATAAATCAATTGTTCGTTTACTGTAAAATATGACCATTGGTTTTTTCAATTCCACTTCAAGGACGCAGAACATTCTGAGAAAATTGTTCTAAAAGAATCATTCACTAAATGAAAGAAATTTAAATCCTTCGTTAACAAAACTAAGGTGGTTCATTCTTCGTGTATACGTTAACTACATTACACCACCAAAAGTTTTCGAACAATGATCTTCTCTGAAATCGTAATACAACTTCTGGGATCTCTGGAAGAAATGTCTCCAATTTACCATTGCGAAGAAACTTTTAAGATCTTTCTCATCACGGCAAGCTCGGGGAATCACAGTACGGCTTTCCTCCTTCAATCTAATATGCGTAATGACCGAGAAGAAACGTAAGGATTTAATCAATAGGAAAATTCCAAAAACACAGACTTCTTCCTTCCTTACGACGTGGCCAGGCCGGGGGTTGGGATTAATTTGGGAGTAATTGGGTAGAAACGATTCGTAACGGAGACGCCGTGATGCGTTGAGAGAACGACGGGAAATTCTTTCCGCAACTCCTCTCTGACAGCCAATAGAAAACTCGCTATAAGGAATTAAAAACTCAGTAAATCAATTATTTCTTTAAGAGAGATGTATAGTATATCCTTCAGAGTGTGTACGTTACTAAATTAACACCACAGTGGGAAAGGTTTTGAATAATTGTTGATAGATGAAGTAACTTTGTTTATTTTATGTTGATCGTCTCCCTTTTAGAGGAAATCACTAACTCAGTACAATACTTAAAAAATGTCTAAATATATAAAATAAATAAATCGCCAAATAAGCAGTTACGAACTAAATGAGATCACGTGGAGGACAATAAACTAATTTACTCTCCGGAAGCAAGCAAGGGACCATCCCATCAATTCCGATCAAGGGTCCTAAGGCAGAGGCGGATTTAAATATTTCAGCAAAAATTCCTAGAAAAGATACAAAGTTAGCTACGTGTTATAATACAAATAGAATACCAACATGTTTGTAATTTAACACAAAAATTTATTTTACATGTACAAATTATTATCGAACTATAGATTATTCTGAGCATAGTGTTTACAAATCATAAGAATTGAAATAACACTAAATTCACGATTTCTTGTTTCAATAAACGCGCCCCTAGACAAAAGCCTAGAAAACCTGTATGAAAAAATCCTCCTCTACCAGAAAGAAAACCGAAGAAAAATCCGGGCCAGGATGGGACAATAGAATTAATGTGCACAACCGTGCCAAATTTGAGTACACTTAAAACTAAATTAATATGAATCATAAGACGCAACACAATCATGCAAGAAAATAATTTTTGAAATTGTTAAATATAAATTGTTAAATAAAATTGGTATAAATAAATATTTCAATTATGTAATCACTAACTGATTCCCGCACACATTCAATTTGCTGAAGCTTGAATGCACGGTCGGAGCGTGATATTGACTATGTCGTCGTCATGCTAAAAGCCACTAAACTACGGAGCTATACCACCGCTCAACCCCAAAGTGTCTGTTGAGAAAGCGTTTCAGATATGTCTTTGTGATCTTTTAAGGGGTCGATTTTACCCGTAATTACTGCAATTTTGCCTTTCTAAACGGAACTGTTAATTTAAGTAATAATAACACATTCAATAAAAGGAAAACATATGTTCGATTAAATTTTTGAACTCGGAAAATGTTTAATTTTTAATGTATTTACATTTATGCATTCTATAATCACCCCATATGGTCAGATTAAAGGGAGTAGTATATTGTAAAGTAGTGGTAGTTAATAAGTTTAATGTTCTCATAGTGATTATATACACTTTGTAACTGCTCTCTAACCCATAAATTATTTTTTATTGCCAAGCTATATGGCTTGATGTTGGTACCATGCATGTACACAATGTAGCCAACACTTTTACTTCACCAGCATCCGTAATGGTAATGATAGGCGTAACTCGCGTTATGTTGGTTGTACTTTCGGACTTCTTTACAAATACGCACACATCGGCCGTCAAGTCAATTCACTTGTGGCGCTTTCTACATCGAGCGCGTGGAACGAATATTACCTTGTGTCTTACATTGATGTTATTAACTTGTAACGTTTACAGCAATTAACCGTTTCTGTGTCTATTATTAATGTTTATTCGGATATTACTTAAACTCCGTTGGTAATTTGTGTTGGCAGGCATATTGCATTATTTTCGTAAAGTTACATGACATTGAGTATGAGTAAATATAAATAAATAAATAAATAAATTTATTGTCAAAAAACAGTACAAACTGCGTATGACCACGTGGAGGGAAAAAAACTAATTTACTCTCCGGAAGCAAGCAAGGGACCATCCCATCAATTCCGATCAAGGGCCCTAAGGCAGAGGCGGATTCAAAAATTTCAGCAAAAGTTCCTAGATAAGATAAAAAGTTGGCTGCAAGTTATAATACTAATAGAATGTCAATATGTTTGTAATTTTAAGCAATAAATTTACATGTACAAGTTATTATCGAACTATAGATTATTCTGAGTATAGTGTTTAAAAATCATAAGAGTTGAAAAAACACTAAATTCACGATTTATTGTCACAATAAACACGCCCCTAGACAAAGCCTAGAGAACCTGTATGATAAATCCGCCTCTACCAGATATAGTTCTAATATAAATAATTGAAACAATTCATAGGCTTATTTCAGGAGAATGTCTTTTGACATATTAGTGAAAGCACATTTTTCCTCATTTGAAAAGTACTGTGCGGTATGGTCATCCCGAACTTCGTCCGGCGCATCGAGTCGATCAGAAAGAAAACCGAATAATCCCACTGTTGGACTTCATTCCCTTTGTGGTGCGTAGAGTCCTCGCCGCAATCATCCGACCGAAAGTAAAACAGCACAAACAAAATCAGTCGCTCGTCAAAACAAAAAGAACCGCAAAAAATATGCATTCCTTTGGCGCGGGATGGTCACGCCAGAAGCTTTGGATAAGTACGGTAATCAATGATGACATATAAATGAGATACAAAGTTGATTAAAACTCAGTTACCCATCAGCGATTTAATATCGTAAGAGATTTCTCCACCAAAACATGGTTTAAACGAGAATTTTAACCATGTGGTCTAGTGGCAGTGTCTTGACTGCCACGAAATTGCTGTGCAGTAGTAGGAGGCGGGTTCGAACCCTGCTCCGCCGAACTAGGCGAGGTTTCCAGCTAAGGCTTTCCTCACTTACTCCAGACAATGTGTCGGTTCGGCACAGTAAGTTCCTTGACAACCCAACAGCCCTCCTTCCCAATTCTCTCACTCCCAAAAGACCCGAACCTCGCAAAAGACATGTAACAATAATAAACATTTTGTAGCAGAATTCAATGATACGAGTATATTACAAAGTTATAATATCATTGTGGAGAATATACAAATCATTATGTAACACAAGAATATAATGTTATCAAATAATAAGAATAAATAAACCTTATAGCCAACCTGTGTATGATAATATCCCGTTCCTCGTGTCCTTCTAAGATTAGAAAAGAGACCAAATCAAGTAGAACTTCCGGAATGCGTGTAGTGCTAAGTTTGAACAATAGGTGAACATGAAGTATTAAGAACACTGCCGTTAGTTTCTTAATGACTTAACAATGTTCGTAATAAGAAACTTGAATACGGAAATGTACTAACGATTCCAACCAAGATGCAAGAACATTATAAATTAATTATTTTCCACGACTTTAATTTAAATCATCAGAATTTAGAACCTTTTTAACACTAATCAAAAAGTAAAATATCATCTTAAACTTTGTATTAGCTTCTATCTAACTCATCTAAAGTGAGATTTTTAGTGAACAATTTGGTTGTAACAATTAACGTCAAGAAATTACTTTGGTTTAAAATCGATTCATAATATTTACAATACAATACTCATAATATAGATTTTTTTTTAAAATTTTTTAACTAAAATATATCGTTCGAATATGTCGCTTTTCTGACATTCGAAAAAAGGAAATAATTCCCGAATTGTTTATCGAAGAAGTGCAAATACAACGACGAAAATAATTTGCTACTGTAACACATTGTCGAGCAAAATAAATGTAAGGGAATTAGCATATGAGATAGAAGAGAAATATACTGATATTCGATAATTAGTTCGATTTAAACATCAATGATAAAAATTTATCGTTTCTCCAACAGACAACATTTACACCAGTATATTATTACACCATTGACAAAAAAATACCACGTTCCCCCTGACATATTAATAATTGCCACGATAATTATCACATTTTTAAACATCCGATTTAATCCGCAATCATATTTCTACCTCTTTCGCGTCATTATCAACATTTATAACTTTTGCATACAATTTTGCTGTATATACACGAATTTCAGGGATACAGCATTAAAACGAAGAAAAAAACTTCAACTAAAATTAGAGTAGGATCTTCCACTAAAACTTCATGCACCCAACTACATTAATATATCTATTAAGCTGGGTTATCCACTTGATAGCGCCAAGTCTGGACCTGCATAATAATTTGTTGCCCAAGAAAAAAAATTGTCCCTCTTAGTTTTCCAGAAACAGTGGATACTTCGGCTTAAGTATCTCGGAAACGGTAGCAGCAAAAAAAATTCGTTCTCGCGTAACATATCAGCAACAAATTATTCCAAAAAGAGCATTTCAGTTTCTCTATTGGTTCTAGAGATATAGATGTGGATATTCCAGCTTAAGTATCCACTGTTTCTCGGAAAAAGTGAGAGCGACAAATGTTTTTCTTGGGTAATAAATTAGTAACAAAATAGCAAAAAATTATTATGTAGGTCCTGGTTTGGCGCAATAAAGTGAATACTCCAGCTTCATTGACATTTCATTGACAATACATAAGTAATGCAAAAACATCCTATAAATGCACAAATATTGAAACAATATTAACAAATATGCCTACATCGGAACTTAAAGCATCTTATTATTAGAAACCTGTTAATCTAATTTGCTTTCAGAAATAACCGTTAGCAGCACTACCTTCGTACAACAGACGTTTGTTCCGACTAACACATTCATTTGGAAACGAAAGCTGTGACTAATACAAGAGAAAGCAACAAGAGATGAATTCAACTTCGCGCGAACAAATGAGTTCCACAGTGCGCGCCAGATAACAAATCTCGCAAACAATTCAGTTTTTTACGAACTTGCTATTTGTTTAGAACTGGCAATTCAAAACTACACGCTGAATAAAATTGTTTCACGCCACATGAATTTCTTGCAAGGAGGAGACATGCATATTATTCGTGCATAGAATGACCTAGTAAAATTTCCAAATATACTTTTTACGTCAAGAACATAATGATGAAAAAGACTATGACATGAAAACTCATGGTTCAATTAATCAACTAATACTTCGAAATATTGCCAGTTGTTTGACGCAAAGACTTTTGGGAACAAGGATGTTTGTAATATAAATATTTATAATGAAATTATCTATGGTTTATTGAAACATTTAAAAACTATTATAAATCAATTTATTTCTCCTTTATCTGAATTTTTATTTTCATAATTTTAGTTCCAAAATCTTAATGGTGTATTAGTATAACTCCGTAAAAAAATTCACGGACATCATCATAAAATATTTAAGAAAAGATACATCAAAAAATAATTGCTGCAAAGGAATAATACCCAAATTGTTTTCAAAAAATGAAATAATACTTAACAGTAATTTTCATGATACTGTAATTAGTGAACATTAAGTAACGGTTCTAATGGCCTTGCCGTTGACGAGCCCTAAAGCCCATCCCCCAACAAAAAAACCCATTAAGTATGCCAAGTTAATAAAGGTTATCTTTCAAATTGAAGGAATAATGAAACGCGCACGTAAACTGTGATTCCCTTAACTTAATTTATCCTACACGCAAATGCTTATTAAAAAAAAAAAGCTTTCAACATAAAAGAAACAAATTTTCGCGAAAATCCTAGAAACAAAACAAGACATTTTGCATTCATATCGTTTTGAATCGGAAACTGAGATTTTTTTTTGGAACGCGTGAGTAAATTTCAGCTTGCGCACGCGAAAACACACACACACACACACAAAGTTCGTGAGTAAGTGGAGTTGGGTGGCGGAAGCGGTGTCCACGTCGAGGAACGGCCGTGCACGAAAAGCGTGCAAATATTTGCGCCGCGCCTCCCGCTCTCGACAAGCCGTTGTTTCGTATATTGATCCTACGTAATCACACAATACACACTCATTTATTAATATATGTTATGCGGCGCCTCAAATGTTGACACTTCGGATGACGGTGAAGAACGGAAGGGAGGCGTTGGATGATGGGTTAATGGGGAAGGACTTTTTATCCCCATCAAAAGTACGGGAACAAATATTAAAATTCCGATTCGTTAATTGCTGTGGAATGTGATTTTTCCTGAACCACAAGTAGAAAAAAATAAATTGTAAAAAAAAAGAAATATTTCAACCTTCAGATTTTTATGACAATTGACGTTTACGAACTTAGTAAATATAGTTTATTTTTAACTTAGTTCAGTAAGAAAATGTGACTGAAAGCAGTTGTGAAGATTATAGATTTCCCAAGCCCGTCATTTTCCATTCATATGATAAACAATTTTACTTTCTTTTCGTTAGCATGGTACATAAATAAAAAATAATTATACTTCTTTAAATAAAAAGTATGCATCGTTAACTGGAATACTTAGTGAACAAATTGTGTTGTTATGTACATTAAAAATCGTTTCGATACAAAAAATTACAGTTCAAAAAGTGGATGATCATATCGAAGTTTCTTTGATTAAGAATAATATCCCATCAGTACGCCTACGAAAATTTCAGAAGAATATAATCCTTTATGAATAACATGTTCTTTTGTTTAAACGATAATGCTTAAGCTGATTTGCTTTTTATTTTTTACAACACAGATCGCAGCACTACGGAGCGAATGAATTGATTTCCAGAAGCACTGGAACGTAAGAACGAAGAATTTCCTGCGTTAAAGATGTTCAGGAGAATATTTCTATGAACTCTTTGAAAAAATATTCCCAGGAGAAAATAAATCTAGACAATGTTTCTCTTCAGATAACAAATTGTGTGTAAAAAAATACATAAACAATTTTTTTTAATTTGAGAAATTCTTAAAAAAATATTTTATTACTCGTAATAATGGAATAACGTTTCAAATAGACTTGGAAAACTAAGGCAAAATGTGATAATATTACGTGCTACATTTAAAAAATGATATAAAAACTGTTTTTCAGTCATTGAAGTTCAAATGTATCGTGTAAATTCAAGTTTAAGGTTACTTCAATACACGTCAGGAACACCGTTCACAACACTTCTCGAAAATATTTGTGTGCAACGCAAATTCGCGCATCAATATTTTCAATTCCTGAACAAGAAACAATCTGAAGAGAATCAGTGTAAAAAGCTATCCAAATAAAACCTCAATTCTTGAAATTAATTGAATACCAGAAAGTTGCTAATTAAATCCAATATCATGTTCACATAACGAACTTCGAACAAAAAATCTTCTCTTTTCCGATGAAGTCTTGGACGCTAACGCTATGCGGAAGTCATCATTAATATTGCAGCAACTCATCATTAATATTTCTTAAAATTATAATTAAATAATACACAATAACCAACTGTTTACGCTATCATCACGAAAATAAATCCAACGAAAGAATGAAGCAGGTAAAAATATCGAAAAATCTCCGTAACAAGTAAAAAAAATATTATATTAACCCTTCTTAACGAGAGAGATATGATAATTCTGAATAAGTGAAAAGTCACCATACACACACAAAACAAATAAAAAGTCTCACAATATCATCAAATAGGTACATCATCCGTAAGTAAAAACATGACACAGTAAACCACTGTGAAGTAAATTATCTAAGTTAACGAGTCATTCGGTTAACAGACAATGATGAATTTTGACCTACTGAATGTAAATACACAAGTGCTGAGTTATAACTGCGAACTGTAGTAAATGGTTAGCAACGAAGGTAGAATCAACCAAACAAGAGTATTCTCAACGAATTCAATCTTTAATTTTATACTTCTAATTTCAAAGTATCTCTTGCCAACAGTATTATGAATCCTGATGATATGCCAAAGAAAAAATAACTTTGTCAAATTATTGTTTTATCAAAAAATATAATTTTCGTAACTTGCGCAATACGTACAGAAAATGATATTCGTTCGAAGTTTTGTTTTCACTGACTTACGGAGACTTCGGGTCTTGACCGCGCTACACGACCTTGAAGTCCTCCGAACAGTACAGAAGCAAAAGTTAAGATAATAAAGTAAACCAGTTTTCTCATCACGTGGTGCGTTATTATTAACCCGATGTGCACATTTAACGACGTGATATCATGATCTGTACATTTGTGATTTTTATTAGGTCCATAAAATATTTCCAAAATCTTACGGCGAAACCTTGACAACGGAAAGCTCAGTAGCACGAATTTCTGGATAACACACGTATTTTTAAAACTCACGAATCTCTCATAACGCTCATTGTTAAAATTACCTCACTAATCCGTCGTTCTATGACCAGAAACCCCGGATTCAAGACTTCGCTATTTTGGAGGACCATTTCAACGCAAAACATTTATAACACGAACTGAACCTTTATAACGCAAATGTTTGGTGTACTAACGTCGATAAGGAAAAAAGAAGAAAAAAAAATAATCACTCAGAATATGTCTGTCTGGATGAGAGACTGTTTCTGCGGGATAGAATTCCAGAAAAAACACAATCGATGAGTTTAAACTCAGTTTTTACGTGAAAAATTAACCTTAATATCACAATTTGACTTCCGGAACTATAACAGAAAAAATTCTAATTCCCCTTGAGAAACGCATTGTCAAGGTTCCACTGTGAAATAAACGGGAAAAAAAATTCTCTTTCATCCCTTACGAAATTGAAGATATTGAAGGATCCCACTCACTAAAACAGGACGAACACCAAAGTTTCGAAAATAAGGAGAGAGTAAAGACGTCTTGGAACAAAGAAGTAAAACCATGCATCGCTTACTTCCAACGTGTGAAAGCGGCTACTCCGACGATGCGACGTCGTCGTGAACTCGGGAGCCTTCCTTGATGATCCCCCGTCGGTGCTGCGTCTGCGTCCGAACGCGGTGGCGGTGGGCGGCAGTACCAGCAGCAGCAGCAGAGGAGAGCGACGTCGCGGCGGACACGTGCTCGCAGACGGACAGCCGTGCCGCGACTGGCGCAGGTCCCGGCGCCGACCCCCCACGGCGCGCCTCGAACACACCCGACGCTCGACGGACGCGTCCGATGCAGCTGCGAGCGCTTGCTGCAGGGCGGGGGCAAGGGAGGGGAGTGGACAGGCGCGGTCGCTCGTCGCCAACGGAGGGAGTCGAGGGATGAGGGCTGAGGGCTGAGGCAGAGGCAGAGGCAGA
>NNCF01126964.1:283454-312273 GCA_002313205.1 Laupala kohalensis
CCCCGTGTTTGCCAAACACGTACTTACTAGATGTTAGTCCCCTGGGGCGAGGTAGGAAAATGAAAGATACCCTAGCCCTAATGGCGTCGGGATCGAAAAGAACAAGAGGTGACCAAGGGAGATCAGGAAAGAGAAAGGAAGGAGCATGGCAGAATTAACATGTGCAAGATATGTTGAGGGAAATATTAAAAAAGATAAGGTTTATTAGATACAGGAAGAAACTGAAAATAGAGATGTGTTTGGTAAAATGACAAAAAATGTCCAAACAAAATGCCTATAATGGTTAATAAAACCATTAACTGATTCATTTACACGTAGCCGTATAATACATCGGTGGAAGTTGATACGATTGTCCTTCGGTTCATGTGAAATTAGCTTATTGTTTTCCACATATTGTCATATCCATAGTCCATATAATGATTGAATACCGATACAAATAACTATAGTTAACAATAATATATGACAAATTAATATAGTATTTTAATAAAGTACATTTACAATGTCGTAATTAATTATTAACTCCGCCTCGATTTCTCAGCCCAAGAAATTCAACACGAGATTGTTATTATTTGTTTTTAGTACAAGTTTTCCCGCGACTTTTGTATAAAATCATATTCTTCAAAACTAAAAATAAGAAAATATTTGCATAAAACCCAAACATTCTTCAATTTTCAACATTTACAGGAAAACGTTGAATCATTTTCTTAGCCTTCTTTCTCACTTCCAAAGTCTCTTCCACCTGCATGTTACCTTCAACATATATGATTGTCTTAGAAGTTCATTTCGTATCTTTTTAAGAAACTGGAGTTTATTTTCAAGAAAACCTTGAAAATAAAGTTTATAAAAGCTCACGAAAACGTGTATCAACTCATAAGAAAACATAAATCATAATCAATGGTATCCAGAAGAATATTCGTTGAGGAGATTTTGGGAAGGTAAAGTGAGTTTGTTTCCTCAACACCTAAAAAAGCGTCTAATTTTCGAGTTATAAGCAAAAAATATAATAAAAATAGTCTTTTTGGGTTAATTTAGAAATTTAGAAAGTTCACCGCATTCTAGCGTGAAATATGTTCGACTAACGAAAATATGTAAAGTCATAATTTATAGAAAATTTAATGTACATTATTTTTCATAAGTGTATTTTTCGCTAGATGTCTCGCGTCTGCATTTTGAGTTATAAACTAATGAATAACCTTTTCCTTTGTCTAGTAGGGGTCAGAGATGGAGGCTGATCTGATGCCTCTTTTGATAAGGCAGGGGAATTACAAGGGTGCCGGATGCCCTTCGTTACGTACCTCCCCGAGGCGGGTGACGAATGAATGACGTAAGGATTAATGATGATGAGTGAATTTTGTGGTGGAATGCTACGTAGGGAAAACGGGAGTATCCCGAGAAAATCGCCTCGTCCTACACCGCCAATTCTACTCGGATGAGACTGTTTGAACCGGCGTAACCAGCGGTAGAAAACGAGTACGCAAAGCATTATGCCACGGGCCGCCCTGAGAACATGAGGTGAGTACCAGTCTTGCTGATAAGATTGGTACATGGAGTAGATAGAAAAAGTAGAATGATGAAAAAATATTTAATAAACTATGCTATTATTATACATAATTCTAATAATGCGTAGAAAGTAGGGTTATCTTTAAAAAGTGAAAGATCAGATATCAGTGATATATACCCTGATTAGATTAAAATGTAAAAAATATAAGCTGCGCAAAGTTTCAAACAATTCGGAGAATAATAACCCGTTCCACCGAGGGGTGAAATTTAAGTGAGATTTAATACGGTAAAGTTTACTTTTTAATATTTTCGAATGTAACATTCTCATTCTGCAATATTATGACTCTACAGATCTAAGGGTTAATGAACACAAATCCGATGTTAAAAAGTAGTTTTAATTGATTTGTTTTACTGAAAATTTCAATGTAAACAAAATGACAGTTCTCATTTAAGACTACTTTCTAACATCTGAATCGTCTTGACTTGAACAGCTGTGTTTAATGATCAAGCGATCAACAATATTGCGTAGTAAAAAGGGTCATAATTGCTCAATAGTATAGTATATCGATATTGAGAATCATAAACTAAAATATTTATTATCTATGCCAACGTTTCGGTTATTTATTTAACCTTCATCAGGGCTATAAAAGACATAACCGTTTCTATTACTATCTCTAGAAATCAGAATGTTGAGAAAAAGTTTCACAATAAACAGCATTAACAAAATCAATATAATACATAACTTACAAACTTTAGCGATGTACAATGATAAATAACTTGTTAATTATTTTCTAAATATGTATTCCGGGCACTATTCTCTATAATGTACCTTGGTTCCGAGCACTATCCTCTAAAAGCGTCTAATTTTCGAGTTATAAGCAAAAAATATAATAAAAATAGTCTTTTGGGGTTAATTTAGAAATTTAGAAATTTCACCGCATTCTAGCGTGAAATATGTTCGACTAACGAAAATATGTAAAGACATAATTTATAGAAAATTTAATGTACAGTATTTTTTCATAAGTGTATTTTTCGCTAGATGTCTCGCGTCTGCATTTTGAGTTATAAACTCATAAATAATCTTATTTCCGAAGTTTTTCAATTTTTTCTGAAAACGCACAATCTTTACGAGGAGGTAAAGTTAAAATTTGGATTCAGCACCTCCAGAAACATAAGGGACGTTTGAGAAAAAAACTTCTCTCTTTTTTCCTGAATTGGACACTTTCATATCTCTGGTTACTGAACTAATATTTCTACATTAGCATAGCTCAATATTATTAAATATTAACTTGAATTTAAAAAATTGTCAACAATATTCAAATATCAAAGAATGTTAACGAATTTCGTAGAAATAACTTTTTCGTACGGTTGCAAAGTCGAGGAAGTTCAACTACATCGAAGTTTCTCGACGGGATCTAAGCGATGTGATCTGTGCATGAACAGTAGCTTTCGAGTTCCGTTCACATGCCATTTCATCTTGTGCTCAGTGGAGCAGCAGTAGGTATTACAAGTGGCCCACATGGTCTGTGGTCGGTCATGCCTTATCTACTCTGGGAATACATCTCAAGCTAACAGGCTACGGTTCCTCGCGTTAATAGGGTCTGCAGCATTGGTCAAATCATGAACAGAATTTCGCCAACCCAGAAATGGATTATGTCCCTAATTAAGACAAATCCTCAATATTGCCAAAATGTCTTGAAATAATATAGATCAATTATTTAAATGAATAAATGAATTGATTACTAATCCATTTTTACTTTTCAATTACGCAGTGTGTAAGAAAAGTATTGTAATCGGTTAAAAATATAGAGATCTCTTCGAATCTTTGCGAATTGAATTCAAGAGATTTTTTAAAATGGGGCTTACAAAAATTGAGGAAAATGAAAGATACCCTAGCTCTAATAGCGTTGGGATCGAAAAGAACAAGAGGTGACCAAGGGATGTCAGGAAAGAGAAAGGAAGGAGCATGGCACAAGTAAGTGGAAGCAAAGCCAAAATCAGCTCCGGGCCCCGTGTTCGCCAAACACGTACTTACTAGATGTTAGTCCCCTGGGGGGGGGGGAATTCAAGAGAGTCTAGTTTCAAATTTTTGTTTTGATGTCCAATGTCGAAGGTGTGAATGTTAAGAAATTTTTTTCTCCCGATAACTCACGAACAAATTGATGCATCGAAACGAAACTTGAGATTTGACTTTGACTGCATTGGGTTAATATCACCGTTTTTGAGGTACGGTGAAAATGTATTACGCAATAAAGGATTATTTAAAGTATAAATATAATAATTACAGGTTTTTGTTTCAACAAAATACCAACTTAAACTAACTCACTTTACATATTTCTTGGATTGATGAAGTTTACATCGCGAAGATATAATCCTGTTTGAAACAACAATCAATAGTAAACAAAAAACCAATAGCAAATAGTGTCTGATCGACTTAACAGTTATTCTATGAGTATTCTATCAGTTATTATATAAGTAGCTCTGTCGTAAAAAGGGAAACTTCAGTGACTGCCATAGCAAATAACTGATAATTATAAAATAATAACTTAGATTTAAGGAATTATATAAATATACAAGAGCAAAAATGAACAACAAATCATTCATATAAAATATTGAAATGAGTTCACATGGTTCAATCCTACTTCTAATCCTAGATTAAAGATGACATGAAAAAATACTGAGCGCGTAGATACGAGAATATTTGTTAATATTCTCATATCCATTGAACAATAAAATAGATCCACATTTTCCTGATATTCTAAATTTACTTGTTCCTGGTGCCGTAACATTTATTGCATTAAAGTATCGAATATAGTGAGTATTGTGTTCATCTAGTTGCTTAAAAACCCCAAGGAAGCGTCAGCTTTAGTTTATTACATACCCATATGAGTAGAAAATAGGAAGTGTTGTATGGTAAAAAAAAATAGATCCCAAGATTTTCACGGAAGTAATTATTTTCGTTGTCCTTAAAAACGTGCAGGAACAAAGCAAATTAAAATATCAATAAATTTGGATAGCAGCAATCATCAATTAATTTATCGACTGTAGGACAATAGCTATACAATATTTAACCGTTTCAAAGTCGGGTGGTGTATCATAACGCATCACGTATTCCATTGTTGCTATTTCTGAAACACAAATTTATCTCGTACGCTGAAACTTTCTGTACCTTCCTAACTACCTATTACGGGTTGATTGCCTCTATTTTCGCTGTAATTCCCGATGTCTACACGCTGGTAAGCCACCTTTGTTCATGATGAAGTTTCTTTGTGAAAAATGTGTGTCACGTTTAGAGGTAAATGTTAATGTCACGCAATAGAATTTTATTGACTTTTTGTTTTAATATTTCTACATGCTAATTAAGTTAAAAACAACGCAAAAACAAGTGAATGTAATAAATTTGAATTAATAAATTTCATGGTTTAATCCTCGGCCACGACATATCTCTTTAATAGGTGATTCAGATTACTTTATCAGACTCTGTTTTTTTATCACTGACACATTTAACATAAAACATGCAGAAATGATACCATATGTACCTCATATGACAATAATATCTAAACACTTTTAACCATCTGTTCACGTATCACGAATAATCTTAGTCGCTTTTGGGGTGACAGTATACCCCACCTGACCGTATGTGTTACAGATCGTTACCCATCAATGAAAGGTTAACTGGCCGTAATGCTCTATACGCGCAAACTCTTATTTCCATGCTTACAGCGCTCGTGTAAACAAATTATGTAGCGTATAAGCTGCCCTCTCTGGCCTCGAGCGAAGTCTTGCTTCCCACAGCCACAAGATAGCATCAGAGCGTAACTCGGACTCAAGTGTAGACTACTAAACGCAACACCCTAGGCGTGCGTCGTCTAAGATATACGACGTAAGAAATAACACAACAGTCAGGGTATAAAAATGACAAATTATTTTCATCTGACGTGCTCGCAATTTTAATCCGTCGTTATAAAGAGTTTTAGTTACACTGACAAATTTCTAAATATATCTAGATCGAATATATCGTTTCCTCACCTATATAAATAATTACTAAAATTATTTATCCTCAATACAGAGGCAAAAGAACTTTGCAATTATGTATTCTATGAATTCTAAAAATGGTAAAAAAACTATACAACACTGAATGGAGAGGGGAGTTATGAATTACTCATTTTTTCATCAAATGAGTAATAAATAATTATGATTTTTTTATTGATGCATTATTCAGAGTGCTGTCATTGACGGAGAGTTCTATATTGTGTTAGGATAATTCACTAGAATTCATGGAAAAATAAAATATTGAGAAATATATAATTATTATATAATGTGGTGGATTTTATATTTTTAAATACATTTCTCATTCATTTGAAAGAAGAAAAATTAATCATCAAAACTGAAATAGTAGGACATCTCGTGAATGAAAAAAGCATAATGTGTGTGTAACATCATGTTTTACTTCTCAATAATGATATTCTTCGAACCAATGTCTATAAGACTTTGGCGAACTGGTAGTTAACTTCTTGATTTACGAGACAGGTCCAGATCAACGTACATTAAAATATGAGTATATTTTACAATATTTGTTACAAATCCTCGTGACGAAATATTATATAAAATATGTGGGTATATACGTATTGTATGAAGTTCCCTTTTAGAACCAAAGTCTTAAAGTTTTTTCTTCGTTCTCAGAAACTTTTACAACACCAGTATTCGGGTGCTCGATTTTCATGACTTTTTTTTATTTCAGTTCATGATATTTCACGTTTAGACCAATAAAACACAATGTGGCAACGTGATGCTGCATAACATCAATGGATATCTGTAATGACAACACAGTATCCAAGATAGTGATGGTGTATAGATGTAATGCTGTGTTGACGATGGTTCGTTTATGCGATGATATGTTGATTTGAAAATAAAGTGGAGTTTGGGCGGAAGAAATGTTTAACTGTGATAAAGCTATAACGAATATTGAAACGTTGGCTTAGCGGAAATTGTGTTTTATTGTGGAAATTCCTGAACCTAATATTATGAAGTATGAAAAGGAAATGAATGAAATTTTTATTTAAATTAGAAATCTATTCAAATTAACATATTTTTTCCACACAAATAAAACAAAATAAGCATGCTTATCATAACTTAAACTTGTATTATGTCTTGATTACATGTCGTTTTATATTTTATTGTTCATTATGTTTTATTGAATAGATTCGCTTCTGCCACGTTAGCTAACTGGTGGGTATCACCCGAACACGCTCTCTAGTCACTACAGCTGTTCTCCAAGTGTGGACACGTCTGTGACGTGAACAACAATGTGTCATTGTAATCACATTACGACGTTTCGCATGCGGGAAAAATTGCGGGATAATTTTCAATTTTAACGTAGAACAGTGCGCCGGTAATAAATAAAGTTGCGATGTTGTACACCAGTGAATCAAGGACTACATAGTGAAACAATATTAGTTACGGCTTAAATAAATTAACTTTATTGTCAAAAAAGCAGTTGCAAAACAGGTGAGGGACAATAAATTAAGTTCCTCTCCGGAGACAAGCAAGGGATCATCCCATCAATTCCGATCAAGGACCCATGGGCAGTGGCGGGATTTAATATTTACAAAAGAAATTATTTAATAAATAACTAGTTATCCATTTATTATTCAAAATAAATCGTAAATATTAGTGCAGTAAAAATTTAAGATTAATAAAACAAAAGTATTAATGACATCCGTCACTTCCCGGAGGAAAACCGGAGGAAAACCCGAACCGGGATAGGGCTACAGTGATAATGTACACAACCGTGCCAAGGTTGCGTACAGTTAGAAATAAACTATTAATAAACAAGGAGAGCAAAATCAACATGCATTAAAAAGAAATTTAATCAATATCTAGAGTACTATAGCATTGGTGTGATAAAGTATAAGAGATATTAACATCACTTACATCATCCGAAGTCATGTGGAAAACAATATTTATTTGGAAATTGAAATTCTCATTTACTTCATTTATTAAAATCTGAAAAATCTTTCATATTATAGAAACAATAGCACATTGAAAGCTTTTAACCGCGGATTTAAAGATATTCAATTTATTTATATCTTTTAGATTTTGGGGAAGGGAATTATACAAAATTATTCCTGAATGATAAAGGTCTCTTTGGCAAAGAGTTGTTGACACGCCAGGACGATGAATATTAGCCTTATCACCAGCGCTGTGTTCATGAACTAGACTATTTTTTCTAAAACAGGTGTGGGATTTTAATAGTTCTGTCTTAACAAACACGACTACTTCATAAATGTATATGCAAGGAAGAGGGGGAATATTTAATTCTCTAACTAAAGGTTTACATGAATTTCGGGGGTGAGATTTACATAAAATCCGAATAATTCTAATTCTAACTTTTGAATTCTGAAAGTTTGAATGCTCGGAGTGGATTAGCCACAGAAGATAATGCCGTATCGTAAAAGAGAATATACATGTGTCAAATACACGCAGCGAGAAATGTGTTGACTAACGATGTTGGCTATTAGACAATAAAAACGTGCAGCTTAAAACGAGTTCTTGATTCTTTTTATTACAATGATCATCTTCTGTTTTTGATTTATGGTTTTGTTGGTAATTACCGATTAAAAGCTTGGTGACTCTCAGTGAGTAACTAACGCGATTTTCAAAATTTAGACGTGTCTCCCTCCCATTTTGTTATGAATTTTTCAAAAAACTTTCACGGACATGTCAGGTTAAAAAAAATATTTTAGGGGTCGTTACGAATGCCATTTTGGACAGGGAACACATCCTCTTTGTTTTGTATGAATGTTAGACTATAAAAATTTCGGATAAAAAAATGTGTTAGGGGTTGTTACTAAGATTTAAAATTTCAAAATTTCAAAAACGGGAAATTTTTATGGAAGTATTTTTAAATACTCTAAACAAAATGGGAGTATGCCCCGTCCAAATTTCATGAGACGATTTTGTAGGAAGTTCCCTAGGGTGTAGCGATGACTATGCTGACGGCGCGACGGCGGCGCAGGGGTTGTGGCTACGCTGAGTCCATTCAGCTCCCGCATCGCAGCTACGCGCTGTGCCCGTCGTTACGGGGTTTGGGCGGCGCCGGGGCGGCGCGCGGGGGTTGGCATGGTGCGGGGACTACGGAAATCGATGCGACCACCGCGAGCGCCGCTGCAGCAGCTACTGCCGACCGGGGGCCCCCTGTCCTGTACGGCTCGTTGTCTCCGGCGATGCAGTGGAAGCACGCATGGGTCAGGTTATAAGGACGGCGGTGGAATGTGACTAACACCGTACTTTTTTTTCGTACTTCACGAGATATTTGTATTATCTTTTATGCCACGATTTTATGATTTTCAAAGGAACTTAATCATTTTAACAGTAATTAATTATTTTATTTTAACAGTAATTCTTCTTTTCAGAATAACAATAACAAATTCAGAAATTTAATAATTTCATTTTAACAGTCATTCTTTTTTAATAATATTAACAACAACACGACCCATTCGCACAGACACTGTATATAATATTTCACTATATTACATTACTACATTAATGTAATGAAATATAAAGAAGTATTAATAGTTCTAATAACAGGCGATTATACAACATTAATTCTTTTTTAATGGTACAAAAATGTTTCTTGTCGGTAAATTGTAAATTTATTTTATAGTACCCGCACGTTTTCTTCCTTATAGGTAATTATTTTTCGTTTCTCCATTTATCCTATACTAACGAATTGTTATTAGAACTTAAGCAGTTATTTTTGTACTTTTGGCAAATTTTTGTAACTTTCTTAAACAAAATGGAATAAATCTTGCATGATTAAAGAATTAAATTATAATTTCTCAACACTAGCTCAATTTGCGAACATTTAACAGGATGCAAATTTAAATAATCCTATCTTGTGACTGAATTGAATGTATTGAGAACTTTTAATTTTTACGAGACAATATTGCAGTATGATATAGATCAGAGTTATAGATATAGCAATAGAATCACCAGATTTAATTTTAAAAATTATATTAACATTTTACTCCTGAATATGTTTAACTGTTTCCCTCAGCACGTTATACAATTATTAAATTTTAATTTAACAGCGAATAACTTAATATTTCTGAAAAAGATTGTGCAACTACTTTACCATTTTTTTCATGTTTTGTTGTTGAGTTCAGAATATTCATATTCTTTTGTTATGTTGCTATATTAATATTTTTACGCTAGATGAAGGTCCCAGACGGGTAAAATGTGTGTCTAAGGTCGTATGCTTTATTTAACAAGATTCAGTTTAAGAAATAGAGAAAATGATTTAATTATAAATAAATAAAATTTCTTTGGTTATTCCACAAAGCTATTTTAGGACCCATGACACCACGGCAAAATACGTTCATACGTTCGTGTTTCGTTTTGTAGTCATTGAATGAAATTCCCCAAACAGCTACCCACGACACGCCACTCACCCCCTACCTCCAACCCCCGTCCACGGTTCTCTTCTTCTCACGCGTAAAACGAGCAGAAAAAAAGGACGTCCCAAAACAAGGCGAGCAGCTTCAAACGTCACCTCCAACAAATTTTCCCTAATTTCTCCATTTCCATTCAGCACGTCAGAGCGCATGAGTGAACGGAGGGGGTGAAATGATGGAGGGGAAAGGAGTAGGGTGGGGGATGATGCGGCGGTAGATCTCGTTGCAACGACGAAGACGAGCTCTGCCAGAAGACGATTGAGACGCGAGGGAATTTGGTTTCTTGTTGGGATTCTTTACATCGCTGTTCGAAAAAGAACTGGATGATTTTTATCATGAAGGTCAATGCCATGTAATTTTATTTTGACTGACAAGTGTGCTCAAAAAGTAAAATTACGCGTCGACAGCAACTTTAAACGTATTTGATAAACTTCAGACTTTTGTTTAAATATAATATTTAGTTAATTTAGTAATGATGGCTTAATTATTTAAATCAATCAACACCTACATAAAACACAGGAATGAACAAATATTTATTTCAAACAAGTTTTCACACTGCCCATTTTATACGGAATATTTGAAATTTATGTATGACAATATACCCGAAAAGTTGGTAAACACATGCATTGTATTAAATAAACATCTTTCCTCAAACACAGAAGTAGTTTGACTCCTGGGCATGAGTGGTGAGGAAGGGACTAAAATTGATACAGTTTTCACTTCATTTTTTCAAATTCGTACGTGTATTAGAGTTACATATGGAGATGTGAAATATCAACAATTGACATATACAGAAATGTGATATATTTTTATTGATTATTAAGTTCTAAGTACACACCTCTCTTTTTTAAAATAAATATATCGTGGAATATTTAGCACTTTTATTTTTACATGCGCTTCTGTTTGCATAATAATAATTATTCAAATTTAATGTGCCTTCACGTCAGTGCTTTGCTGAAAATCACAATGAAGATCAGATTAATATTAGATGTACAAAATCAAGGGCTTTCTAGTCCTGCCTTCCTACACGCTCAGAATTCAAAGACATATACGAGGTGTGTTCAAGAAGTAAGGTCACTTTTCAAATTTCACGGGCAACGTATATTCTATTTTCAATTTTTAAATTTTGTTTTGTTGATACACATGTCCCAAACATATGTTTACAGTTTTAACTATATAGCATGTTTAGTTTGGTTTTAACAGACACAAAGGTTAGACGTATTTTGGTGTGCTCGGCGATTTTCTGCTATCAAAAAAAAATGGATCAAAGAATTTGCATAAAATTTTGTGTAAAAAATGGAATTAAGTGCTCCAAAACACTTGAAATGTTAACAGTGGCATACGGTGAGTCTGCTCTGAGTAAAAATAATGTTTATAAGTGGTATAAGCTCTTCCAAGATGGCCGAGAAGATGCCAATGACGAACCTCGCTCTGGACACCCCAGCACGTCAACAACAGATGAAAACGTTGAAGCAGTGAAGAAAATTGTTTTGGAAAATCGTCGAATTATTATCAGAGAAGTTGCTGAGGATGTTGGAATATCGGTTGGCTCGTGCCATGAAATTTTTTCGAATGTTTTGGGCATGAGACGTGTGTCAGCGAAGTTTGTTCCGAAACTGCTTAATTTTGACCAGAATAACCGTCGCATAAGCATCACCCAGGATCTGTTGAATGACGTCAATGATGATCATGATTTGCTCAAAAGGGTCATAACTGGTGACGAATCATGACATTGAAACCAAAGCCCAATCGTCACAATGGAAGAGCCCAGGAGAGCCAAGACCGAAAAAAGCACCCCAAGTTCGATCAAATGTCAAAGTTTTGCTCACTATTTTCTTCGATTACCGTAGCGTAGTGCATCAGGAGTTCTTACCACAAGGTCGTACGGTCAATAAGGAGTATTACCTTGAAGTTATGCGCCGTTTGCGAGAAACAATACGAAGAAAACGTCCGGAATTGTGAAAAAACAATTCATGGCTTTTGCATCACGATAATGCACCTGCTGGTGAGAGATTTTTTGGCCAATAACAACACCACAATTATGCCTCAGCCACCATATTCACCGGATTTGGCCCCATGTGACTTTTTCCTGTTCCCAAAACTCAAGAGACCTATGAAAGGACGGAGATTTGCAACGATTGAGGGGATAAAGACTGCATCGCTGGAAGAGCTCAAGGCTATACCAAAAAGTGCTTATGAGAAATGCTTTGAGGATTGGAAAAAGCGTTGGCACAAGTGTATTGTATCTTAGGGGGATTACTTTGAAGGGGACAACATGAATATTGATGAATAAATAAATATTTTTTCATAAAAATATAAAGTCACCTTACTTTTTGAACACACCTCGTATATTCTTGACAATGTTACTGAGATGCTTTTGCCAACAGGACTTACGAGCGACAATATGTTTATAGAAAATAATAAATGGTTCACATAGCTCTTTTTCTATCAAATAATATATTTTCTTTATCAAAATCGTCACGCTTGTATTATTTAGAAAGCTTCATAAGCAATCATTGAAACATAAAACTCTTACAATTTCGCATACTTGAATGTGTCGCAAAACTTTTTCCTGAATGGTATTATAAATGATGTTTTTAAGTAAATAAAATGAAGCAGTCCTGTGCTATAAAAATAGGTTTATCACAATATAATTATGAATGGATTTATGATTTTGTTGTGCCACTGACGGAATAAGATTTCGAAACCTTTTATAATTGACCAAACGAATGTGAGAGAACATATAATGAAACGGTTATCTACGTACATCTCAGTATTCTTTTAGAGTGTTCATTATATTCAAACAAAACCTGTTTCACTACGCATCCGTCGACTCAAATGGGTAAAATCACAACGTTATTTAAACCCGGCCAACTCAGATCACTCGAACGCTTTCCGAGATGATGATGATAGTGAAGATCCTTCGGGAAGAGTCGGATTTTCCATTGAGGATCTCTTGATGTCTATTGAAATTATAAATCTCGAATTTAGTATGATTTTCTTATTTTCCTATTGTGACACTTAATAAAAAAGAAGATAAGAGTGGAGAGAAAAGTTAAATACATGGGGATAGTAATAGATAAGAAAATGCACTTTATGGAACATCTGAGAATGGTTGAAGTCAAAGTTAAACGCATATACAATACGATGATAAGAATAGGGTATTTGAAATACGCCATAACAGCTGAGGACATAAAGCATCTTCATTGTGGAGCTTTGCGAGCAAATCTCCAAACTATGAAGGAAAAGTACAGAAGAACTGTGAAGAAAGAAGGAAGGATACTGGTGAATGGAGAAGAACTGACGAGACAAAATAACGGTGGAAAGCGGTTAACGCAACTCCTATTGGAGGCATGGAATATACGACGGACGAACAGTACGAAAGGACGACAAACGTAGCAATATATACCGGACGTAACTTAGTGAGAACGGACAAAGACATGGTCAAAACTGAGCCCATATACGGCGGAGACTATAACGGAACATGGCGATTTTGCGACTTACTTGAAAAGAATTGGAAAAATAACCGACGGACTATGTACTTGCAGACAAGACCAGGAGACGCCTCACCATATGTTATGGGAATGTGACTTATATGGACCAGAGAAAGGACAATTTGTCAAAATTATTAAACGACTAGGACTGACGTCATTAAACGGCAAGAGTAAATTGTTGGAAACAAAATTGATATTTCAAGCTTTTGAACATTACGTAGAACAAATTGGAACAATAAAGGCAGCGATGCATGAAACAAACAATGACGGCTTGCAAAAAATTAGCGACGCTGGAAGAAGCGACAAATAGGCACTTAGCCTAAAGGGTAAAAAGCGAAGCACGGATTCAAGGGAGAAGCAGAGGCCCCGGAATGACGATGTTGCAAACGGGGATGTTAAAAATTTGTAGTAGAATTGAGTTTAATTCTGTATTGTAAAAATTTTGTGAATAAAGTAAGTTGAAATTGAAATTTCTTACGATTTATAAACAATACTTCCCTGATAATCTATACTTTGATAATAATAAGTACTTGTACATTTTTTTTTGTATTATTAAATACAAATTTGTTGGTGTTCTATTAATAATATAACATGAACCGAACTATGATTATTCTTATTTTAGGAGTGTGCTGAAATATTAAATCCACCTCTGCCTTGGGACACTTGATCGGAATTGATGGGATGGTCCCTTGCTTGCTTCCGGAGGGAAACTTCGAATATTTTCCCCCGCGTGGTCATACTGCTTTTTCGACAATGAATTTATTATTATTATTACAATTATTGTCCTCAAATTTCATGACTGGAGGTTGCGGTAGTCCGATAAATCTAAGAATACCAATAGGTCACAACCAGCTTCCTAAGGAGAAGATTCAACGTGTGCGTGCTTTTATGACACTGCGCAGAATATTCGCCGTTCCACGCATTTCTTCATCACGAATGTCCCATTTATTATTATTATTATTATTATTATATTTTTTTGCTCAGATGGTAACAGTTGGAATGCCGATAATGAATTACACCTTCCATGAAATCGCGGAGCGAGTTGAGGTCAAAGAAGACTTCCTTGTAGCTTAAGGCTGTTGAGAAACAGAGAGGCAAACGCGCGTTCGTTGCTATGACTACTACAATCGAGAGACGGTAAGAGCTTAGCCATGGGCGGTGTGGCAAACATCGCAAGCCGTGTCAGAGAAACTTCGAGAAGCTAGAAATGGAGTAGGAAGACAGACGATAAGGAGGAAAAATTGGAGAAATAGAAACATATCGACCAGACGGGTTTGTCTATAAGGTACTACTATACGTAAGAATAACATGAAGTGACGTTGTAATAATAATAATAATAACAACAATAATAAATTTATTGTCAAAAGAGCAGTAACTAAATGCGTATGACCACGTGGAGGACAATAAACTAATTTACTGTCTGGAAGCAAGCAAGGGACAATCCCATCAATTTCGATCAAGTGTCCTAATGCAGAAATGCATCGAAAATTGCAGCACACTCTTATTATAAGATCAAAAACCGTTAGCTAGGTGTTTTAATATCAACAAGATACTAACAAATATGTATGGAATAAAACAAAAAAAAGTTGCTTCGCAAGTTATGAATACATAAAAGGTTATCTGGCGATTTCAAAATCTTAGTGATAAGTAATGCGAATGCTCGTACTGTTCAATGTATTTGAAGCTTTACTTATTATTTTCATTTATCCACAATATTTCTAACAGAGAATAAACAAGTTGGCGCAAAAAACGATCGACACTTGAGAAATTACATTGTTAACCATTGGAAGATGAGGGTCAAGTCAACAATAAAATGACAGTTCTAAGATTTGTGAGATTTCAGTGTAGTATGGACCTGTTGCTCTGTTGCATTGGTGA
Source organism: Laupala kohalensis (assembly GCA_002313205.1). Lineage (NCBI taxonomy): Eukaryota > Metazoa > Arthropoda > Insecta > Orthoptera > Trigonidiidae > Laupala > Laupala kohalensis. The sequence continues at coordinate 298,783 of NNCF01126964.1, forward strand.
TTTACCGAGTTCTAGAGAAGGAGTTTATTTTGTGTGTTAAGTAGTGACGATATTCACGAAGAAAGAAAATAATTTCGATGTAATATTTTAACTAACAATTTCCGAGTACCTATTCGTGGAGGAGTGTTTGCAATGGCAACAGCAAGATGAAAATTGCGAAGGACCGGGACTCGAACCCGGGCCTTCTTGCTATGGCCGCAGGTTGCGTACGGACTTCGGAGTCGAGGCGGATTGTGCAATGGATAGCACACCTGCGACCAAAGCAGGAGTGCCGCGTTCGAGTCCCGGTCCACCGCAAGATGTGCTAGTTATTCATGGTCGACAGAGAAATTTCTAAGGGACAAAAATGAAGATTTTGTATGAAACAACGATAGAAATTCTGTAATAAAATGTGAATTGAGGAAGGAAACTACAAACGTAATTGATGGGATTGATGGGATGGTCCCTTGCTTGCTTCCGGAGAGTAAATTAGTTTATTGTCCTCCACGTGGTCATACGCAGTTTGTACTGTTTTTTGACAATAAATTTACTTACTTACTTACTAATAATAATAATAATATTCCCAAACAAAGCATTATTCCAAAACACATTTTCCAAATGCAACATCAAAAATTATCATATCAGAAATACATATTAACATAAAATTTTACATGGCAAAATATTTATTTACTCAGTTTTACTCCCATGCATTTACGGATCTTAATTTTCATTATTTTGCCGTGAATATATTCTTGGGGAAATTTATGTTCAAGTAAATTTTGGTTCACTTAATTTCTATTAAACCTCTGAATTAAAAATGTAAAATGTATCTTTATTACATTACTCGGATTAGTTCAATCTGTTTTTATTGCAAATAAATTTAACATAAAACTGTGAAATAATAAAATATGTATCCCAGATGAGAGTCATACCCAAATAGTTTTAACTATCTGTCCACGTTCCACGAAAAAAATTCAGTATCTTTTGAGGTGACAGTATACCGCACTTGACCGCGCTCTAGATCTCTACCCAATGAATGGTTAAACGCAGACATTACGACAAGAGAGCTGATGATGAATAATTCCCCGCTTGAATTCATATAAGAACACGATTTCTAAGAATCTCAAGGAATAATTATATCTAAAGTGTATATTATGGAGATTTATTATGCATCACTGCCTAACTAAACATAACCTGAAATTTTTCTAGGATTCAATGGGGTTCAAAAATATTTTAAGGAAGTTGATTTATATTGAATCAGCAAATTTGAACTTTTTTATTATACTTTTATTATTATTAATATTTCCATCTTGTTCATGACTTTCTTTCGGTTTCTTGTGGTTGGAGAAGTGAGAGACTCGTCTTAACCGCATTTATGATATTTTTGTTTTGGAGAGAAACATCATGGTATTATAATCAAACATCACATGAATAAGAATCGCCGAACTATGCGGGATGTGTTTAAGATAGATTTTTGAGATGTGTATAAGAGACAGGTTAATAGTTNATTTTTGACAGTATTATTGGGATTATTCTCACTCTGTCATATTTCCACATGTCTTTAATTTCGAAGAAAGATCAATGTACTTTGTAATTTTATTTTTGTATGATAGTTCCAGATTATTGTTCTTGGTGATGGCGATGTCTATGAGAAGTACTTATTTCTCTCTTCTTTTCTTAACTACTATATCTGGTCTACTGTGCTGCAACTTTCTGTCTGTTACATAAATTTCATAATTTACATTTCCAAGAATGATGGATGGTTCATATTGGTAGTAATTTACCTTATTTTCCTATAGTTTGTATTTCAAAGCTAATTCCTGATGAATGATTTTTCCCACTTGATCATGTCTAAATTTGTAGTCAGATTGTGCTATAGCTTGGCAACCTCCTATGATATGGTGTATTGTTTCAGTTTCCATTTTGCATCTCCGGCATAAGTCCGAATCAGCTCCATCTTTCAAGATGCACTAACTGTAATTTATTATTATTATTATTATTATTATTATTATTATTATTATTATTATTATTTAGGAAAAAGTTAGAAATATGCCATGAAAATATTTTATCCAAATGTTGAAATAAATAAATAAATTTACTGTCAAAAAAGCAGTACTAACTGCGTTTGACCACGTGGAGGACAATATACTGATTTACTCTTCGGAAGCAAGCAAGGGACCATCCCACCAATTCCCATCAAGGTCCGTAAGGCAGATGCGGATTTAACATTTCAGCACAGTCCTAACCATAAAAATATTCGGTACGTGTTTTAAAATTAATATAATACCAAAAAGTTTGTATTTAATAAAACAGAAAATGATATTTCAGAATTACGTACTATTAAAGATAGGAGTTCGTGGCTTACGGCAGTTTCCTGTTTAAACAAACAATTCAAATACTTCATCGGGGACGTCAAATTGGAAAAATATTTCTTGTAAACAAGTTGTAAGTATCAACGAAAGTATTTCTCAATGTCTTTTATTCAGTATTCAGTATTCGTACGCGACTGAGAAACAGTAAAATATAATAGATATAGCCGTATTTACCATAACATTACCTTTGACAGTAACTGGCGTGTGATGGTATTGTAACTGTTCAAGAGTCAAGTGGCGATGTTTACTCCAACAATATAATTTCAATCTAGTAGCCCTCGATCCACTAACTTTCTCCCCAACGATCTCTGCTACCTCTCCACTCAGGTTTCCCCGTCTAAATTAATACGCAGTACTAATTAATGCGCAGTCGAATTCCTATTTTCAATGAAGTTGAGTCGATGTTAACGAGGGAGCGATTCAGTCAGATGCAGTTTCAGTGCGAACGAGGTTCACTGCCTTGAAAGGATTCTTGTGCTGCTGGCAAGTAGTGGTAGCAAGAGTTAATGCACAACTGTGCTCCAATCTGGTAGAACCCTTCGGCGAAGGATTCTAAAATGAAATAATTAAATTTATTCCAACTCATTTTTTATATATTAAATAGAGATAAAATTTCAAGGAACTAACAATTTTCAGTAGTGTGGTGAGTTTAATTTATTGTAAAAAAAAGCAGTTACAAACTGGGTATGACCACGTGGAGGACAATATACTAATTTATTTCTGGTAAGCAAGCAAGGGACCATCCTATCAATTCCGATCAAGGGCTCTAAAGCAGAGACGGATATAACTTTTTAGCACACTTCTAAGATAAGAATAAAAGTAGTTCGGAATCTGTTATAATATTAACATAATACCAACAAATTTGTATTTAATAAAACAAATATTTCAGTAGTACGTATTATTATGAACTATAGATTATTCGGAAAACTTTATTTATGAATCGTAACTATTAAAATAACTTTTAATGAGAGTTTTAGTAATTTCAATAGATGCCATTGCAGTTGTTAAGTTATTATTTTGCGTTATCATGAAATTTACCGCAAGCCAATTCCGTCTCTGTACTCACAGAATGAGCTAGATACTTGCAGCGTGTACATAAATAGCAAAGATGTTAGAGGAATATCGTTACTTATCTCGACAAAATTTAGCTACTTGTTAGATAGCCAAATAATACCACAATTACAATTCTATATGTATTTATAATCTTATCTCATAAATAGTAATTTTAGATAAAAACAAATAAATCAAGTTCAATGTATTATGAAATCTTATGTGATGAAAATGAAAAAATTAAAAATAAAAAGTTCTGTAGACCATAAACCCTCAAATCTGTTAATTATTATTCTTGAAATTGTTGTAAGTATTTCGGTTGTTGCAAAGCTTTCAACATTGTTTAAAAATTTGAAAAATCAGGAACTCGAACAAACATTATGTAAATATGAACAAGAGTTGTTGAACCGTATTATTAAAAACATGAGATAAGATAAATACAAGACCTATAAACTCAACGGCAAAAAAAACTACACCATGAGGATACGACTCTCTCTCTCTCTCTTTGAAGATATATCCTCCAATCGTGAATAACCTTAAGAACATCAATAACATCCATCCACTGAATATACACCAGGACATGTTTAACATCGTAAAGAATTTAAAAGCACATCTGATCTATTCTAAGAATCAACATCATTTTCTGAATGTCTGACAAGCGACGTCTACGAAATCGTGTTTCTTGTCTTCGCAAAGATTTATTCCTCCGCAGACTGCAGCAATATCCAAACCTTTCTCTCCTTCCTCATCGTTTCCTGTTTTACTCACCCCATTACTTCCGTCTCCTGGGCATCTTTTATACATTTCCTTATTCTTGCACGTCTCCCCGGGCGAGAGATCACGTGTTTTTCCCCAATTTTAGTATTTGCGCCGCAGGTGTAAAGTTCCAATCCAATACTCGGATATATTTCATCATCCAAGCGATGAAAACAAGCTGGAGTTTGCAATCTTAGCGTTACTAGCGCTCCATACCTCGATACACTCATCGACGTGTTGATTTTGTAAACTTCTTCGTCTCAAAATTTCCGAATTTATTTTCAAACAAATCCATTTCTCCTCAATATTTTACGAAATTCGCAATGCCGTAATACACAATTGTTTTTTGTCTTAACATTATATGCACCTAAATATAGTAGTATTTACGAGCATCCATTTGTCTTACACATATCTTCATGTTTATTCCGATCGTAATTCAAAACAAGAATAGAACTGTGATCTAAGATTCGTTTTGAAGATATATACTGTCATATTTTTTTCTACACTCTCGAATCAATGAATAAATTAACAGGTATCATGATGTCAGGAAAATATATCTGAAATATAATTTGTGAGAAAAGTTACTTTTAGAAAGTACATAAATTTGTTTCTTTAAAGCAATTTTCCCTATTCTGGTTGCATTCTTATTCCAGAAATAATAACAGTTAAGTTTGTAAACAGGTGCACTAACGCTTTTTATCCCGTTGTGGTTGTCAGACACCCATTCATTATACCCTTATCTCCTTCAGCAAATAGACTGAATCGGGAAGAGATCTATAGAAATAAAAGTGAATTCTACGGAACGTCTGTGGCATGAAAATTGGAAAATATAATCGATGAAATTTCATGAATTGTCAAAGTAACATTATTAAGGGTTGTTGCAAGTAAAATGCAAAGTATTGTCAATACTGAGGAGTTACAAGTGCAGAAAAACAAGTAAAATTGGCTGTTATCAGTATAATGATTATTCACTCGTATGAATGTTGTCTATGAAGCTTACTAATGTGTCCACCAGAGTTCAGTTGCGTTACGTAACGCGGACTCTCAACTGAACGTTCAATCTACGTGACTGAACAGTGGAAGCAAAATTGTATAAAGTCCGTGAAAGAACATGGTTTACAAGTACATCACCGACAAGAGAAATTATGCTTTCTGTGTAACATGTATTTTCCATTTTCCTGGATTTCAAAATTATTCGTAATTACATCATATTAACACAGAATTATGAAAACTGTGTATTTCGTTGTTTTCTTTCGTGGTGTTTAATTTTTGAAATAAACAGAAGTGAAAATTTAATATCACGTTAAGTAGAAAAATGTTTGAATTTAGAATATTATAACTTGTGATGTATGTTTGTTATGAATATAAATAAATAATTTTTTTAAATTTCTGTTTTATTTGTGAATTGTTTTAAAATTTTGAATGTCTAGTTATGGTTGTTTCAAGGTTCTTTTCAAATCCCGGAATACGCCGTGTAGTTTTTTGTATATAAAGCAAAATTAAGAAAGACGAGTACTGTAGTAACTCTGAAAAACTTGAATGTTAAGCTTTAATGTACTGTTACTTCGGAACTATTTGACTATTTAGTCATTGTTGATTCTCCCCGGACGTACCCAACGCAATACTCCGATAAGGAAGGGAAAATTGTAGCATTCAGCATTCGCGTCTTATCATTTGAGACCCAGATCATAATTACGAGATTACAACATAGAGTCCACTTTTTGTTAAGAAATAAACGGATCTATGTGGAAAAGTATACTCTATTCCATTGCAATAGACTATTTGAAATAGTATTGTCTAAAAGAACTTTTGTTCTCTACAAATTTACAAAAAGAAGTTGTTTTTTTGTATTAACCCATATCTCTGGTACACTCGTAATAGCTACCTCCACAGAGATCTCGAAATGGACATGGTCAATCAAGAAATAAGTTCGCCAGGAAGCATGCAGAAAGGCTCCACAAACATGTCAATACCAAGGCTTTCGACTTGATTACCTTGTCTTAGTGCAACGGTTAAAGAGGGTGAAATCATTTGAGCTTAATTCCTTAACTTAATCCAGTGTTTCGTGCGATAAGAGATCAAAAGATCCTATGAAAACGATAAGTGGAGAGTGAAGTCAGGCACAAGTTGAACTCTTGAGCGATATCTTTTTATGTTATTTATGAATGTTAGATTAAGCCAAAATAACTAATTAGTCTAAGACTAGGTGGTTTTTAAGAGAGAAACATTACCAATTATCAATACAATTGAATATCTTCTTCTCTTTATTTTGTATCACTTTTTCAAACAACACTGTATGTTTTCGCAAATACCGACTTATTTTTCCAAACAACCATATTGTAGCATGTTTTAACTTCACTTTAAATATGTAAAAGAATGTTCTTGAGACAAAAGGGTTTTATAAATCCAGCATCACAGACAGATTTTTAATGCGATCGGATCTCCTTAATAAATCAGATAATAAAAAGCCTTTATATTCAGCCTGCAATGCAAATATCCCGCAATATACTTCCCAGAATATGACGTAAATGCGGACCTCTATGGAGGGTACCAATAAAAGAGACTCGAGGCACCAAAAGGAGAAAAGCCCCAGCGGTGGCCCCACCTACAAACAATAGACTACTACCCAACTCTTACCTCCTAGCGCTCCATGTAGTTAAGCTTCAATAGCACGCTTCTCATTTACAAATACAACAATATAAGAAAAGGAGAAGAAGTCTTGTATAGTCGATTGCCTTTTCTTCAGAACGTCCGAGGCAGACGCTTGTAGTCGGGATCCTGTCCTACCAACAGAACAACGCTGAAGCAAATTCGATGAATTCTTCGTAACAGAATAACGGAAAGTTCTTTAATAGGAAATTTATTAATCTCGTAAATATGCTTCGAGAGAGTATCGACAAACCTTTTTAACAATTTATTTATACGTATTTTTGTTTTTTAAAATATAAGTATAAGTGCGCCACTGTCCACGGATCCTTGATCGGAATTGGTGGAAGGGTTCCTTGCTTATTTCCGGATAGTAACTTTATTTATTATCTCCCACGTGGTCATACGCAATTTCCAACTGCTTTTTTGTCAATAAAGTTTATTTATTTATTCATATTTATGATAGCAGAATATTATCGGATAATTGTACATAAAACTTGGCAAAATATTATCGTGAAAAAATTCCCCAAACACTGTTGATAAATCATTAAAGCATGAGATAGAGAAGTGTTGATAAATCATGAAAGTGGATGTATCATAAATCATGAAACCAAGATATATTGGAAGATTACTGCATGAGAATATGCTGAGTCCCTGAAATACCAGCCAAGTTTTTATTTTAGTTCATACGAGTTGATAAAACTCAAGTCTTGCATATTGTATATTACAGTCATTATGAAATGAGTTAATAGATTTCTATTTTACACGCGCAGAGAAATTATTTTAAAAAAATTATTATAATTAATGGGAATTATCTTATACGGATATTAACTTTTATATATATTATCCTCTTTTAGTGGACAATGTTCCAAAAATCGTTACCGTTTGAACTCAATTATCATTGACTCTACAGCAAAGAAATACAATTTGCCTCAGTAAAAGCTGACGACTATCTAATTAGTCGAAAACATACAGAAATCATTTAATCACTTTTGATGGCTTATCTATAAAACTGTAAATTAATTCATGCATATGGTTTATCATTCTTTTTATTTATAATAGTTTATTTCCAACTATACACTACCTTGACACGGTTATGTACATTACCTCTGTAGTCCCATCCTGGTCCGGGTTTTTCTCCGGTTTTCCTTCAGTTACTGGCGAATTTTCCGTGGAAATGACATTAATACTTTTGTTTTATGAATCTGAAATTTTTACTGCGCTTAATAACAACAATTCATTTTAAATAATAAATGGATAATAGTACGTATTTATGAAATAATTCATTTTACAAATATTAAATCTGCCAAGCCCTTGGGCCCTTGATCGGAACTAATGGGATTGTTCCTTGCTTGTTTCCGGAGAGTCGTTTATTACCCCCCCCTTACCCACAATATCATACGCAGTTTACAATTGCTTTTTTTACAATAAAGTTTATACTTTCATGAAATAGATTTCAGAAGTAGAAAATGCTTGTGTTATCACGGATAAATTTATTAAACGTTAGTGAAAAAAAAGATCAAAGTGGGTCTAGATATCCTTTCGGTAATTCATAGAGTTCGCGGAATTTTTCAGACCACTTTGATCCCGGTATAGACACGGTACTTTGTTTATAATTTCCAAGATAATTATAGGTACAGTACTGGAAACTAATATCGGTCCTAGAAAATATTCCATGTCCCGCGTAACACTAACAAATCCAAACTGCTAAGAACGTGGGACTTAGAATATTTTCCGCGCCGATTTATAATTCCAGTACTGTACAAGAGTATTTTTACTCTCAGTTCTCAAAATGTTACGCAATATTAAGTTGCAACCTACATAATTTCAAGTCATAGAAGTATTCTACTGAGCATGCGTCGACGATGGGTCTGGCTGCTCGTAATCGTGGGGATAATGACGTCGGTACTCCATGGAGAGAGTTTCGTGAACCCCAAATTGCGAAAGGGAGATAGCTGTTAGAGGCGTACGATTATTCTAGAGCTCTACTCGCTGCCGATAGAACGTACTGTCTGAATAACTACACACTTTGGAAATAGTACCTGGTGTATTCTTAAAAATGGAACAATTATTCAGGTTTAATCCTCAAATTTAATGTCAGAGTGAGTTTGTTCAATCAATATGACAATTAGTAATATCAAATTATTGTAGATTTGTTCGGTCACGTGTTGATCACAAACTAATAAATTCTCCACTTATTAATTATTTGATCCCCAGAAACGTGTTATAAGAGTAAAAGTTGAATTTAATTGAAATCTCTATAATTGTACTTTTCAGCGATTGCATAGAACATGGTAGTGAAAACTATTCAAAGTGATAATGGTAATAAGAGAACACTTCAAATATTTTATTCACTTGAAATTTGATTATCTTATTCATTATTCTGTGTAGTTATTTAATTCCAGTTTCTTGTAAATTTTGAACTCGTCATTGTCTTACACACGTTCATATGAAATACGAGTTGTTTGTTCATTTAACTCTTTAATTGTTGTCTTCTATGCGTATAGTATTGTGTATTTTATTTTTATCTCAAATTTGATGTTCCTTGGTTCACGAGACGACGTATTTTGCGTAGAGACTTACTTGCGTAACCTCTCAAAGGGCGAAGGAACTGAATATAGGTCAATGTGCCAAATCATTGCATTCAACTAATCCAATCGAATTTTTAAGAACAAGTCAACTGTGTTAGCGACATTTCCGTTTTTTATTGCAAGATCGCGCCGACCGCATTGCTTTGGAGCATTACCACACTGTGCGCCCCTTTCATATTAATGTACCAAGTCTTCAGTTGCAACACAAACTATTACTATTTTCTACAATTCTTAAGAAAGAAAAAAGAAGCGTTTGTAGGATTTCTGAGACCTTCATTTATGTAATTACTTTAAAGGTAAAATTTAATTACGTTTAAGAATCATAATTTGAGAAATTCAGTAGAAAAATGATGTTTATTCTTTTTTAATTTAATATTTAATTAATTTTTCTTTACTGTTTTTAGTCATGGAGTTTCATTGTAAAACACTGAGTCTAGCGGAACTAAATGCGACCCATCAGACTATCGGTTTGGGAGTCAGTTCAGATATGAAAAAATATCCCAGGATTCGGTCAGCGGGATTCGATTCCCTGTTCTCTGTTCAAAAGTAAAGCGCTCTATCAATCTGATATCAATAAATAAATGTTACAAGTTCTTCCTTTTCTGATCATAGAATTATGGTTATTATATCAGGAGAGAGGAAAAATTCAAAATTTTCTTTTGTTCAAAAGAACTGTCGAGAAATAAGAACAAGTATGAGATAACTTTCGGTCAAGTGAAAATAGCGACGAGCCGGGAATCGAACCCGGGACTTCTGATTGATCGCAGGGGTGTTAACCACTACACCACCCGTGTGAAACCGGAAATAAAGTGCCCACAGCATAGTGAGCCGTCTGGTTCACTTATCTCCTGATTGGGGATGTGTCTCAGGTCATCCGAGGTTTAGGTCTGGGTGGAAATGGTGTACAGTTGTGGAAGGCGAACTGGTGGTGTAGTGGTTAACACCCCTGCGATCTAAGCAGGAGTCCCGGGTTCGATTCCCGGCTCGTCGCCATTTTCACCTGATCGAAAGTTATCACATATCTTCTCCACGTGTAGGGTACACGGAAGAAACATGTACAAGAACAAGTATGCTTCGCACACATACCATTCAGTCACATTCCAAAACATTTCAGTGTCTAACATCTACTGATCTCAGACGATGAATTTTCAATATTATCTCTCAAGAACTTAGAGAATACGTTTCTAAAAATTTGCTTCCGATGGAAGACGACTCTCCTCGGAGACTATTGTTTCAGGTACTTGGACAAACAGAAGTAACAGGAGAGGAAACGGGTTTCTCGAATACATTTTTGATGCAGAAATGTAAAAGCAATATGCCGCGAGTTATTTTGAGTAAACGTTACGTAAAGTATATGGGGTGGAGGGGGAGGACCCTGACAGAATCAAACCCGTTTCAACACTGTTTCGGTACATGCTTTATGGAGTACGTGCGAAGTGTGTTTCGAAACGTGAAAAGGATGGAAATTCGAACGCTACCATGTCTCAAGTCCGTTTCGGTTCCGCGAAAACCGTGTAATGAAACGTGCTTTGCACAGACTATAGTGTGGTCTGAATCCTACTAGTTACACGTTCCGTATTCACTACCCATGTCAGAAAGACCTGAAATCTGATAACAGAACACGGAACGACGAACCGGTCCAAATTTCAGGTTTTTCGCAGTTTATTTCAGGCCGGCCCAATATTTCAGGTACGTTTCAGACCAATATTTCGGACGAAAAATAATGAAACTTGGGGTCGGTCCGAAATTCGTCATTCCATCAATCGCTACAAGATGACAGTGAAAGAAAGATCTATCCTTGGCAGCATTTTTCCACCTCATTTTATTTATTCTTCTACTTCACAGTAATCAAATCACAGTAAATGATTTCTTTCTTACTTTTGAAATGTCGTGCGTGGATTTTTGCAACCGAAAAATCCGTTGTGCTCGATGGGGATGGAATCTTCTCCCTGGCGGTTAGGAGACCTCTACGTTAACCACTCAGCCATTGGCGCCGATAGGTATAAAGTACTTCTTAGAGATGTTTTTGGAATAATTTAAGGAATTGATTAGAGTACTCATATGCTTAATAAGAGTTCCACTGCAACTTTTGATTGAAAAAACTTGATTATTTTTTAGATTTTATTATAAGTAGACATTTTGTTCAGTTTTGGGAGGTGCAGAAATCCGCCACCGCCTTTGGACCCTTAGATCGTAATTGCATCGTAAGTGAATTGCATTACATTCATAAGCATTTTGTAACCAGTGGTGTATTTACTAAATAGAAAGTAAAGGTACGCCGATCCTTGAAGTGCCAAGGTTGCGAACAGTTAGAAATAAACTATTAAAAACAAAAAGAAGCAAAAACAACACGCAAGAAAAAAGGAATTTAATCAGTATTAGTATTTAATCAGTATAACAATGGGGTGATAAAGTATAAAAGATATTAACATCACGTACAACGTCCAAAGTAATGAGAAAACAACATTTACTGGAAAATTGAAACGCTCATTTTATTTTATTAAAATCTGTAAATTCTTTCACATTATAGAAACAATAGCACATTTGAAAACTTCTACCCTTGGATTTAAAGAGATTCAATTTATTTATATCTTTTTATATTTTGGGAAGGGTATTACACAAAATTATTCCTAAATGCATTAACGCACTTGTTCTTTAACATCTCTTCTTCCATTGACAATAAATTTATTTTTATTATTAAACCCATTAAAAATGACCATTTATAATTTTTACCTCCAACTGATGTGTGCCTGTGAGTTCAATTGGGCCAGCCTGTGTCACGGGCGTGCACCTTAAATGTCACCCCCCCCCCCCGGGACTTACATCTAGTAAGTACATGTTTGGCAAACACGGGACCCCGAGCTGAGTCTGGCATTACTTACACTTATTTGTGCTAGACTCATTCCTTTCTCTTTCCTGACCTCCCTTGGTCACTTCTTGTTCTTTTCGATCCCTATGCTAGGGTATCTTTCATTTTCCTCTTTTTTCTTCTTTTTTTCTAATGAGATATGTTGATATTTGAGTTTTGAGTTGTAATTCAGGAGGGTTTTTAGTGAGTATGGTTGAGTCATTCGGCGAGTCCCACACGCGGGGAGAGTTGTGTTGTCTCTTCTTAGTGCGTAACTGCATTTTCCCTACCTGTATTGAATTTTAGGGCTCTCATGACCTCGATGTCGACGCGCCGTAAAGCCAAAAAAATGTCAAACGATAAAAGATGTGACAAGGATGTTTCGAAATACTTTAAACGCACTATTCTTCATCTTAAGTCTGTTACGACGGCACCAGGAAAAGCATGTGACAAGCTCGTTTCTAAACATGTTTGAAACGCACTATTCTGCCCTCAAAGTCCGTTTTGATGGCACGAGGACAGGTGATAAGCGCACCACCAGGGTATGTGCCAAGCGCGTCTCGAAACGTGAAATAAGGTATATAAATTGTGTGAAAAGATTGTTTCAAGCGTGTTTCACGAGAGAGCATTTTTCGGGTGTGAAACTCACCGAAACATGCGTGAAACGGACTTGTCACATACTTGCAACATGCTATTCTATGGTAGGTTTCTGTCACGGGTTTCAGATTCAGTATTCAATATGTACTGTACTATGGGACTCAGCATCCGCGACTCTATGGGTAGAGCGCTGAGTTACTGCCTGGAAGACCTGCGGTCGATTCCCGATGAGATGGGAACTTTTCATCACACCTCAATATTCATTATGACTCCCAGGTCTACTCGGCCTGCTGTAAAATCAGTACCGGGTCTATCCTGGGGTGAAACCGTCCGGAGCGAGATGCTGGCCACATCTCCTTCTCCTAGTGCCGATGCCTAGTAACTGCTGAGCTCTACCCACCGTGAACCCCTTGGGTATCTTACGGACCTGTTATGGGACAGTTTGACTTTGAATGTACTCTCCGGCATCACTGGCGCGTAACATCTCCATGAGTAAAAAACATGGTTTCGGCAAACAGTTTTTTTTTCGCGTTTCACTTCTACTAGTTTTTGGACATAAGAAAATTATCTCATATTAAAGTTATAAATAAATAAATAAATTTATTGTCAAAAAACAGTACAAACTGCGTATGACCACGTGGAGGGGAAAAAA
>NNCF01126964.1:320153-344855 GCA_002313205.1 Laupala kohalensis
AAAGAAAGAAAGAAAGAAAGAAATATTTTACAATACAATTCCAAAGCTTCATTAATTTTACTAAATTTACACATATAAATTAAATAATGTTACTACTCGAAATTTTACAATACTATAATTTCCACAAATTAACTTTTAAAATAATTTTATAAAACTCAAAATTATTTTACTATTGTGATTTAGCATCTCATAGGTAGTTTTTCGAGGCTACCCTATTTTAATACTGAACGGTCACTCCAACTTTTAATTACTTTAACTAAGTAATGATTCTAATAAGTTTTTCGTTTACAAAAATGTATATAATTGAGTTTTTATTTGCGAGAAGATAAATGTACATTTTTGCATATAATTCTTTAAATAATTTCATCTATAACAATTCCTCAATTGCCGCATCTTTCATGGACAGTTAACCCCGTATCTCGCTTTTTTCGCAAACAAACAATAAGATATATTTGAAATAAATTGGCGATTTATTTAAAACCGCCGGAGCCAGGAAAGAAATACCTTTTATAAGTAAAAAATATCTGTTGGTCTTGGCACAAATATTTGGTAATATTCATTCAATTTTTAAAAATTTAACTAAAAATATTTTACGAAAAGTTATTTTATTATTTGAAAAAATGAAACAAAAATCTCAAATTTATTAATCGAATATTTTAAAACTTTCCTGACACGCCAGTAAAATATTCTTAATTGCACTGTTCTTACATTTGTTAACTTAAACTGTTTCGCTCCAATGTAAGAGTTTTTTTAAAATGTATATCAAAGATGTGGAGATGTTCACTCCATTTGCTTACATTGAATAGAAGTAGTAATTTATGGGAGAATAATAAAGAGTCACCTCCGTAGAACCATAATAATACCCAAAGAGAGTCCCTGACAAATAGAGTCTAGATTAGGTAGAACACCGCAGAGAAATTAATTAAATTTTCAAACAATTATGTATTAATTTATTAAAATTAAGTGTGCAGGAAAAGACACGAAGAACAAGACGGTACACAAGGAGCACCTGGAAATGAGAATATGACAGCATTCGACAACGCTAATAGTAAAACTCGTTTCCCTTTCTGTGATACAATCCCAAATATCTTTTTCATGTGATAAATAATTTCAGACACTACGTATGAGATTTCTTGTTCATAACTAAGATTTTTTCTTTAATGTTATGAGATATAAATTAACCTACATTTTGTAAACAAACATTTATCAAAACTTCGTATATACTACTACTGCAAACAATGTGTTTTAATGAATTGTTTGATAATGTGAATTTTATTATGCCTCAATAAAAAAACAGACAAGAAATCTACACTTGAATGTAATATTGAGAATAAATAAATGTCAGAGTCGACAAAAAAAATGATAAAAACTTCCACGAAAAGTTATGCAAAATATTAATATATTATGACGAAGAACTCGTGTTGAAAAGACAACAGCGAAGCATATCAATTATTCCTTCACTATATGCGTATTATTTTTTGTATAAATTATTTTCATAGTATCATTTTTAGAGAGAAACTGGTGTCGAAGGGAATAATTAGGGGATGAGAATTCTCTGCAATTGTTCTACCACCCGCAAAAGTTGTTAATATTTTTTTATATTGCCATATACTTTACTTCCGTGTATTCAACCCAACATGTAGGAAAATAATCATGTGTGGATCGTTATTCAGTTCCTACAAATGCAGTAAGGTATGAGAAGCGCTCATATAGAATGTGCTTGAGGGTGGAGTGCCACAGGGGGCAAGCAGAAACACAACGCCGGTGCTGGCACGGGCGAGTGAGTCTCAATCCAGCGGCTATCGCCTACACGCTCCGCTGCCGACGCTCCGCCCATTTCCCCTTCTTTCCCTCAACCCTCTTTGCCACCTTGCCGTGGCGCCAAAGACCCCTCCACGCACATGGTAAGCTCTCGGTTCGAAGCAACTGGTCCCTCAAACTGTGTTAATGATGGGGAAAGGAGTTTCCCCTAAATTTCTACGCTAAGGGGGCTAGAGCTGGTAAAAGCGTTACCAGATTAATAATTGCTATTAGTTATAATTGTTACTGTTAATAATAATATAATTGATATTGTTATTAATAATACAAGATTAATTAAATTATTAATATCAAATAAATAAATTTAACAAATAATTGTTATTGTTATTAATAATATCAGTGTTCTCTGTTAATTATTTATTTGATGCATTTTATTTCAAAGGTAATATTTAAAAAAAAATGTGTTGTAAAACCATACTTTTGAAACAAAAATTCTCCCTGGTTAGCTGCCCCCTCTTAATTACGGAATAGATCCGCCAGTGCTCAGACGTAAGAAATCTCTTTCTGGAATAAAAAATCACTTACAATACGCGGAAGAAAAAAACATGTAAATTAATGAGCATCATTGTATTCCATCACGTTGGAAAACATTGTACGAAACACGTAATCAATTTAATAAATTAAAACTCAAGGAAATGGACCGCTTGAAAGTACTTAAAACCGTTGGTGGTGATTATCCAATCCAAAATCCAATGTGGGTAAATAAATTCAATTAAATGAGATTTTCTGCTAGAAATTCCAACATGTCTTAAATTTAAGTTTGTAAAGTACAACAGATATTTACTAAAGTTACCTTCTAGAAACAAGATGAACCGATGGTAATATTTAGATCGTGGCCGCAAATATTTGATTGTTCTCTTAATTTTATTAGATATTATGCCTGTAGTGGTCGCGTAGGTGAATATAGTCATCCATGAGAAGAAATCTTCTTTTATGTTGTCATGGTAACGTATCGTGCGTTCAGATTAACAAACTGAAGCATGTATTGCGTCACCTCAAAGATTGTCTATACTCTACACTGCGCTTTTTTTCTCGGAATGCTGGATCGATGAGTCCTATATGATACGCGTCATCGACTCGACTTAAAGTACGCACAGAATAATAATGTAGCAAAGTGCATTTTATGAACCAAATAAGTATACAATTTTTTTCTTGGGGCTTTAGGGCTCGCCAACGTCAAAGTCATTAGAGCTCTTGCAGGTGAGGAAAAATGCTGTTTCGTACCGTAGGGAAACACCGTAGTGACTCCTCCCCGTGTGTGGGACTCGCCGAATATCTCGACCCTAAACACTAAAAAACCCTCCATATTTCAAAAAATTTCTAAATACAAAGATGTGAGGAAAGAAAAGGAATCAGTTGCCCTATACAACGAAAATAAAATCAATTCTGAAAATTATACTTTTCATACTACGGAAAGCATGATTAAAAAGAAAGGAGATTAGGAAGAGGAAAGAAGAAAGCAAATTTAAACCATCCCGAGAACTTGGAGGAGACCCGATCTACTTAAAAAATTCAATAATTTATTAACATCATTTGTTGCATTTCCGAGAATTTGTGGTAAATCTGTAGCCAAACCAATTTGTCTCCGTATTTTGGTGTATTTTCTGGAACCAGTTAGTAGGAGACTGACTGTCAGAGAAGAGCTACAATCCTCACAAACCGGTTCATCATCAAGTATCAAGAGATACTGATGAATGAGAGGACAATGTCCTATGCGCCAGGCGAGTTAGCGAGACCTCCTCACGCCTGTCTGACCTACAGAAACTGCTCCATGACTTAACAGAGGACTTTATGTCGGAGCTTATTCAACAGTCAACCACTCCCTTCAACAAGAGCTCCATGAACAGCCAAACAGTCATTGCCCCATTCTTCACTCAGAATTCTAGTCTTGATGGAATTTAGGATATTTTCTTTTGGAATANCTTCACTCAGAATTCTAGTCTTGATGGAATTTAGGATATTTTCTTTTGGAATAGAGAAGAAATCCACGCGATTTTTGAGACACACCACCTTCACGAAAACGTCTGCTTCCTCATTTCTTCTGTTTCCTACGTGTCCGGAAATCCAGCAAAACATTATGTACTTTCCATCACTTTGGAGCGTGAAAAAAACATCCTGGATTTTCTGGATCAGCTTATTAGCTGGATACATAGTCCGAATTGCTTGAAGGACACTTAGACAATCAGAAAGAATCAGGAAATTTGATCCGCGGGAGCACTTTGTTGATCGCAGTGGCGTAACACTCAGCGGTGTAAACGCTGCGCAAGTCGCCGAGACGATAGCCGCAGGTCTTACGGGGAAACACCACGCAGCAACAGCCAGCATCGACCTGCTTCGACCCGTCTGTAAACACAGGAATATAGACCCGGTGTTCGTCGAGGATTAGGTGGAAGTATACCCTCAACATCGCAGTTGGAGTGCTCTTCTTGTCATGATGCAGAAGATCGAAACTAATCTTCGGCTTATGCAAAGCCCAAAGAGGAGTCTTACTGAAAACTTGATTTATGACATTAGGTGTGCGTAGATTCAAGGTTTTCAAAATTTGTTTGGAGCGATATCCAAATGGTTTGGTTGCTCTCAGTCTGTTGTTGTAGAAACGGATGGAAGAAAAGGAAGGATGAAATAATGCATTGCGTACCAGATTGTCGGGTAAAATAAACATTTCGCAAAAGTGTCGTAACATGAGTAGTTACCACCGGAGGTAAGGAGATGGTTCTCCACTCTCGATATATAAACATGGAATGGGACTAGTACTGTGGGCTCCCGTGACTAGTCGGATTCCTGAATGATGGACACTATCCAACTTCTTTAAATAGCTTGCACGAGCAGAGCTATATACAACAGAGCCATAGACGAGCAGAGATCTTATGAATGCTCGATAAAACTGGAGCAAGGAGGATGGATCAGCGCCCCATTCCCTGCTACTCAGGCACTTCAATAGATTCAGATATTTTAATGTTCTCGCTCTTAGATCCGTAAGATGTTCAATCCAATTAAGTCTCTGATCAAAAATGAGACCTAAGAATTTTATTGATGGATAGAACGATGTTCTCCATTATTTTAGAACGATGTTTTTCAGGGTAAGGTGACGTTCTAGCAGGAGGTTTAATCTTCTACGGACAAGAACACAGCGTGTTTTCTCAGCAGAAAACGAATGCGTCGTCTTTGACCATTGGTACTATCTATTGAGAACGAGTTGGATTTGTCTTGCCGCACCTGTGACAATCTACGATGAGCAAAATATTGCAAAGTCATCGACAAAAAGAGAGTGTTGGGCAGAATTCTTTTCAGCAGATGTTATGCTGTTAACTGTCACTGCAAACAAGGTCACACTCAGGGCTGAGCCCTGAGGGACACCGTACTCCTAAGAAGGATATCAGAAGTGTCTCTTCCAATTTTGTATCGGAAGGAACGCTGATCCAAAAAGGAATGTAACAGTTGGGGAAGGTTAAACACCAGACATGTAGTTGTTGTTAAATTCCATGACGCCAAGTAGTATCATAAAATTTCTCGATGTAAATTTTTTTTTGATGATATGTTGTCTTGGGACGAAGGCATCTTCGATTGCTGTTTTTAACAGAAGAATATTGTCCAGGGTTGAATGGAACTTCCTGAAACCACAGTGAGGTCGACTCAGCAGGTTTTGCATTTCAAGATACCAGACAAGTAGTCGGTTGCTAATTTTGTCCAGAGTTTTACCAACGCAACTCGTCAAGGCGATGCTACGATAACTACTTACGGCTGTCTTGTCCTTTCCGGGTTTTAGTAGGGGGATTAGCGTTGCTTTCTTCCAGAATTAGACTATACTCCCTCGGAACCTGAAAGATTAGAGATATCAAGAAGGTATACTTTGGATCCTAGACTGAGCATCTCATAGTGATTGGAATCAAGGCCAAGAGCAGTGTCGTGTTCTGTCGGCAGAGATGACTCATGTTCCTACATTGAAAAAGAAGAGTTGCATGGTTCCCAGTTCGTGGAACGGAAGACAGTTCTGCTACTTTCCTTTTTCTCGCGAAAGCAGGATCGCAGATCGCAGGTGTTAGATCAGCAAAGTATTTAGCCATCACTGCTGCCATTTGTCTGTTGTTGGTGATAATTTGACCTCAATAATTGAGTCCGGATATTGGGACTCGAGAATACCTTCCAGATACTTTTCGGATTAACTCCCATACGACGATGTTCTCCTAATGGTAAATTTTTTCTAGGAGGTAAATTTGGATTTTTTGATGGTTTCGCGTGGTTTTGTTATAGCAATCCAATACGCGGCGAGGTTTGTCGGAGATGGACTACCCTTAAATTTCCGCAACACTCTTCGCTTCGCCCGAATGGCGAACTTATCTGCGTCGTTCCTCCAGGGGACATGACGTCTTTGCGGAAACATACATGTTTTCGGGATGGATTCTTCAACGGCGTGATGAATCACCTGTGTCAGATGGCCTACCCACTCTTGGACACTTACCGTTTCTCTGAAGACAGCCAGAGAACGGTTCAGTGTCCAGTTAGACTTTCTGAAAATCAATTTCTGAGGTTAGCATTCGGGAACAGTCGCACCTTCGTGCAAGAACAACCAGGTATGATGAATGTCACTACCATGTAGATCATCCTTCCTTTGGAAGATATCAGCAACTTCAGAGGAACAAATTGACAGGTCTATAGCAGTCCATGACCCCGTGGCAAACGCAAAGTGGTTCATCACCCCGGTGTTCAATATATATAAATCTTCACGCTCGAAGAGATAATTCAGCAGTTTGTCTCTGGAGCAATCGCTCGACGAATCCCACGGTGCACTATGTGCGTTGAAATCTCCGAGGCGGAGGAATGGTTGAGGGAGCTTGTGAATTAAATCCCTAAGAGAAGTCTCCGAGAAATCTCGTGTCGTAAGTAGATATGTTGAACACACGGTCATTGCTGGCACGCAGTAAATTTTGACTGCTATAGCCTGGATTTGAGTTTGTAGGAGAACGGGTGTGAAGAGGATAGTGTCTCTAACAAACACGGTAACTCCACCTCTTGCTCGATCTTCCGTGGTGTCGTCTTAACTGAAGCTGATACATCCCCGCAGAGAGGGAGAGTGTTCTGGTAAAAGGTTTTTCTCCTGCAGGCAAATACAGATAGGATTGCGACGCGCTAAGGTCTGTAACTCTTCACGTTGGGCTCTATAGCCATTAAGGTTCCACTGAAGTATGAAAGTCAATACGATTTGGAACGTCCTGGGTTGGTCTCCTGACTATGCATTTCCGTGTCATTGTCGGACAATGCACAATCCGACTCGGAGGAAGGAAGTTCAGAGAGGTTTTTTTTACGTCTCCGCGACTTCTAAGACGATGTTGTTGTTTTCAACAAATCGGTAAGATTCAGGGTTTTAGTCCTAAAACCCTGCTTTTTCTTCGTCCGTTTCTTAGTATTTGCTGGGGTACGTGACACACCACTCCACATCGAGTGGTTGCCTGACCAATTAATGCACTTACAGGTCCCAGGTATGAAACGCCGGGTTCGTGTGCCTCCTTCCCGCTCTTTCCGCATGTATCACGGCACTTACACGATGTCATCGTGTGTCCAAACAACTGGCACTTGAAACAGCGCAGAGGATTCTGAATAAAGTGTCGCACTGGCAGGTTTAACTATCCAGCTTTTAGATCTTTCGGTAGTTGATGATATTTATTTATTCATTTGTCTAGGCTGTTGCCAGTCTCCTTGTCTCTATCGCTTAAAGCAATAGTTGAGGAGAGTCATTTTTTTGTGGGGCTTTACGGCTCATGTCGACATCAAAGGTCATTGGAGCCCTAAAAACTCGTACAGGTAGGGAAAATGCAGTTACGTACTACGGAGAGCCAACATGACTCTCCCCACGTGTGGGACTCACCGAATGACTCAACCATACCCACTAAAAATCGTCCTGATTTACAACATTCCAAAACATCTCAAAACCAAATATCAAAACATTGACAAACAAATGAGGGGGACAAAAATGAGGAGAGGACCTAACGAGAGAGAGGGGACAAAGAATAATGAGGTGCAAAAATGAGTGAGAGGACAAAAAGTGAGAGGGAAGAAAAAAAGAATAAAATGAAAGATACCTTAGCCTTAATAGCGTCGGCATGGAAAGGAACGAGAGGTGACCAAGCAAGCTCAGAAAAGAGAAAGAAAGGAGCCTGGTACAAGTAAGTGGAAGCAATGTCAGACTCAGCTCGGGGCCCCGCGTTCACCAAACACGCACTTACTAGATGTAAGCCCCCTGAGGGGAGGAGAGTCAAATGTCACGATGAAGGAACTGGTCTTCTGCAGAATACCACTCACCTTACTCATTTGACAGACCTCAACCACGTGGTCAGCTTTCCATTCCGCAACAAGTTCTTCAGTTCACATATCCATTATGTCCCTGCAAGTTACTACTCCCTGGCTGCGATTAAGCGCAGCATGAATTTCGCACTTCACAGGGAACTCTCCCAGCAGTTTACAAAGGTTCAATGCTTGTTTGTTGGACTTTGTTTCCAACAACAGCAAACCATTCTTTCGATGGATTGGAATGTACCACAAATTCCTTCTGGCGCTTTGTGAATGTAAAAAGGTGAAATTTTCTCCAAGGATCCTACCTCTCTATTCATTACAATAAAAACATTCTGGTGTTGAATGTTCTGTTTCTTTTCCTTATTTCCTTCTGTGGGTGTGCTATGAACCCTCTGCCACTTCGAAGACGTTTGGGTGTGTAAGAGGCCTTGCGATCCACCCGATCCGCAAGGTGAGACAATCAAAACTTCTGATATCTTGTCCCAAGAGTTCGGAGGAACTGATATCCAGTGACGTGGATCCCCCGCATCAAGCTTCTAAGCCTTATACAACTGAGGTGCGGCAGTTGCCCTTGAGGTTGTCCGCTAGCGATTGTTTATCCTCAACACCCATTCACCACATCGGCGCGTAACACACCTTGAGGTTGAGTGTTATTTATAGACATATAATACTGACTTGTGACTCGGCAGATGAAGGCAAGATCCCCGCTCTTCGCAACACAAAACTTTCCACCATCTCCCTAATGGTGGTCGCCGAAATGTGCCCAAGTTTACGGTGTCCAGGGATTGATGGCGCAGTACCAGTCTCCAGGTCGAGACGGTTCGTTCGCCAAACCCCTCGCCCAGTCGATACTGAACCCCCCTGCAGGGTAAATACATAAATATACAAATTGAATTTATGGAATGAAATGGGAACTTCGGTGATCGTACATAAAAAGTAATTGAAAATATTTATTAATGTTTCTACTTTGGAAATAGAGGTTACACGTTATCCACGCAAACACTGAGTTCCATTCCAAATCGACCAATTCCGTAATTGTTTTGAATTATTGTAAAGAAACTGACTTCAATTTTAAGTCAAATATGAAAAAAAAAAATTAGAAATATTTTTAATATCCTTATTAATTCAACAATGTTAATAAAATGTTTACTTAAATTTTTACATTTAAAATGGATGGCTAGTGTTATCCACACAACCTCTCACGATAGATTCGCACGCGCACCCACTACAGGGTTAATGATGCTTTAAAAAATGATATTGACACAAATATTGCCAATTCATTCTAGCAAAGATGCGGATACTGAACTGGAACTACGCTGATCACGTGAGTCTTCAGTGCATGGCAGGCACCGCGCCATCCATTTCTAGGAATTTCACCACCCAGATGTATCGTGAGTAAATTTGTGGTAGGTGTCATGATGCATATCGTTGATACGGTACGGGACAGGACGCTCCAGATTCCCTCGGTATACACAAAACATTGTAGGGAATTAATACGTTGTCTATCACAGCAGCTACTAAAAACTATGTTTTATTATTCTACTACTATTAACGTCCACTATATAATCTAATTAAATAAATAATTAAAAACTTTCTCGATCTTTTAAGGACAAATAATATTTTTATTTTCCTTGAAGAGCTCACTACGTTGCGATATGGATTTACGTCGTTGTCAGGTGACCCAGTAATAACAATAAACATAACAACATGACAAATTAACATGATACAAACAAATATAAACACAAAATAATTTTACAAAAAAGCAGAAACACAAATGTGTTATAGTATTGTATTCAGTATCTGTGCGTAAATTTAAACTCCCGTGTGTATTTTTTATAAATATAATTTCTGATATACATTTGTAATAATTAATTTCTATGTCTAAAATTAATGTATTTTCCCAGGTCATCAAGTGATCATTATTAATGCAATGTAAGGTAACATTTTGTTCAACTGATTTAAAATTTCTTTTGTGTTCCTGGATTCCAGTTTTTAACCCTCTTTTTGTTTGGTTTACGTAGCTAGTATTACAATCTTTACATTTTATTTTGTATACCACGTTGATAGTATTTATGTGATCTTTCTTATCGTTCCATTTCGATATCAAATTATTCCTTTCATTTTTAAACGTTGAAATAAATTTCATATTGTCGGACTTAAAATCTATGAAGTGAAGAAGTGAAGGAGCTCCGTAATTTCTTAGTCTCGGCACTAGGAGGAGATGGGGCCACTATCTCGTTGCGACCTGTTCGACTCCAGGATAGATCCGGTACTCACTTTACAGCAGACTGATTCGGCCTAGGAGTCAGTCTGAATGTTCGGGTGTGACGAAAACCCCCCACCCCACCGGGGATCGAACCCCTATCATTCAGCCAGTAACTCGGTAATACTTTAGCAGGATACTGTAAATCCAAAAATATTGTGAAGTTTCAGAATGATCGCCCATTAACTCCGTCGTTCACTCTATACAAGGTTCTAAACACGAACTAAGTATTTAAAAACATTTTTTTCATAGTTTAGTATATTGTAATTACTTTCGCCTTTAAACTTCAAATTGCAAATAATAAAATTCAAAAGTTGTTCTGAAATTAGCTATATTATTCTATATTTAACCAATGAATCGAATTTTGCCTCATAAGTTGTCTCCTTAGGAACTTTGCGAGACATGCTCTCCGTCCTGCCACAAGAAAACATTATCGACGAAATGCAAGCACACTTCGGTTTGTACCGCGTTGCACTGATACGGCGTCTATCGACTTTTGATTTTTAACCTTTGTTTCAGACAATTGTGGTGTTATGACTATTTTTTTTCATGTATCATCTGTAAGTAGCCATAATTCGTTATCACATTTATATATGTAATCAAAATCTCATCATTGTAGATAAATCACTTTTAAAGTACCTAGCAATTTGATACTTCTGAAATATCTCCAAAATTTTGATCCTCGCACTGTAAGAATGAATCATTCAAACACGTTTAGTTAGTATTCAGTAACAATAAAATACACGTCGCGTAATTTTTATTAAATTATTTTAATTTTTTAATGACACCCGACGATTTACTGCAAATTTTACCTTCATTGTGTTTCATCCCTAAAATTTAAAACTCAAACGTGTCCATGCAAACATAATTTCCAAAGTCGTATTTTTTAATTGGAGTAATCCTGAACATTTCCTCATGGGTCAAAGAAATAGTTATTATTCTCTTATCAATAATATAATCGTAAGAAATAAATAGTAAGGAAACCTATTCACTTAAATATACTACAAATGTTTTCATTAATAAAATGTTATGTGGTTAACATATATTTTGTGTATTTTTTAACATGTATATTTTCCTTGAAGTGTTCGTGAATATGATGTTGCTAACAAAAAACTACATTCATTTTCAGTCTATTTTTTTGTTCATGTGTACCATCAGCATTCCCACTGAAATTTTCTCAAACTTCTCGTCATGCATGATATTAAATATATTCCATTACAATTAACGTCCATTATATAATCAAATTAAATAAATGAAGAATTATGACCTTTAATGGACGAACAGTATATATTTCGTGAAAATATATACTGATGTCCGTTAAAGGTCAAAGGTAAATATCAGTTGAAGATAAATATAATAAAAAGCTTACGACCTTTATCGGACGAACAGTATATATTTTGTAAATATATACTGTTCTTCCGTTAAAGGTTTTAAGTCTTCAATCATTTATTTAATTTGAAATTAAACATAACTCACCAACAAATTGTGTACATGATTCAGTATTTTATTTTTCGTCGTGTACCACGCATGCGACACTCCACGTTTTTTTTAAATTATAAAATAAAAGAAGAAGTATCAAGATGGCTACTCTCAAGGCTCTCACTTTGGCTCCACACACGCTACCACACCAATTCTCCTCATCGCGGGCCAGGCAGAGACGCAGACGGGCAGCAGAGAGAAGGCCTATTGATTCTCTTCCGCAGAGGATAAACAATGGGCACGGGGTGCAGAAGGCTCGTCCATGGCGCGGGAACGCAGGGTAATGCGCGCATTTGCATGAGAGAAGGCTGCTACATTCAACCTCGTCCTTCCAACTCCCCACCTGAGAGCCACTGCCGTTGCTAGCACGCGGCGGAAGAGGCTGCATCGCAGGTTCTGTGTCTTAAATACTACTCCCATTGCGTTTTGCGTATTTACACGCTGAATCCTGGATCACAAAAGTTCTTCTTCCATATAGTTAAATTCATCTCTATACTAATGAATTTCAACTCGTGTTTAGGCAGATATGTAAACAAATCGCTTAGAGTGAAAATCTAGTTTACTGCTGGATCAAGCTTTCGAGAGTAAGTTTTAACATCTCCCAAACTATTTGTCATTCTCTCAAATTTAAGTTTTTAAATGTATTTTGAAGAAAGAGTTTTATTAATTAACAAGTTCTATCAACACTTCAATTTTTTTACTTTTCCTATACGTCT
Organism: Laupala kohalensis; assembly: GCA_002313205.1. Taxonomy (NCBI): domain Eukaryota; kingdom Metazoa; phylum Arthropoda; class Insecta; order Orthoptera; family Trigonidiidae; genus Laupala; species Laupala kohalensis. The sequence goes on from NNCF01126964.1 coordinate 332,718, forward strand.
ACGTCCTAAAACGTGTGCGTCAACAAATAGGTATATTCCTTTACAATATGTATCTTTCTGATGTTTCTGTTACCTCAAGCTGGATGTTGCTGAAAAGTCCCAAGCCCACAGGGGATCAGCGATGTAGCAACTGACCCAAGTTGACTCCATTTAGAAGGTAAATAAATTAAGAATTCCGATTTTTATGAAAAAGGAAACCNAGTTGACTCCATTTAGAAGGTAAATAAATTAAGAATTCCGATTTTTATGAAAAAGGAAACCGTCTTTTATCATCCCAGATATATTTACATTCCTACAGTTCATTAAATATTCATTGTGGTATTAAAAGTAATGACCATGTAACAAGAATTTAAACGTACTTTAAGGCATTGCATAGCAGCTCATCCATCGTTGACTTACTCAAATTTCCTTGTAAATCATTTTGTGAAATACTGATGGATGGAATCAATGATATTACTGTCATATGTTTACGGTGTTCATATATCTTCACATAAAACATAGATTCACTTATAATTCCAGTTCCCTCAGTTACTATTGACTATAATTGCACCACTCACGGAAAACAACTTGCACTCTCGCTATAAATGAACATAGATTACTGACAACAATGGACAGTTAATTGTATGACGAGAATTATATGTTAGGTGATAGGTTCGTCATGTAAATGAGATTGAAAGCTCATTGTTTATGTGGGATGATATCTTTGAAACAAGTTATACTCATTGCTTTAGGAGGTCAAACATGTTACGTCGCGTACGATAATTGAGGGTTACGATAATTGTGACGTAATAATGGTGTGGGGGACTAACCTTATGGTACTTTACATATAAAATGTGTATTCCAGATTTTCAACTTCGGAACAACATTTTCTCGACAATTTAAAGGAATACTATATATGCAAATTGTTTACTTAAAATAATTAAAACTCATTATTATACATTACTATTCATTAAGAAAATAATTACATTACTCAACTATTATCTTATATTGAATTTTAATTTTTTTTTTCATTCACGAATATTTGATTGTGAGGTATTTACGATATTACGCGCGATATCAGAACAAATTTGAATCGAAAAACAAAATTTGTATCTTACAAACCAAGATCATTGTCACTAGCGTTAAATTGAAAGCTGATATTAAACTTATTCAGAGAACATAAAGAGCACACGTACACAAGTTAGTAAATCTCGTCCAACATATCAATCTCTTATCACCAATTTTTGGGAATACATCCCCAGAATGTGTTAGCAAGATCTATGTAGCATTAAAAAAAAATTATTTCTGCCAAATTAAATCTTGAGTAAATATTTATATGTTTACCAATTATTCCAAACAATATTAGTTGACCATCATGCTATTTCACTAAGACAATAAAATCCTTGAATCTTTTTGCATCATATAGCGAAGGGTTAAGACAGCATGACTTGAGGCCGTGTCACGAAGGGGGGAAGGTAGTTAAAAAGCGCAAACGTTTCGTGACACTTTTCCTCTAAACATACTTTTTAATTTAGATTAATCTATTTTTTAGAAGTATAATTTTATTTACGTTTTCCGTGATGTAGCAAACACTTTTCAGCGTTTTGTGTGTCATAATTTACATGTAATGCGACGATAATGTGTTTCGTGCTTGAATAATGTACTTAAGTATTACGAACTTATTGTCGGATATATTATATTTTCTCTTAGTAGATGTTTGGGTGAATATTATACAATAGTTGTATAATATATTTAGTCTCGATTAAAGAGGGATATGCGTCCTGATTTATTTATTTATTTATTTATTTAAGCTCAATTCTCATGACCTTACTAGCGTCAGGTTTGGAATTATATGCGTAAATAAATGTTCTTCAATGCCCATGCCACATTCAATTGTTAAAACGATTCAAACCACAAAAAAACTGATAAACAAACTGGCAAAGCAAACAAATTGCAATGCTTGCAGTTTAATTCTACGTGAGCAAGACAGTAATATGTTCGCCTATAATCCACACAATGCCAATAACTGTTACTTTCATAATGTCCTTTTTAAAACAACCTAGCTAATATTTTGGTACTAAATCTTCAATATCTCCTCAATATATGTAGTTTTTTTATGACTCGGTGTTTAAGGGGTTACCTTTGCCCCTTGTAAAGATCAGAATATCTTTTTTTAGAAAAATGAATTGTAAACGAAACCACCTATTTCCTTGCAATACAGTTGTGTGTTGCGGGATGCATTCTCAAATCGTGAGTACACTTCATTAAAATGTGTTCTCCAATGGCGTTACATCAAACGAGAGGAAATAATTCTTGAGAAGTAAAAAAAAAAATTGTTTGTATTCACATCAANATCCAAATGTATCTATTTCTTACCTGTGTGTGAAGTATCTATTTCTTACGCGTGGCCCTTTTGGTTGAAATGAAATCACAAAATAAATCCATTCTTCTAATACTATTTTTATCAAACATTACAAAATAACAGGCCTTTCTCAAAAATGAGACCAAAATGTACAATTTTATTGCGAATTTCATGAACATCGTTAGTACCCTTCGAGTAAAAATTAACAAATGAATATACAAATACGACACGGATAATAATAGTACAGGATTATGAATTAGTAAATGAATTTTTTAACAATCCATTATTTTTCAAGAACAAATGTAATAATTACAGGTTTAAAAAAAAAAAGTCAAATTAAACTGACTCACTTTACATATTTCTTGGACCAATAAAGTTTGCATCCCGAGGACATAATTCTGTTTGGGATGGTATGCAAATTTTACACAACAATCAATAGCGGATAGTGTCCGATAGAGTAAATAGTTGACTCTCTTATTCTATAAGTAGCTCTGTTGGAGTCTCATTCTATAAGGAGACTTTTAAGTGACTGTCATAACTGAGCAATATACTGATTATTATAAAATAAGAACTAAAATTTAAGGGTTGGTTTGTTTTTTCTCTCTAATTATTAGCTCGCGTTTTCGCGCTAATATTGCCTTTAAACTCCAACCCCTGTAACACTGCGCCCGCAGAATCCTCCCTTATCTCGCAAACATGTCTCGTCGCAGTGCTTTGGCTCCGCGGTTATCCCTTGGTGACTTTATGGAGAGATATAACTTATATGAGCGAATCGTTGGACAGAAATGCGGTTCCGTGCGGGTCCCTCCGAATGTTGTAACTGCGTGGTGGGAATCTCGTTTACACCTTAACGTACCACTGAGGTATCTTTCGCTCGGGCGCATGTGGATTACTCCGCATCAACCCCAAAACCACATGCGCGGTGGATTCTCATTCTTTTTATTTATTAGAGTAATATCGGTAGTGCGTGATGCTGTTGGGAACGGAGACTTGAAGCAATTGCTCGCTCGGTGCGTGTAACACGCCATGTTGGGGCTTACTGCTACATCCTGATTTCAGTCTCTGAGTGATGTATGAACAATTTGATCGTGAAAAATGCCCTCGTCGTGTTATGGAAGAAATTTCATTTGGTATAATTCGCAAAGAACTATTTCAGTTTTTAAGATTGGAATGAGAGAAAAACGATTAAGCTTTTAAACCATAGGAATTGGATTTAATTCTTGATTTGTGATTTCTATATCGTTTTGGTTACATGGTGATTTCATGCATTCTTATTAATTGGTCATATAAACTTTTAAGAATTTATCACCGTGTCATTCAAGAAAAGGGATATATTTAACATAAGTTAATGATGTTAATCAATAACTCGTCCCTTGTNCCATTCAAGAAAAGGGATATATTTAACATAAGTTAATGATGTTAATCAATAACTCGTCCCTTGTTAGTTACCTGAATATTGTTTGAAGAAAACAATATAATAATATTATAATAATTCCTTTCATACTCTACGTTGTAGAAGTAAAACCACAGAAACTACTTGATTGAACAAACAAATACTTTCTCCAAATGATATAGAAATGTAATTTGGCTTATGTTACAAGTAAAGAGGGAAAAGATAGTAGTAGGAATTGAATGAAAGAAATAAGGAGAACCTATGTACAAAGAGTAAACGTATTAAAACCCCGGATTAAGCTACAAGAAGATAATTTGTTAAAAAGAAAGTTTCGTATTCACTGACTCTCTGCATGCAATGAGTAGATATTAATAGTGTGACGGCGAACAATTTCAGTAATTATTACAGTTTAAATTCAAGAATTTAATGTCTCCCTGTCAACATCGTTGTACACAGTTTTTGGAAGTTTCAATCAAAATTCGAAGTTATCATGTATGAAATACTTCAAATCATTAAAAATGTAACAAGCTATTCAGAAATTTAAATTTAAAGAAGTGAAATTTATATTAAACCACAGAAAACTTTCTATTATGCGAACGATTTGCAGAGAAAATACTTTCAACAACATTCCAAGCTAATCTGTACGACTTATATGACAACCTGACGAGATACCTAACAAAAAAGGGATGTTTGAATGTAGATTAGGTTTGAATACAAATAAAAAACGTATACATGCAGTGAAACTTGTTGAATATCCCATTTGTAATTGAATGTATTTATGCTTAGAATGCAGTGCTCTGGATATTGTGCTAATAATAAAGAAATTACATAATCCTTGGCTACATTCAATCGTTTTCTCACAGTTCCCAATTTTATCATTGCCTCACACTTTAAGGAACCCCGTAACCCGTTTAAAGGTTCCACCTTCCATTATTAGATGGAAGTACCAGACATTACTTTATTAGAGTATATTTTTTCCAAAATTAATTTTATCGAGAGCATTCATATGTGCATGAGGGAAAATTAAATCGCAGATGATACTAAAAAACTCACTGTAATCTCAATAAATTCAAATAATCTATATGATATATTCCGGTCTCCTGTATTTTGTTATGTAGAGATAAACGTTCTTTGACCTTTTCAGTCATTCACACACTTTACATTCAAACCTACAATGATTTTTGTCTCTAAATAAGAAGAACCCATATCATGCTACGAATAAAGAAACTTAAGAATATGGCTTATCTGAATAATGCATCTAAAGTTTCCATACCTGAGAAGTAAAGGACTTTGTTTGTTGGAGAATAAGAGTCCGACTTAAAATTAGTTGTTTTATTTTTATTAAAAACTTCAAAATAAATACAAAGGAGATATAAACCCGAATCTTAAATATTCTTGGTCTCATTTTTTCAAGATTTTACTTCTAACTGGAAACTACCAAAAAAAATTAGGACACAAACACGCCTGTTCTAACAATGAACTTGGGAACACAATCCAATAGGATATGCAATGAAACACAGATGTATTGACTCTAATTTCCTGTGAGGTTACAAGAACGCAAAAACGGATGGACGTAAATGGCGACGATGACACGGCACAGGCTCACCCTACTCATCGCCTTCAGAGTATTAATCACCGTCTCCTACGTCGCGGCATGGGTTCTGGCTCGAAATATTTCTTGCGCCAGAAGCGAAATCCCGGCGAGGCAGCATCCGTCCTTCGATGGTTCAAGATTGATGCTTCGTCGTCGACGACGATGGCGGTGGATGGAGGGGTTGGAGCCGGAAAGGCCAAGAAGTGAACGTTGGAGGGTGCCAGGGTGCAGAGTTTGTCGAAAAGATGGGGGATGATGAGAACCACAGCTGGCTAGGGAATGGAGGTTGACGCAGGGCAACTGACAAAAAAAAGGAGGCCCTCAGGGAAGAGTAATAAGTACATTCAAAAGGGGAGAAATAATTCCAAAGCACAAGTAATCGTAAAGGAAATGGTGTAGTGGGGTGGCAAGGAAACAATTTAATTTTAAGCATTACTAATACGAAAAGAAAAAGAAAAGAAAGGAGTATTGCAGGTGACGAGATAAACGGAACAATAAGTAGTGTAGGTGTGATATATTGACTTTGGATGCGCGTTGAAAAGTGAAGCTCAGAAGAGGATTGAGAGACATATTTAACGGTATGTTGAGAAATTTTATACGAATGACTTAGAATCTATATTTAAAAACATTCAATGAAACAAAAATATTGAAGATTTTGCATATAATATAAGTCTAATATTTAGATGTAGATTTTGTAATTCATGGAAACATCGTACTTGAGATGTTAAATAAAAAAATTATTATCAAATAATAATAATTATTATTAAATATCAACAGAAGTTATTTTAAAGTATTAATTTAAACTAGGATTTGAAATGTTATAATTCATAGAAAAGAAGAATATTCGAATAATAATGCATAGAAAAGTAATAGTATTGTCCCCGTTGAGAATGTTTTAAAAACATACATAAAGATTAGTTCATAAAACATTCGTAGATCACTTTCATGAAATATTTTTGATATTTTAATTGAAATATTCATATTAGCTTGTGTAGTGGTATTTATGATGCTTATTCTTTAATAACGTTTATCTGCAAAGTTAAATTTAATTTCACTAATTAAATGATTTTTTATGCTGTATGAGATAAAATGTCAACTAGAATATTAAAAGTAACAAAAACTTGAATCAATTTTAAGCAGTATCAGTTCAGTTTCTTTGGATGTACAACTTTTATTTAAAACCTTGTTAGTCAAATTGCTTTGAAATTATTTTTATATACGTAACAAATCTAACCTCGTTAAAAATGTTTACTTAGTAAATGATTTTTAATTATTTATACTTTTTCTGTTGACGTTCTTGCCATCAATCCGAATTTTTCAGATTATGGGACATAGGATGCTAGAAAAGCTTAATATAATGTTATATTCCTAACTAGCTGACCCGACAGACGTTGTCCTGTCCAAATTTCAATAAACGTGTTTGTAATCGTTTTGTGAATTTGTAAAAAAGCTATTTTAAATGTGTAATCAAAGTAAATATGAGAATTTTTTTTTTAGGTGATCATTGTATCTATTAATGATTGTGACCATGGATATTAAATTTGAGGAGGAGTACATTCAGAAATACGCCAATGGGAAATTTTACACACAACTGAAAAACTAAAAAAGCAAAACAAAAAATAATCAACCAAATATGTCGTTCCTATAGTCAGTTATGATCGAGAGTGTATACAAAGTTTTTGAATTTTGCAGTTTGTCCGAATTATCCGACTTTTCCGACTTTTCTTTGTAATTGTCCCGATTTTTTTCTGAATACTTTTCCATGACCGTAACGAACAAAAAAAAAAGAAAAAGAATTTACGTATATATCGTTCGACTCGTGAGTTACAGTCTAGAGTTCATACAAATATCGCATAGAAAATAGCACTTTCAATTTTTTTTTTTCGAATTTTCCAATTTTCCGGGCAACTTTTTCAATTTATCTTTCCTTAAAATCCGTATTCTATTACGAAAATAAAAAAAAATAATTAGGGAAATTGATCCAGCCGTTCTCAAGCGATGTACTTACCAAATAACATTTAATTTTTATTTATATTAATTTAATACGTAATTTATTAAAATACCCTAGTAATTATCCCCAAATTACAGCGACTGTTTTATGTTAAACACACAAAGGACAGAAATATAGAAAAGATATGGTCGTTTTCTTGGTTGGAATTTTTTCAGGCGTCGCGGATGTTATAAGAGTATATTTGTGGCGCATCCCAACTCGATTCACTTTCCTCCCTTATCCTCGTCCCGCAGAGGCAGAGGGGTGCATGACAGCAGCTAATGGAGCTACGCGGCAGCGGCGGCGGCGCTCACAGTCCTCTGTCAGTCGCCTCTTCTTCATCATCCTTCATCATCGCATGCCTGACACCCTCCGACATCTTTTTCCTCTGCATACAACCCCACAAAGAATTGTACTCTTGTTTTATTCCTACATTTTTACGTTTTATCTTCTTGGGACGAAACCTCTTTTAAAATGTTGTGTATCGCTAATGTACGTCCATTAAGGTGGAGTATTCACAGTTTCTCTGGAACGGCAAGAGGGACATGTTTTTTTCTTAGGTTACAAATTAGCGATAAAATAGCAACAAATTATTATGTAAGCCAGTACTTGGCGCTATAATGTGGATACTCCAGTTTAATTCACTTCACAAATTTCGCGGTATTATTTCGTTCGCGACGAACGTGCAACAGAATTTACTCTCGGAAGGGGGGCGTAGCGGTTATGGAAATGCAAGTAGAGTTAATAACTTTTTCTTTAATTTGTGAGAAATTTGTATTTCAAAAGTTGATAGTGAAACCATGAATCCTGTGTCTGCCGTCTGTGCTAGTGATGTTGGGGTCCAAAGGAAACATAAAGGGATATTCACTAGATTTTTGAATCGTGATGCGATTCGAAGTTCAAACAGGGAACACACCATATTAAAAAAATCACGAGAACAACAACACAATATTGAAAGAAATATATTGAAATTCACAATTTCACAGGTTATAGCAAAAAAGATGAAAATACTCAACACGGAAACCTAGATTTGCGTACCTCCGACACAAATCCAAATTATGTGTTTATAGAACGTTAACAATGTCAAGATTTAACTCACGACTATATTTACTTACTGATAAATTATGACAAGGAGCTGTGTAAAAAATTCATCGTAGCAGCAATCAAAAACATTTTACGAATAATAAATGAGTGACGATATGTCGAGATAAGATTGGAAACACATGTACAGTTCACGGTTGTAGGGCAATCTAGGACGACACGCCTACCTAAGACACCTGCAGATGAGGATCTTGGGTGAAATCAGAGCATGGTCAGGGACTCGTATTCTCCGACGCCGAACTCCTGACGCTCGATATATAAATCCGTCGGTGGGAATCAAACAAGTTTCTCCTTGAGCATCTCCGGTGAGCAACAATACCACAAACTAGTGATCTCGATGGTATAATCTCAAAGAGCAGACACCAACGCTGATCTTCGTATACTCATCTGCTCTCGAAATAGCCAGCGCGTCACATTTTTGTATCCGTGACATTTCTCTCGCTATGTAACGACCGTTTCTCAAATATTCTGTGGGTAGTTTTTCGCGCGCATTTGCTATGAGAAATGAAACTTGCTATGAGAATATGTGTAATTCTTCGATACGGTAGAGGATTCAATTTAGTGTTCTCATTGATAAATCGAGAAAAATTCTTTCAAAATTTGTTTATGAAATCAGTGAACGAGCTCACTAGATATTTTAGCCTGGATTCAGCCATTAAGTAGCCTCTCAAAACAATTCTGTTCGTTCCTTGAGACTGCATAACTGAATAGGGTGGTGGTTTTATTGGATAGAAAGCCCACACAGATTGAACGTGGGTTCTTGGCATCTTTTGTAGATTTCCTCCTTCCCTCCTACTGAGATCTGAAAGATGTCTACTGGAATTATATAGAACTTGGTTGTATTATATAGAAAAGAGATTGTAAACTAATTTTCCGTCTTGCTTTTAAAATGAATAATATAGACTAATTTTAAAGTGCATAGAAATGTTAGATCAGCTGGAGAACATGCAAAATACACAAATAATTTAGTTATAAAAAATTGACGTACTAAATCGAGTAGAACAATCTTTTGGATTCATTCTGAAATGGTCTACTCTTTTCATAGCTTATTCTTACTCTTCTAGAGTGTTCTTTGTCTCTGATTAATGGTAACATAATCTTGAAACATTCCCTGCAACGACCAAGAGTGGTTCCAAACGTTTTGGAGATTTGGAACAGTATAATAGTAGAACAATTTTGCGTTTTATAACCAATCTTATGACTTGTCTTTAGTACATAGACTTACAATTCAGGATGCTTGGGGTGTAAAATAAATTGAATAGTTATAACGGTATAAACATTCTCGTTTTTAATTTTTTGTGTGAGTTTTCAAACTTACTTTCTGAAAAGTCCAGTAAGTTATTTGTTATTAATATTACATATTTTTAAACATAATCAGGTGTCATATTTCTATTATCATTTCTGCATTGCTATTGGAATGTATACGTGCTTCCATTTTTACATTGGTTGGTGGAATCAGAGAGTCAACCACGAAAACCACAATTCTCCGTCTGTTCACCATTTGGTCTTGAGAGGGAAAATAACAAGGGGAAGCCATCTTGTTCATTCGTATAACTCTGAATTTTCGAGTATTCAGTCTCACTCAACCCTTCAGCAATGCGCATAAGGGATGGGTCCGCAGGAGTACCAAGGTTGCAATGTGCCAGATGAACATTCTGGTTTCCACTTTCGTAGTCATACACATGATCTTGATTGCAGTGCATTTACGCTGCATCCCAAAGTATACTTGGTAACAACGCCGAACGATATTCCCATTTTGTAACTAGAGTGGATTCTCGTACTTCAACCCCACGTACTAGATCTTGTGGAACGGCAGGGGTGACTAGACGTTCGAAAAAATTATTTTTGTAATTTTTGCATTTTTGAGGGAGTAAAATACTCAGAATCCGTTTTTCATCTACTTAGGAAACGTTAACTTGGGTAATAATTGAAAAATTACGATAAAAATGGACGCCGTATAAAGTAAATGATTGTTCAAATTATGACGCGATAATGAATAGATCTTTGTAATAATTACTAGTCAGAAAGGCAACGTCGTAAAAAATGCGATGTATTTTACCTCAGATGTATTTTAGCCGTTACATAATGTGTCCTTATCATCCGATCATGTCTCTAGTTCAAGGCCAACTATCTCGACGAATTACTCTTTGACCCTCTTCCAACGCGTCAGCCGCAAGTGGTCATAAAAATTGCGAACGTCTAGTCATCTAAGGCATTCGCTGCATTTAATCTGAAATATTTGATTAATGATAACTACGACTAGAATCCAGAAATTGAACTCTAGAATAGCGATCCGTCGCTATCCAACCTCATCTCATTTATCATACATCTCAGGCTATTCACGGGAAGAGAAATGTGTGTGTTCGATTAATAAGATCATAAAGAAATTGTAAATGAGCTAATGAAACTAATAATCAATTATCTAAAATTGATATATTTTAAATAACGATTTCTATGTTGATTTTATAAAATTTTGACATTATTTTCTTTAATTGGTTTTACTTCATCAATTTTATTTATGAAGTTATTTCAAGTCAAAAAATATTGCAACTCTCTCGTCGATCTAGAAAATACTAAACAACAAATAATGTGCCAAGGTACTACCAGAAAATTGATTTCACTTCATTTGCGTTTGCGCTCTAACAATGCTGTGGTACAAGATTTCTAAAGAATCGCCCATTTTGGTTTCTGATCTCCAGAAAGTAATATTCAATCCTAAAGCAGAAGTAGAAGCAGAAGCCCCTATGTTTAACTGTTGCGCTCACTGATGTTTCAGAATTATCCATTAATATCTAGTCGTACAGTCATAATTTTTTGAAGATTAATTTACCTAAAATAGTGAATTGAACGAAAAAATTCTGAAACGTAAAATACCTGTTTTGAAAAAAATTACAAAATTTACTGATACGATAGAAATTATAGCGTTAAAAGCGTGTATGAACTACAGACGAGACCCTCTAGATGCAAATACATACTAACGTTTCCGGGGAGATAACCTCGACGCTCTCATTAGTAGAGATCAACACACTTCGAAGACAAGCGGAGCTAAGCTCTACGCTGTACTGTACAGAACGGCCCATCACAGGTGAGTCTGCATGGGCGCAACCCAAAATAGGAACTGGGCGAGAAACCCCCCACCGAGCGAGAGTAATCCTAATTTGGGTCGGGGGTAAAACCCTATGCGAGCGAAGCAAAGCTCCTCTCTGGACTAAACCCTCCCTTGCCACCCCCACACACAAAAGTGAGTTTGATTGGGTGAACCCCAAAACGGGGTCTGAGGGAAAATCTCCCAGCGAGCGTAGCCGTAAATGTGGCCTGGGGATAAAACCCCCAGCAAGCGAAAGCAAGTTTTATCTCAAAAAACTAAATGAATATACATATATTTCTTCCATGTACCATAACACCATAACAGGGGTGTTAACCACTACACCACACGTCTGGGTGGAAATGGTGTACAGTTGTGGAAGGCAACCGGGTGGTGTAATGGTTAACACCCCTGCGATCAAAACAGGAGTCCCGGGTTCGATTCCCGACTCGCCGTCACCTGACCGTAAGTTTTCTAAATGAATATTCTCGTAATTTACCTACTGTTTCTTTTCTATAGCTAACAAATGTTTCTATCGATTTGGAATGCTGTGATTGGTAATAGAGCTGATAGAGACATTGTAAATGTATCTCCATCCATTGTAGTATTTGTAAATGTTTTTTTTTTTTTTTTT
>NNCF01126964.1:351722-362739 GCA_002313205.1 Laupala kohalensis
ATATATATATATTTCATTGCACAAATTTCCAACTTATATTTAGCAATTATGGAATGTTCGGTAAACAAAATCAAATTTTAAAAATTCGAAATTATGTGACCAAATAAAGAAATGGTAAAATTAATGCAAGAGATGTAAAACCACCGAATTGATTTTGTTGCGTACAGGGTGCAAGAGTGGTCTAAAAAGAGCATGTTTAAATAATGCACATATTCATTAAATCCTTAGTATTGAAATAATTCAAGCATCTTTCAGATAATTTTATAAAAAATATGTGCTTACTCAAACATGTAACATAAAAAAAAATATTCCAAACCCTCTCATGCTTTTTCCTTCGAAGCCAATTTTCGCAGCGAAAAAAAATAGCAATTAATTTTAAGTTTGTTTTGTTCCCACAAGTTTTCCTCCACTAAACATCTTAATCTCATCTAGAACCCTCCAACACTTTCTCGAAGGAGCTGTCAACTACATGGTGTTCCGAAAGTATCGATCCCTTGATCCGAATTACCTCAATACGACACCCTCTGCAACCCCCTCCACAAACTACCATCCAACACCAAACGCCGAGGCTCGATTTGAATAGAAGTGAATGCTAAAGTTGTTAATTACGGCGAATTTTGCAGTTTATGTGGGCACTCTCAGAAAAAAAGAAAAAGAAAAAACGTAAGCGTCTACTGAGACGGTACCTTGATCGAACACTCTTTTTTTTTGGTCGTCTTCACAGGGAATTTACATTCAAGGCGGGTAAGAGGGCGCCCGCACTTTTACGGGTGTGTTTTTATGAGGCAACTTTTGTATATCGGTGACGGTGGTGGCGGTAGGTGGTGCTCGCTTATCAGGCCGTTCGCCGCGCGACCGTTATATCCGTTATCCCTACGGCGGAGTTTCGGCGAAGGCCTCGCAGTTTGACGCAGGAATAGAGAGAAGGGAAAAAAAAGGATAAGGTCTTCTTCTTGCACGTTCGATGTTTATACAACACATTTTGTTGAGCTCAGTTACCATGGATTTCTCTTCTGAGATGTAAAGTCATAATTTGACATTGAGGTACTAAGAACGTCATGTTAAATATACAAGGAATTTGTAGAAAATATTATCATCATTTAGTTTATAATTGAGAAAATTTGTAATCATAAGTAACAGGAAAAGTCAATATCCACAGCTGGTTACGTCTATTCTCCTCATTCATTAAATATATGTTCTTATTGGGGTTTTACGGCTCTCCGACAGCAAGATCATTAGTGCCCTAAATTTTTTGTACAGTAAAGGAAAATGCTGTTACGCACTGAGGAAAGCCAACATGACTCTCTCCGCGTGTGAGACTCACCGAATGACTCNATATATATATATATATATATATATATATGTGTGTGTGTGTGTGTGTGTAATCAACTCGAATAAATGTGAAAAGAAAAAAAGATATCGATGCATTATATCACGAAATACGTAAGTTTATATGTCTGTTCTTTTCTTTTGTTAAAAATTCTACGAAAATAAGAGTTCCAGACGTTAATAAAAAGTCTGTTTCTACAAAGGTATGTCAATTGAATATATTCTAATTCGCGTGCTTAAAAAAATTTACTCTAGATTTCGTACTCTCACTCAACTGAGGGAACTAATTCATACCTCCTTTAATTCTATCGGTATTCCTCATCTGCCATTACTGAAAGTTTTCAAATGCACACGTAGAATTCTAATATTATAGAGACGTCAATGATTATTCTGCAAGTCCGCTTTAAATGCTGATAATAATATATCTTATATAATTTAAATTCTATTTTTTACATACACATTTTTATTGCAAAAATGCTAGTTTCGTCACCCGACATATCATTGCCATCACAAATTACAATAAATTACTCGCTATAAAATATTGTATAGTAACATGATTTGATGTGACAAGCTCAAGAAACACGTTCATTCCACCAAAACGAAAGACTATTCCTTTTCCGAAGGTGAGTAACTTACGTGTATTGAGAGATTGCAAGGGTGACGTCATCAGCAGGGAAAGGCAACCTGTGCTTTGAATTGCTTATCTGCACGTACTACAACCATAGTGGAGCAAATCTTCCATAGCCGAGCCAAAACGAATCCACTGCTCACACACAAACACACACATACCACGCCTCAGCGCGCTGCTCCACAATGTGCTCTGCAGGTGCGTTATCTAAATCGAACCAGCGGCAACGAACGGCGTTGGGCGCCACCATCTCCTCTCCGCATCAGTCCTCAACACCCACGTCGCACAGTGGAAGGGAATCAACATTTCCGGGGGCCAAAATTATATTATGCGTCGTAATCATGTTACAGGGAATATACATCCGCAACATATGGATTTGTATCCTTCTATAGGATCATTTATCATGATATCTATCTTGAAGGTTTAAAGTAAGAAACGCGTTTTCACCGACGTAGCCGGCATTAGGCTATAAAAGAAAATAACTTAATATATAAAACAATTATATAAACTATGTACTTTTCACTTATAATTTTTACCCTCTGTTTATTCTTCTTCTTTATATTTGAAAATTTATTCTCTTCCTTTTGGCTGGATGATGCCAACTGAGTTGCCAAAAAGCATTCACATTACCTTGCAGCACTTTGCTGAATTTCCGCATTAGTTTGATTGCTCACGGTAAAATCTTAGTTTTCGTTGTTCTTTTTTGTTGTTTTGCGAAGCATTCTAAATATGTAACAATTTATGTCTTGTAAACATCTGACCAAAAATGTTGTTAGTAGATACTACTTGTTTTAAGCCATAAAATATTAGTGTTCGTCATTTTTGTTATCTTAACTTCATCTACAAAAATTGCATAAGTGTGTGTGATATTGTTTTGATTATATAAATGGGAGATATAGTTTTTAAACATACCTCATAAGCAAAATATAAACAAATTGTTTTTCATTATGTTCAATATTTTAAGTATTTAGGAATAAAAGTTTGGTATTTATGGGATTAGTTACGAAGTACTATCACCAGCACTCGAAACAAAGGCAAAATTGTAAGCTCGAACAAGTGATCAAACTTTTTCATACAGTATATATGTTATAACATAATAAATAGAAAAAAATCGGATCACAATAGAACTCAAAACAAATAAGTAAAGATCACTAGACATTTTGATGCAACTTTTATGTTTTCATATGCAGCTATATGTGGACCCTGGGTGGTGCTAAGGAACAGTCACGACCGGCAGCCAGTCTATTCTTGGATCTCCTGGTATGGAAATGGAACATACTAAAGAAACTTTTTTAAAGAATGCTCTTCAAATAACCTGGGTGACATATATTATCGAGAGCATTATTTTGTATTTGGTTTTGCAACCTTAAATGTGAACCACGAGCAGATCTGTTCGCTAAATTAAATAAAAATAAAATTGATTGCGGTCGGAATCAACGAATATTGTTTGTCAACTTCAATTAATTGAAAAGAAGAGTATAGCTAGATCATAGTCATAAGACACTCATTCGTCCGCAAGTACACGTGTTTCAACTCTTGTTTATGTGACGATTGTCGTCTTTCTCGATTGTCGTCTTTCTCGATTGTCGTCTTTGACGTGGGAGGCAGCGACTGCGGTTCGGTGGGGGGCATGATCAAAAAGGGAATAGAGAAGGACAAAGAAACATCCACACACAAAACAGAATAGACTTAGTGGATGGCAAGAGGGAACTGATAATTTTGAACTACTTAAACTGGTCGCTAAGTACGAGAACATAGTGAGAATGACGTGTCGCTAAGTATTGAGAGAGAAAACCTAACCTAACTCCGGTTTTTTCCGGTTTTCCTCTGGCTAGTGGTGGATTTTCCTTGGTAGGAAATAATTTTGTTTTATTTATCTCGAATTTTACTGCACATAATATCGACATTTTGGAATAATAAATGGATGAAAATACGTTTTTATTAAATAATTTCTGTTATAAATATTAAATCCGCTACTACCCTTGGGCCCTTGATCGAAATTAATGGGATGATCCCTTGCGTATTTCCAGAGAGTAACTTAGTTTATTATTCCCCACTTGGTCATGCGCAGTTTGCAACTGCATTTTTGACAATAAAGTTTATTTATTTACAGACGATGAAGGTAAGATATCTTGATTTTGAAATTATAAATGATTACATATTTAGTTCTCAAAGAAACTCTATGCATATCATATTCTCACTAGTTACGCTACCGGCACAAGATTAAATATTTTGGAAATAGAGAATGGATACTTAAAGATAATTAAACTAGCTGAATTGATGCTTGTTGGTACATCTGCATAATTTTGGGGGTATTGTCAACAATGAAATTCATCATTCTCAAGACAAGAGAAATAAATTCAGTTTTTCTTTGTAAGTCGCGTGATGTTTCAAGCAAATGAACCAGACTTTAAAGAAACAAGTGTTGTACAAAGTGGAGAAAATCTGAGATCACCAAAGTAGTCAGCATATCACAAAAATGATTTCACGCTTTCTTAGGATCAGTAAATTGTTTTTTTCCCTGTTGTATAAGCACGACTCTTGTTTTATTATATGTCTATCTGAACAATTCTCTTATGAAATTCATATGTAATAGATTGTTACTTGCGATCTTTATTATATGAAAAACTTTATTTTATTTATTATAGTTAAAATTTTATTATATGAAACAAATACCCAATCGTTTACATGTTACAAGAAGTATGTATTGATCTACTTTATAAAGAGACGTATTGATACCACCATATTAGAACTTTGGTTCCTATGTATGGCTTGCTTGTGAGAGGACGTAACAGGACAATTATTGTAAAACCAATGCTTGTCAATAAATGTTCCATTATTTAGTCCAAGAAATGACTTTAAAAACAGATTTTTCTCCCCAATTTTTGGCGTCTGTACATGATAAATTTGAAATCTACTTTTAGACATAATGTGTTTATTTTTAGAAGCGAGACTCAGACCATAGGGTCTACTCTACCGTCTCACCACTTTTACTTATTCATCCTTGAATTGGAAGTGTTAATATCCTTTAATATTATTTATTATTTAACTGGGGGTGTGAATTATTCACACATGTTTAGGTGTATTATCATACGTGTGAGTAAATTTATACATTTTCTGTATTAAAAGATACAAAAAAAAATAACTCAATCAAATCCTTGCGTTACTTTTTTCCTTCACTCGACCTGATGTTTTTATTCGTTTCTGTCTTCGCTGAAACCTTATCGTGGTTTCTCTGCCTCTTTCGTTCTCATCCGCCACCTGCAATCCTTCGCAATTCCTTCAGTGTTGCTATCGCTTCGCCACTTGATCACTTTCCGATACATTTACTCTCCTCCCTTCCTTCATTTCTCTCTCTCTCTTTATCCCTCGTCCTATTCACCATCTTCTTGTTCGTGTTATGTTACTCGATTCCCCCACCCCACGTAAATACCACGCAGCAACGCTCAGTGCTCTCCTGTGAGAGTATTGGAAACCACAAGATGTAATGGATACCAATGACGTAAAAAGAAAAGAAGTAAAAGATTCAAAAATAATTTCATTGTTTTCTCTCACTGAATTGAAAGAAACGATGTTGAAACTCATCAATAAAATGTATTGATAAAAACGAAGTATCTCCGAATGTTTATGCTGCCATAAGTTAACAGACAGATCAATAATATATATTTGATTTTCATACACGTTAGATATTATTACATACAACAATAATACGTTTTGCGGCATTTTAAACGTAAATAAATCATAGTACGATGTAAAAGATAAAAAAAATATTCATAACGAAATTATCGTTTCGTTCCTTTGTAGGTCGTGGCCTGAAACGCAATGGCAGTGCATAGAACGTTACTTATTAGATTTCCTTGTCATCAAAGTCATCAAAACTTACACTCTACGGCACAATGTGGATATTGACTATCTATTTCTTACTCTTGAATTAAAAGAAAAATTAACGTTGAGGAAACGCTTCATTAAATTTATGATTACGTAGAGTATTATGTTAGTCTTTGAATTTCCACCTACATCCCTGTCATGCTCCTTCAAGGTTGTCCGAATAATAAAGATGATACATTTGGACACTTAAGTGTTTTTCCACTTTCACAATATTAGTAAGGATATTATAAATAACCTGATGATCCCATTATCTACTTTTTATATTGGACACCTGGCACCCAATAATACAGCAATAACATGGTTTAATTGAAGTTAATCTGATTTAAAAGTTTACTCTAAAAATTAGGTATGAATTAATACGTGTATATATTATGTATACGCTATATTTTAAAAAAAAGTGAGTATAACATTGTTAAGTAAACACGTTGAACAAGGATTCCTTTAATGAAAATGAAGTTTGATAAGAATTTCCCCGTGAGGAAAGAAGCCCTAAGAATTATTCCAACGATCTTTCCACGAAAAGAAGAAATTCGTCGAAAAGAGCACTCAAAGTTACATTTCGAGCACCCAAACGCAAATACAATTTCCTGGAATTAATTTCAATTTCCATTTCGAGTGATCTCGTGGGCGCCGAGCATCAGTAAGGATTCGAAACAACGGCTCAGAAAAGAAAGAAGCGAGAAACCGAAAACGTTCGTCCTTTTTGTGTTTCGATCTCGTCAATAGTCGAACTATGGAAGTTCCTTGTTCTTTGACTCCCACAGCATTGCCGAGTGTTTGTTTGTTTTCATACTACTCTCTCCATTTCTATTCGTTCTACACTACTAGACAAAACGTCTTTTTTTTCGAAATGGTTCTGTGTATTAATCATTGTTGCGCATTTCCTAAAAAATTCAATCACCCATTGTTCATCCTCATTATTAAATCAATTGCATTTAATAGCAGAGTTTTGTCACTTCTGATTAAAAAGAGCAGTATAACGAATAAAATCAGTTTCATGAAATACTTATCATTATAGCAGTCGCTCAGACAGAATCAGAGTAAAATGCAACTATCTGTATTACTGGATGGTACAATGGTCATCAGTGAGTGTATTGTGATTTCAGAGCTCATATAGCTACGTATTACGGTTGCATCACGGCCGAGTAGGTGCTCTAAGCGGGCAAGAAGTGTACAGCGTCGTTGAGCTTGGAACGCAAGCGTGGATCTCATGAAAGTCCTTTCGTTCAGATATTTACACTCTTCACGCAACGCTACTGATCTTCCAAATAGTTCAAGTACAATAACCAGAGGAGTAGACCAGGAAACAAAATTTGTTTCTCTGTGACAAATATTCTCGCGTAATTGACATTACCCCTACAAAAGTGAAAGTGGTGGAGATAACTGCCAGACACATTGAAGAGTTTGCTATTACCTCTAAAAATGGATTACTGTAACGAGGAGATATATGCATGTAAGTATATATTTCATTTTGGCCAGCTAAGGACCACGAATGACGAGTACCAGTAAGGCTACGATTTGTGTGAGTTTACTCACTAGACACGTCGTGAATTTAACCGAGATCGGAGGAACAGTCTAGATAGGATCCAGATTGCTGTATCCGAGTATTACAAATGCGATTGTTAGTCGCAGAGAGTGAACTTTTCATACATCACAGCTATTTACACTGAGACATAGAAATGAAAAGCTACAACTTTTATCTTACCCCACCTGCGTATTGAACCCGGGATGACTTGGTGACATGCGATCACGCAGATGCCGTAGCCACGGAGGGGAACAAGGAGGTAAATATCTATACCAAATAAATAAATGTCATTCGTAGCAAACACTTCATATACGATGATCATAATTTAAAATATACTAAAGAGAAAGCTCAAAACAGATTCTGATCCAATCATTTTTATATTACGTGTATAATTTAGATTGAAATTAAACACGTGTAATGAATACAAAAAGTGCGTTGTTGATTTCTCTTGTGTAGTTTTAAAGTTGTGCAGATATATAGCAAAATAAATAACATTTAATTTGAAGATAAGAGTTAAATTAAATAATCTAATATATTCCATTTAAAGAAACTTACTTTTTAATAAAAATACAACTTAGCGATTATAATGAAGTTTTATAAATAAAACAAAATTGCGGTTGTACGATTTTAAAAAAATAGCCGTGACCACGTTCATTGCAATGTGTGTCCTTGGGTGATGAATGTGCTTTCGACACTTGCACTCAACCTGGGTCTTGCCTTCCTTAGTATACAGAGTGTGGAACAGAATATGGAACAACTTCAGAGGGGTAGAATAGTTCTCTAAAACAAATAATTACTGTATAGGAATGTATTGGCCGTACTGACGCACTAACGCACCAAAGCAGAAATTGTTCATTAGCAGTATTATGAGCAAGTGTTTCCTTACAGAAATTGTTACAACAGTTGTTGGAAATTACAACAACAATTTAATTCTTTCTTAGAATCAATGATCGGCGAGTTTTTACCATTATGATGAAATGTAAAAATTATATCTTGCTTTTGGGCAATATATTGAATAACTAGGTCTACGTTTCCATGACAAACACTATCTTCTTCAGGCACAGTTAATCCTCATCAAAATTATATTATCTTACTACTTTATTTATTTATTGCATCATATATAAACAAAATTACCAACGGTCATTTTATAACTCATTACGGAGCACGACAGAATGAATGATCGAACAGAAAAGACTAGTTATTGTGCAGACGGAGTTTGAGAGAGCCGGCAGCACATATTGCTATAAAAATCCAACCTACTATAGTGATTTTTGAATAGTAATTGGACATAATGTTTCAAACTCGCGATAATCGATCACTTCTAAACATCCATTCAACTAAACTTTCCGAATGCAATAGTATTTTGGATGGCAATACATTAGTTTTTTAAACTGAACTGGAGCCCCTCTCCCTGAACGTAAGTACCTAGAACAACACACTTCTTTGCAAAAAATTGAATAAAATCAAAAGAAAGCGGTGGCAAGAAAAGGTAAGAGAGAATCAAGATAATTTCATTAAAAAATTCCATAGCTCAAATTCTTTTTTTATTCTTACTATTCAACTTTTTTCCTTCTTAAATTACATCCTTACCCCTAAACAAAATCTGTAGAATACCACCCTTGGGGGCATCTCCTCCAGCGAATCGCCTCCACCTGCGGCGTCGCATGAAGAGCTTTGTCCCTCTGCAACCCCTCCCTGCGGCTTCAGGGCACAATCTATTATAAAGAGCAAGCGTATGCACTCAGTTCTTTTATCACAGTGCTCTGTTCGATGAATGGGAACTAATAATATGTTCTCAGCAAGAGCGTTCAGTATTTTTCTTAAATCGCCAAAATTTTGATATGTGAGTCCAGATGTCTATTGACAGATTAATTAAAAGAAGTGGCAGGGTGTAAATCACATATCATTTTCCAGCCCTTTCGGATTAACATGTTCTGATACACTCAGGACGGGATCGTATTAACACCAATATCGACTAAAT
The DNA here is from genome assembly GCA_002313205.1 of Laupala kohalensis. Taxonomy (NCBI): domain Eukaryota; kingdom Metazoa; phylum Arthropoda; class Insecta; order Orthoptera; family Trigonidiidae; genus Laupala; species Laupala kohalensis. The sequence goes on from NNCF01126964.1 coordinate 361,074, forward strand.
TACTAGACTCATCTTTTTATAATGTATGTAGTTACTATCACTTTATTTTATTTTAGTTATATGCTGCGTACGTGTTATGACGCAAAACTATCATTTCACTTCGCTCAACTGTTTAGGTACATACAAAAATATTTATTTATATGCATACATAATTATAATAGTAACCACCCGCATTAAGCGATCCACATTATTTCTTACCTTTTTCATCCAGCACACCAGAGAGATTTAACACGCAAAATGACTAGGCGTTTCTCGTCGTCTGTCCTCGGAATAAAACCTGAATGGGAGATGAAGTGACAGAGCAACGATATATCCTAGAAGTCATCAGTATTCGTCCTATTAACTTCTGAAGAAGACCGTGATGCAAATGAGACAATATTTGGAAACAATTAGATAATTGTGTTTCTCTGTCAAGTTTTTACGTTTTAAGTTTTTGAGTTTGAACCCAAGGGGTATAAAAGATAGTCTTCAAAAAATACAACAGCAGCCAAGTTTTAACTTGTGAATTTAAGATATTGTTACGTTTGAATGTATTGTCTCAAATAATAAAACAGAATGTTTATTAATATAGTTCTATGGAGAGTTGGGTCTAACTTTATAATTACTTTTCTCATTTTGTTCGATTTTTTCACTTGCACTCCTCGACTTCTATGCCTTCAGATAGTTCTTATTCGGCATAAATAAAAAAAAATATAGTCACGCTTTAAAAAGTGAAAAGGAATGTGAAATAAGCACAAGTAACGTAGACGAAACGTGAATTATGAAGACAACCCTCAAAATATGGCTCAGCCTTCGATAAAGTCCATTGTCAAGCTCACCTTTATCACTACCATTATCGCTTCTTTCCACGTCACCTCCCTCGCCGTCCGCCTTCGATTTCCCCCATGGGACCATCTTCAAGCGATTCCCCGCTGCCAAGAAGTCTGTTTGCTGCCTTAACTCACTGGTCACGTCGCATCCAAGAATCACCATTGCGGTCAATTCCTTCGCTCGACCAGCCCACGACCCCGGCGCTGCCGGCTCGGAAATCGGTTTAGAAAATATGTGAGGAGAATTCTCATCGATTCGCGGCTTAGTTAATTGAAAATGCCAGCAATTACAAATAAATCGTGCTATCAAAATTCCATAGGGCAACCGGCGAGTGCTACATCAAGTCAATTCATGTTTAATAACCTCTCGTCGGTGATTCAGCGGGAGGTGTGGAGTGCTGCGTAGCACGACGAACAAAATGTAACGACTCTCGTAAACGAATCCGGTTGAGATACACGTGAAACAGAATCATCAACGAAAACTATGTAGAAATCAAGGTTATAATGAGAATTTATCTCTCTAAATATAGTCATTAAAAAGAATCCGCTAAAAAGTCATGAAACCCTACTCTTTTCTAAAATATCTTGAGTCCAGTTTTCCGCTTGTTCTCATTCAAGATTTCGTCGTACATTTTTTAATCCATCAATTTTATATTACAAAATAATTCTCATTAAAATTACATAACAATTACACCTAAGTCTTTTCTATTGTACCCCACGCTCCTAATTCAATACGAGGATAATATTACAACGAGAAAAAGTAAACACATTTTTACTACAATCGTTTTGGACATTATCCATCGTTCTTTGCCTGTTTATATCTTCACAACAGCTGTATTTCCGTTTTGCAACGTTTC
>NNCF01126964.1:379177-397017 GCA_002313205.1 Laupala kohalensis
CTCTCTCGCGCTCGCGACTATCGCGCGCACGGAGCTCACGCGAACTCTCTCTTTATATGGGAGCAGCTTATATTGTATTTGCACGGTGGAATAAGAGGGCGTCCATTTGGGCACTAAACGGTTTAACGCATGATACAATTTTCTATCAATCCTTTTGATAATGTTCGTGTTATCTGCTTTCTGATAATGGTGTTCAAACACTTACAATTTCTACGTAGTTTCAGTCTATTCTGTTCTACGAATTCTCTGTTAATTGTACTACAAATAACTTTGGGAAAGGGTATTTGCAAAATAGTAACAAAATATAAAGTATAGTAAAATGTGCGTTATCAGCTACTTCAAGATGTACTGAAGGTATATTCTGAAGGTATATTTATTCCGCTCTTTTGACACAACTTACATGTAAGAACGAGAAAATCAACATATAAATCACTTAAAAGCCAAGGGAAAATGATTTTAAAACAAAAATTTCAAAGATGTAGAAAGCGCTAAGGTTAATTTAATGCCATTTAATTATGTAGTGCTTCTGACCACTAATACTCTTTATATAGCTCAATATTGCTTATGTCGAATAATGCTTATCTATTTTCACTAATTTCGGTTAAAAAGTAAAATCAGTACATAACATTTGTCAAGGGAGTTTGCTGTTTTTCATTAATTATTCAAACAAATTTTAATAATTATTTTAATATTCATTCCAATACATCAGAATTCGTATTTATTATACCCTTATGTTTCTATGTTCATGTATGGTTTTTTTAAAAAAAATTTCTTTCCAGCTGAATGTACGCGCCAAAAACTTTTCCTAAAAATAAAATATTTCTTTGGTGTAAGAAACCCATAGATAGCTCATTAGGATAGTAAAAAATATATTTTTCAACACTCACTACATTACCCATCGATAAACAAATTTTATAATAAATTTTAACTATAATACAATTATAGGTTTTAGATTTTATTGACTTTTGTAAGACAAACTCATGCCAGAGCATCCTTCGTTCACATATTTTAAACATTTTTTTATAGATTAAACAAATTTTCCCTTGATTTTAATATTATATTATAGCCTATTATTATATTCATTTGAGTTTTTTAATTAGACGTAATATGTCTTTTTTATTTTCTTATATGTACAATATTTGGAGCTTACTTTATTTCAACATTTTTTTAAAATAATAAAACCTGGTTAAGAAAATAAAAATGCATGTGAAATAAAATTATAATGTCATTTTCTCGAAAAAATTGCATAATTTAATATCTATAGATTAATTAATTTTAAAAATTCGTAACTTAATTATTGAATGTATAAAGGATTGCCCCCGAAAATTAATTGATAAAGTATGATTCAAACTAAAGAGGTATTTTGCCAGCGAAGAACAATACCAGCCAAGTTGAATTAAAACTAGTCACTGGAAATGTCACTACATTTCCAGTGACTATCTAGTTTTAATTCAACTATAGTTCTATTTTTACCTTTTACCTCTTCACCACAAACTATATATTTTTTGAAAATATTGAAAATATTATCAGTAAAAGAGATTAAGTCTTTATTGGTAAATACTAAAGATTTGTGCGTAGGGGTTCGCCTACAAAGGAATAGAGACATACCGTCCCGCCGAACAGTTGTGTTGTTTCCCCTGTAATTGCATATACTATGAATAAACACTCCCAAATGATTGGTTTCAGTACAGCATAAAGACAAAAGCTGTAGTAAGGCTAAATTTAAAAAAAGCAGCGAATGCATTATATTATACACTTAATAAACACTTATAATTATAACCATCTCTACATGACATCACTGTTCTACAACATATTTACATGTTTCATTTTGGATTACGGGAGTACGGCTCCATGAACGATAATTCCCAAATATTCATTATTCTAGAATTCCTAACTTGATCTTCAACCATCTGAATGAGAGACTCAACCACACTCTGAATGAAACTTCGTTAACAAACAGGCAATTGCGGAAGGTCTTGACAGATAGTATGTAAGCCAATGAAAAATTCCATCTCAAAATCGTTTGGTAAATACCAAGGGCACATGCATCCATATTTTTTTAAACTAACAACGTAACTGGTACTTGGGCAGGTGAGGAGCTTGAGAAAGAAACTTTTATAAGCTGTGCTGGAAATCCTCCTTGGTATTAAACACAGATTATTTATTAACCAATTTGTATTTATATTGGTAACATTAATAAAGCATGGGCAAAATTATAATTATTAATATTTAAGAATAAATCACTTTATTATAAATAACCGGTGGTGTTTAGAGGTATTACTTTTGCAAATTCAGATTTCATAGGTCTATAATCTCTTTTATGTGAACAACAACGATCTTGTCTATGCAGCAGTTGAAAAATGGACGAGTCACACAGATTCAAGGTGGTTAGAATATTGAAAAGGCTTGAAGCTATTTTAAGAAAAATTGATGACGTCAAGGCTCCCTTTTGCATGAGAGTAAATGGGCGCTAACGTTAAATAAGCTAATTAAGAGTTACTAACCACTTTATGTTACAGTCAGGAGATTTAACATAAATATATTAATCAAGTATTATTTTTTGAGATGCCATGCTCCATTGCCATCGGACGTAAAAACGTAAAAGCTAAAAATAGTGGAGTTGAAATTACGCTCCATACGTGAGTAAACATGGTCCTTAATTTGCTAAAATGTGTTGTTTTTACACGAACCTCTTTTATTATAATAACACCTTGTAGTGAAATGCATTGGAAATATATGTTTTATACCTCAGTTTTGATCCGTTCTGTGGATTATAAAAAGTATTTTGTATTTATTCAACTTCGACGACAAGTTGAGTAATGGACTTTTGATGCTCATTTGTTAACGTTGTTTACATCGAAGTGTTTTGTGACTATTTATAAATTAAAGAGTTATATTTATAGTAAATGAATGCAATGGAAATAAAATTTTATTGTTCTGAAATATTATCACAGTAATAATTGAGAAAATAGCTACACTATTTTATACTGGTCAGATTTGTTATTTACGCTATAACTATGCCACATAATAATCAGAACACGTGCAAAGAATAATTGAAAAATAATTACATCATTACTTTTGAAGAAAACTTTTTTTTTTTTTTTTTTTTTTTTNTAAGATTTTCTCCTCTACAAACGATGTATACAATTAAATACGTCAGATATATACCATTTCTTAAGTGATCCGAGTAACTGGGTGAGTTAAAATAAGCAAAAATGCGTTTTCTCCTATACTTCATACTGGGAAAGTGTCTGCCTTGACGTCATCATACTCGAGAAGCCACGAAAATGAGACCACCGCACTGCCCTATCCACCTCGACACCGATTGGGTGAATGCAAAGGCAACTGTGTCGCAAACACAGGAGAAGAAGGCTTTGGAGTCTCAGATCTTATCGATTGTTTGGTGGGCCTTGGACCTAGGCACACCGCAGGACCACAAACGCTTTCCTTACTCCTTACATATCACTCGTGTTTCTTCAGCAGATGTAATAGATATTTAACAAATACACTATGTTAAAAGATGACTAATAGTTGGTATTCATTGAAACATTTTTGTAATATATTTTAAGGAAAAGGGTTCACTAAGTATTCTGTCCTCACAGGGCCTAAGTAACTGAAGCTTGAAACATGAAATATAGAATGAAGGTTTCTTTTGTGACATAAGTATATTATTTTTTACTGGGCGTAAAGGTGCCGAAAAACTTTAGGTATCGGTCGTATTCGTCGTTTTCTTAATTTTGCTATATTTTACAGGTCAATTAACATTATCATATCAGTTTTTGAAAGTAAATATTGTAATCTAACTTTACTAATAACTCATAACTGAAATGTTTGCTATTTCAATTTTTAATGAATGGCAAAGAATAAAAGTGTTTGGTACATTGTTATTAATGTCTGATTCACTCATTAAAGCAAATTGACAAAATTTTATTGAGTGTATTGTAGAGGGAAGCAATTTATTTTGCAATTTCTATCTTAAAGGAACGATTTAGAATGGAATAAATTTATACATATGGTCATTAAATATGACGAATTAATAACAATATCCTCAGTGTTCTTGTATGTAAAAGTGTTTTTTATGTCTAGTCTACAACGAAGAACCAACATCAACACAACAGAAACTACGTGTGACACCAGTAAGGGTCAATTAATATATATATAATAACAAAAATATAAACGAATTAAGTACAGTGACTATCGATATTTCATTTCATTCATAGAAATAAAACTTTGAAACTCCTCTCCATTTCTCGCAAGATTTCTTAAAACTCTTCTGAAGTTAACAAGAAAGACAGACGACGAATTGTAACACTTCCATTTCTTTTTCTACACAGAACCAACTTAGTCCATTTCTCTGTACCAAGCCGCCGAGCATGAAACGAAGTATATGATTCTCCATTTCTTTTGATCTAAACCGTTCGCGATCTCTTGTATCCTTCTCTCGTCACCGACGCTCCCATTCTCAGAAAAACCGTAAAGAAAATGAATTAATTATATTCCTCTCTCTATCCCTCCCTCTGAACTCGGGTGGTTGATGAAGCATGTAAATCGAGTTTCGCGGCTGTCAAGAGTCCTTGGCCGTCGGCACACACAAAGCCATCGCAACAGCCAGCAGCCATCGAGGACAAGCTTAAGCGACGGGATGGAGGTGGGGGGGGGTGAGAATGGAAGGGGAAGAGAGGAGAGGGGAAGGACGTCGCAGAAGAAGAGAACAATGGAGCGTCTTGACGCGCCCTCTACTTCCGGTGGAAGGGGTGGGGGAGCTACGCAGTGATGGCTCGGGGAATATAAAGGCGTGGTCTCAAATGGCAGGAAAAGGATCCCTATTTTGAAATCCTGTTTCTGTGTATCTTGGGAGCTTCGACAGGCGACTCGCTGCCGGGAGTGAGAAGGGAGGGAGGGGGTTGGAGAAGCGGCGAAGAGAGGTCAGCGTTCACTTTTGTTTTCTTTTTTGTTGAGGGAGTGAAAAAGCAGTTGTGCAAACAAGGATGGTGAGAGGTCTTGTTTACAAGAAGGCTTCGTTGAGAGAACGTTGTTCTCAATAGTTGTGTAATTAAAAAGCGGTTACTCAGACTTCTTGTTGTTATGTTGCCTCGTAAAAGAGGACGATCTTGGATGATAAAAGTAAGCAAAGAATGTTTGGCTACTTAAATTACGATTACAACACCACACAAAAAAGTTATAATTGTTCTCATAACGGTATACTTATTAAACTGAAAGTTGAATACATACTTTAATACAACTCAAATCCTACCGCGTTATAATTAAATTTGATTTATATGATGACAAGGTTTACGATAAACAACCGTAAATTATTGAGGGTACATTAAGAAGCTTTTAGTCATGAGTTCTACAGGATGTAATCTCAGGACATTTTTTTTTCTGTAAAATACTGTTTAGATTAGACCTAATGGAACAACTTGGGTCATTCACTTTCTGTATTGCGTTATATCTACATAAAATTTTGACTGATTATTTCGGGGAGATCACTTTGGTTTTTGACACAAAATACTACCTATTAAGATGAGTCCAATACAAAAAGTATTTGAGGTAATTTTAGTGCCACGAAGGTTGGCATGCTACAGAGCCGTGGTCATATTGAGTTAACTCGCTGTGCCATCACAGTAAGATGAGCATGTGACATTGTCTTACACTATAATTGCAAGAGGGGTAAACATGGCTCATGCAGGGGATATATTAAAAGTTTGGATATTATTTGAAAATATTACTTTTCAACATGGGCAATCGGAGATCCGGTGGGGTCAAAATCAGAGTTAAATTCCACACTGTCAGTCACGCGTTTGTGAGTTTGACAGTCCCTGAGAACATCATTATCTTCCCAGTTAAATAAATATTCTGTGCTTAGTAACACGTGTACAGTAAAACACTTTCAATAACAAAGCAGACAACTATAGAGATTTATTTAGTATTTTTCAGTTTCGGTAAAATACATTTTATTGTCATGGGAATACAGTGGTTTTGTTCATAATGCAACTGTACGTTCTTTAACAAAATTGGTTTCGTAAAAAGTTACTCAAAGTTGTGCTTCTGGAAAAAATACGCAACCGGAAGAACAAAATATTCAGCAGAAACAAAATACAACCGGCAACCAGCTGACCAAAATTTACAGATGTCATATTGTGTTAGAAGTTTCATGATTACCCCCATCTACATGATTCTTATAATTTTCACTGAGACTAGAATTACGTTTCTACCAAGCCCTCCTGACACAAGTAATGACAAAAACCACCCTTCTCAAAGAATCTAATATGTTTGTTTTTTCTTCGCTATCTCAGAGTTGCGCTATTTGTTTCTCCAAAGTCCCCGTTTTATTCGTAATCAAGTTTCATTCGTTTTGTAGAAATATGTCTGAAAAAAAAATACATCAAGAATTCGTTTTGGTTCCCTTGGTTATATGACACTGAAGTGGGACCACTGTTTGACAACAATGGGACGCGACGTTCTCTGTAACTCTCTTCCCATCCGCAGAAACCAACCAAAACAAAAGATAGTGGAACCGTGTTTTGTTTCTTCTAGCGATTAAATGATGGATTCTCGGCAGATTGTTATTGTCAACACCGCAAATGTTATTGTGCACCTTTATCAACATCTTAACTGACCCCTTTGTTGTGATTTGTGCTTCTCTGGACGAGACAGTATAATTTGAAGGGGGAAAAAAATCAGATTGCAGCAGGTTTTTTCATCTTCTTTTTCTTTCGTAGTTTGAAAGAAAATTAACAAAATACATTTCTCTAAATATCAACAATAAAAACAACAACCACAAGACTTAACAACTTAATTATTCTAAAATATATACATCCTATCTATTTTATAGTACTCTTATTTTTTGTTTCTGTTTTCGTATATTGTGTATTTTCTTTGTGCAATGTCTTTACATAAATAAATGAATTTCAAATATCTTGAAAAAACAACCAGATGCGGTAAAGCAGGAGAAAAAATATTTTATACTAAACTTTAACGCTAAATTCCACTACTTAGTGCTGAAAACTAATTATACTTTATATACACAAAGTTTTAAAAGTTGAAGCCATTTTTGAGAAATTTTCAAACATTTATTTTAATATTATGCTTTAACTTTTAGATTTAAATTATAATCGTTCTAGAACGTGCATCGACAATAAGAATATGTTAATTAAAAATACGAAATTGACCAAATCCTTTAGTCAGATTCATTGAACAAGGAGTGACGGATAAAAATACGTGATTCTGAAGACGTCTCTTTATTAATCACTATACCAAAAATTGAGATTTACGTAAGAAGATTCGAGATAAAATATTTTACTATCACATCAATTTCTATAAACTACGAGAATGCACTGAGAGAAGGGGTTTGGATGTGTGGTTGAAATCCGTAGGAAAGAAAGTATTTCTCCAAATCTTCCCATGTGTCATCCCAACTTTTGGGCGACACCTAGCAAACTTATGATTTGACATCAAAATCTATTAGTAACCGACGTGTAATGTTGGGATGTCATATCAAGACGTTTGGGAAATTTTTTTGCTACACTTGAATTTGGATCTTAGATCCTAATGTAGGGATTGTACATCCTTAATGAAGTGTAACGTAAAAAGAAAGCAACTGGAACTTGGATCACGATGGATTCGAGCAAGTGTTGGTTCGCATGAGGTGATGACGAAAACCACGGTGTTTGTGTGTGTGAGACAGAAGAGGGAAACGGGAGGTCCACCGTTTCGACAGAACACTTCCCGCCGGAGTCCGTTTCAGATTGCACCTCGTGTTCTGGTCGCCTCGGGAAGCTCAGCAACCAGCTCGACAGAGAATAAGCGACGCTAGCAACTACGCGACGGCCGCCGTTTCTACCTTCTCAGCCAACTTCTCTAACAACGACGCAGCGCGCCGCGGTCTGCGCCACAGCCTCACCACCTCACAGCCACACCGCTTCTTCGCTTGAAACGACTCCTCTCACTACATCGCAAGATGGCTGCAACGTCTACCAAGATGTTCTCGTTCGCATAGTTATCAAACTCTGAGATATCTTGAACGATATATTCACAATCGCGGAACTCATTCATACACCTACTCCATTCCCATAATTCACTCCTCTATCACATAATATGAATATCTCATATTCTAGTCCGTCTTATTCTTGTGTTGATCGTCTAAGTCATTTTCTAAAACCATATTCTTTTCTCAAATGGAAGGTTTTTGAACCGTAAAATTTGTATTTAAACGAGGAAAATCAAGTGTCTTCGTACTGGACTGTTGATATGTATAGTGTTCTTTAAGTGTTATTCCGCAGTATTTAAAGGCGCAATATCTTATTAATCTTGTACTGCACAGCTCTTATATTTTTCACAAAATTGATTTGTTGGATAGGGGTCATCAATAATTTGCGTAACGCAAATATTACCAGTTTGACCTCCCCTCCGCCGATCATTTGTAACGATATATCTTACCCATATTTATTAACGCTAGCCCAACATCCTTCCTCATGTGACTCAAGAAATTTTTCCGTAAAATGTACTGACGAATTTTCGTATATTGACTCAATTGTTTGTTCGTTGTAGCCTTTTGCCCTCACTGAACGATTGAGTACCTGGACAAAATAGACAAACAACTAATATTAAGGTTCAAACGCGGACATTAAATCATACCGTAACGTTTTACCAAGTCTGACAAGGCGATAGCGTTGCATAACGCAGAGTAACTGTCAGACATTCACTCCAAGAATGGGTTATATAGTTTATTAATTTACTGTCTCATGGTGATGATTCAGGTCATGAGACCTGCTTTCCCACCTGTCATGACTGAAATAACCGGGAAGGAGAGATCAGTATAGAGTAGGTGACGGTGAATTTATGATATTAAACAGATTTGTATCGAGTAGGTAATGAAAACTCCTCCAAGAAATTTCACCTAGTAAGTCAAGGCAGGGTATGAATCCACACTTTGTCAGCAATATTGTAAAACACTAAACCATTGCTACCCCCTTGAGAGACCTAGGTCATAACCGTTGGTTTTCGGTACAGTGGTGCGTAACAAATCCTTGCAAAGTATAATTGCGAAGGGAATCTCCTCTGTCCTTGACACTCAGTCTACCCCCATCCCCTTTCCCCATTGGTCTGCGGTGTCGTTTCGCGCGTCGAGCCGCAGCTCCATTAAGGCTACGGCAGGTGCGTCACTCCGCCACCCCGACGCCCCCCTGCGGCGCGTTGCCGAACTGCGGAGTGGCGCCGGCGGCAGAGAACCCCGCGCTGTGAATACGTAATTGGCGCAGCGAAACACGTTGCCCGGTGCTGCTAACACTGTCTCACTGCGTCGCCCGCTTCCACACCGCAACGGACATTGCAGCTGTCTACCTTCACTGCCATCGTAATCGCCGCTAAGAAATGTCGGAGTCGATCTCCGTCTCAAGGACACTATGGAATAGTCTTTACCCCGAAGTGAGTATAAGAGTGTGGTCGATGTGCGTCCAGGTTACCGCCATTTTTCCGTCAAGTTGGAGCAAAGGCAATTAAATTCACACGAATTTCTAAATATATTTCAATAAATATGCGTCAAAATACTTTTGCATCTTTTTTTTTTCAAATCAAACGATACGTAACAAACTAATATTTTTCGAAAGAGAGTCTTCATATGTGTATTTCAATAACGTGTCAATTTCACGAAAAAATGACGGCATTCGGTGATTGGCCACACACTCACTAGATGCAACTGAGTACAAGTGTGAGACCGTTCACCGAATACAGCCTGTTCTACGTGAAATTGACACGTTATTCAAATACACATATGAATACCCTCTTCCGAAAAATATTAATTAGTTTTGGGTAGTATAATTTGAAAAATAACAAAACATTCAAGTATTTCGACACAAAATTGTTGGAATATATATTTTAGATATGCTTATGAATTTCATTACATTCACTCCAATAGCGGAAACCTGGACTTGCATCGGTCACACTCACTCTGGTCTTCACTTTCATTGCACACTGCTACCAACATCAATATCTGTCACCTTGTTATTGAGAGTTGAATNAGGGGGATCGTCCTTACATTACTCAAAGTAGAAACTACCGTTTTACAACACCCCTCACCCGTTCATAACGCCATTATAACGATACCTCTTACCCAATAATTACGTAAAGCTAACAGTATCTTCTCCACTCGTAGAGACAAGTTTAAGACGAACAGAATACAATACAAGGACGGAAGGATGTGGGCATGGTTTACAGTAACAAACTAGAAGGTTTAAAAGCATTCTTTAAACCAAGAGCTGTACAACAAACAGTCCGTGGACCATGTGTGGCCCCCGAAACATTTTTTACAAACTGCGAGTTGTAGTACATTTTACATAAAAATTTTCATCGAACATAAGGGGGCACAATTAAAACTACTCTGTCAGAATAAATATTAGACGTGGCATATCCGGGGAGAGAAAATGGGAAATTGGGTTCGGAATTATCCAGTCATACATTACAGCAAGAAAATATTTTAATACGAAATATTAAAAAAAACTTTGTATAAAATAAAGCAACATACTATTGAATTTTTTTCAAAATAATATAAATTTATTGATTATAAACAAGATATTGCATTAAAATAATTAATAAGACTCATTAATTTATTCGTTGAGCAAAATTTTCTCAGATTCAATTCCGTGCCGATCTGATTGATTGAAAGTGAATAGAAAATGGCCCGCGGGTTAAGATGCGTTGGACAGTTTAAACCTATAAAACTTGAAACCTGACGTAATATCAAGTTTATCACAACCTTATCCCACCGTCTCGCAGTATAACAATCTTCTCTCCTCCAGGATGCGAAAACGCAATTTTTGGACGGTCAAAAATGGGGAAAATATTTTCACCATCTCACAATCTGCCAGTCATTTTTTTTAATGTGAAGGTAAGCATTTAATGAATTTAAGTAAAGTTATATTTATTTACTTATTTATTTGTTAAATGTATTTTGACGATGTTCGGGTCATGAGGTCTGCCCTTCCACCCAACCGTTGGAACCGAACCAATATTTTTCTGGAATAGGTTAGGAAAGCCTCAGCCGAAAACCTCATCTAGTTCGGCCGAGCAGGATTTGAACCTCAGTTCTCCCGCTCAGCGCGATCGTGGAAGCGAGGACGCTACCAATAGACCACCGCAGTAGGTGGATCTACATCTTAAAAGACTACAATCTAGTATTCTTCCGGCAGATATATATTTCAACGATATCTCAGACTGATCTTGCGATGTAGAATGTAAACCTTATGTCAGAGGCGGAGGAGATGCCCTCGAGTCAAAGCGGGTAACGTGGAGACGCGTGTCACGACACGCGGGGTGGAGTATTCTGCATTCCAATTTCTCCTTGTGTTCCTCCTTTTCTCTTTCAAGTCGACGTGTTGAGGGTTCTTCAAAATACGCGAGTAAAGTCAGCAAAAATCTCCTCCACTCGATGCACAGGGCGTACGTGTCTATCTCGGCTTCTCAAGACTCTCCTTTCAAAAAAAACTTCATTATTCACATGTGTGGTTTTACAGATTGTGTGACAAATAACAAGCCAGCAGTAGTCACCTGTACCTGTTACATACTCCTCGAAGTAAACTAATGTCTGTATCAGAATTATAACCGACTATTATAAATTTCAGCTTCTTTTTTATACTTTTTATATTCTGTAACTGGTCAATAAAAAAAATTATTATCAATTATCGATTAAAATATTTTAAAGTTTAGCATTACAAAACTCACCTCTGTTCCTGAATAATGACGATGGTTAAAACTCACAAAAAAAATCCCGTGCAAAGCAGGACAGAGTCCGCTAGTTAAAATTTACGTTTTTCATCGGACCGTTTCATTCAAATTCTTTTATCGCGTGTCTTCAAGGACAATCCACAACGTGTTAAACGCTTCATCCATATACATTCTCCATTATCGTTGGTCTTTAGAATGGCAATGATATAAAACAACTAAAAAAGTTACTAAGGTTATAATAGTCTACAACAAACAGATGGAATATGAGAAGAAAACAGGTATTTCATAGTTATACCTTCAGTAGATAATCTGTTTTCACCTTATCATGTAGCAATAACAGTGATAACTCAATTCATATGTCAAAAAAAGTATATGACATAGGCTTTCAGATAAATTAGAGACAGATTATCTTCAAACATATTGAGATATGATTTAGCTATGTATCGGTACAAACATTAAACTTTCTAATTTGTAGACATGAAAGGTTCAACCTGTTTTAATAATTATTTCTGGGTTACTACACGCCCTATAGTTCCAAACTCAACACACGTGGCCCGAACTTCACGAGGTATATGAAAAAGTTGTATATGTCCACTAAACTAACCCAAGTTTTCTTGATTCGGATCCAACTCCATATTTGCAAAAGGTCGAGTGATGAAAGTGAAGAAACTCTGGCGTAAACGAGATGGCCAGGTCCCAAGCAAAAACTAATTGCCGACAGAAAGTAGCTGCTTTTGCGGGCGGCGACCGGGTGACACATCAAAGAGCGCGCGCGCGGGTGCGCACAAAACAAGGAGATGCTACGGTGAGTGTGAGTGGAAGTAAGGGGGGGAGGGGGGGAGGTAGAGAGAGAGAGAGGGAGAGAGCGTTGTTAATTGAAACTCTTGATGAGTTCCCCAGAGAACAGAAACAACAGAAGTGCCAGGCTGCGCTTCGCCGCTCACTGAGGAGGTCTCGGAGGAGTCGCTCCGACAAGCGATGTTGGCGACACTGGGCCGTGGAGGATTGGCACTCCTGAGTGACTATTCAAGACAACGGCTTCCACCAGTTGGCGAAAAGAGGGAATTTGTATGGCGAATGGAAGAATACAGGGGCACGAGAAGTTATGAATATAAATGATGGGGCCAGATTTCGAGATGTTTCATCAGAACGTAATGCTGCTATTATTATTATTATTATCATCATCATCATTATTACTACTAATATTACTGAGAGAGGAGGTGTCGGTAGTTGCTCCTCAAGGACAAGTGGAAAGAAGGTGTTTAGAAAGAAAAAATTGGCATATTTTTGGTTTAATACGAAAGTACATAACAAATTTTAAATCTCGTTATAAATCGGTGAAAATAGTCTAGTGACTTTCAAAGTTAAAGGATAAATTAATAGTACAATTTTCGAGGAAGCAGACGTGGCAGCGTGGAAGTGTAAACAGCTGTTAAAAGTGCGGTTAAGGAGTTTGATTGTGGGTACCGTGTAAGTGATTGAAAAGAAGTTAATTGATTGTGGAAGAAAGCTTTGGTAATTTGTGTCAGTAGATTTCATATTCTAATAATGAAGTGCAAGCATTGTGATGAGATGATGAGAGCGGAGGAAGTCTACTGTCATGGGTGCAATATAAACTTGCTCTTTGAGTGCTTAACACAAGAAAGAACATTGAGAGCTAAATCAGCTAAAGACAAAAAGGCATGAAGACGCGCAAAGTGCAGAAGGAGTAAATCTAATCAAAATGAAGACCAAGAAGACAATGTTTGTGAATCGGAAGAATCTAGGGAAAATAGAATATTTAACTTAGAAAGCAAAGTTGAATTCATTGTAAGTGAAATGAGAGAAATTAAAATCAGTGTAGAATTTTTAAATGATAAGTATGATTTTCTCTGTAAAGAGATAGGCGATCTAAAAGAAATCAAAAAAGAATTGATCGAAAACAATAAGAAGTTAGAAGAAAAATCCAAGAAGAGAGAAGGTTTAGAAATTAAAGTTAATGTTATAAAACAAGTACAGCTAAACAAAAAAAAATAGAAGTGATAGGTATAGAATATGAAAATAAAGAGCAAGCAATTGTAAAAGTGTTGAAATAAACTAGAAAAATCTGTGGGGAAAATATTAGTTTAAATAGAGTTGACCTTGAGAATTCCTATGTAACTAGTAAAACTATGAAGCTCAAAATAATTGTTGCATTCCATTTAAAAAGAGTGAGAGATAAAATCATGTTTCATAAAAAGTTATTATTCAACAACATAGACATTAAGAAAAATTATGGGAGGGTATTCTTTAATGAGAGTCTGGCTAAATACTACGAAGACTTATTTTGGAAATAAAGAAACAAAGCAAGAGAAAGTCATTTCAAATATTGCTGGGTCAAAGGTAGGATTTTCATTAGAAAAGGGAAAATTTATTACTTAAATCTTTGATAAAACATTATCAATACGGGCTACGAATTAAAGAAAATGAAAGATAAATAAATTCTGGAAAATCAGGATAATTTCAAATAATTCATAGAAGACAATCAAAATAAAGTTAACATTTTTCATTTTAATTTTAGAACCAATAATAAGAACTGGAACTAATTAAATATATATTTGGATAAAATTACCCATAATTTAGACCTAATAATTCTTAGTGAAGTTAATATAAATGATGAAAATATGATAGATAAATATGATATTCAGGGTTTCAATACATTAACAAATTTAAGGAAAAAGAAAAGGGGTGGGGGAATCATTACGTATGTAAAAAAGTTACAAATTCACTGTTAAAAACAAAAAATTATTAGAAGGAGAAATAAGTTTGCAAAATAAAATAATCACACAAGTTTTGTCTTTAATACGCACCAATGCATCAACAATTTAACAAGGAAAGAAATAAAAAATAACAAACTAACATAATCATGTATGGATCATATAATTTTAAAAGGAAAATACTTTCAGATCATTATGCAATTGGAATATCTGTAGAATACTCAAATGTTAATAGTAGAAAAAATCAGGATGCATATATAAATATATACATGAAAAATTCCTAAAATAAAATTTAACTAAATTAAAGATAGAAAATATAAACGATTAAGTAGCTAATGATGACCAAAATGGGTATGACATTTAAAAAATTGAAAAGAACATCCATATCAAACTTTTAATCAAAAAATATACTTAGGAAATAATATATAGCGTTGAAGAATAAAATCAACACCCAAATAGTAAAACAAAACATAATATACTTTGCAGAGCAATTTCAAAATAATAAATTTAATGCCAAAAAAATATGCCAAACAATTCATGCACTACTGGATTGTAAAGATAAAGAATCACTGGACACAATTATAATAGAAAAATTAGGTAGAATATATCTATAGATTCTATAATAGTACATATACATACTATTAAAAATATGTCATAATTTTTCATATAATTTCAAAAATCAAATTGAGAAGATATAACATAAGTGTAAAATAGAAACCTTTAAATTAAACAAAAATAACTCAGTAAGCAATTCTTTTTACTTGCCAGAAGTAGATAATGATAAAATAAAAAGTTTTATTTAAAAAATGGATAGCAATAAAGCGCCAGGAACAGGTAATATAAGAATTGAACATATTAAACAAAACGCAAACATTCTAATTCAACTAATAACAAATATGATTAATAATAGTGTACAGACAGGAGAATTTCCAAATAATCTGAAACAGGCAATTATGAGACCAATTCATAAAGGAGGTTCTTTTTTTTAATTATGACAACTACAGACCAATTTCAATAATAAACTATATATAGAAAATTATTGAAAAATATATTTCGATGAAACTAACGAATTACGTAGAATAATACAAAATTATTATAGATGAACAATTTGCATATCAAACTAATAAAGGTACAGTTAGTCTCTTGGAGAAATTCGCTAACTTAATAAACGTAAGACTGGATAAGTGTGAGTATATTATGATGTTATCTATAGATATGTCGAAGGCATATGATATGATTGATCACGAAAAACTGGGGGAAACTTTGGTAAAAATAGGTATAAGAGGGAAAACTTTAAAATTATTTCAGAGCTATCTAAGAGAAAGATCGTACATAGTTAAAATTGAGAACAACTTTAGTGACAGCATCAACTTAGAGAAAGGCATTCCAGAGGGAAGTTATCTGGCACCATTACTGTGCATTACATATGTAAATGATGGAAAAGATTGTTTCCAAAGATGTAAATTCTTCATTTATGCAGACGATAATATAATTATTTCATTTAACGGAGATCAAAATATGGCATCACAAATTTTGCAAAATGTGTTTGATAAGTTTAAAACTTGGACTCATGAAAAAGGATTTAAAATTAATAAAAGTAAAACCAAATTATTACATATTACAACTTCACATACTAAAAGAACAGATGCAAAAATAATTTTCCGAAACATAGGCCGTATGCACAAATATTTCCACAATTGTAAATGCCCAGATAAAATAGAATTAGTAAATAATCTTAAATAATTATGTTTAATTATAGATAAAAAAATTTATAGAAGGAGCATACCTTGCACATAACAAATAAACCTAGAATATGTATATGGAGAATAAGCAGCATAAGAAAAATTACGCCAAAGCAGATACTCAAAATTATTGATTTTACATTATTCGATATAGATATATTTTATTATATTCGTTTTAAGATATGGAATTTCCACTTGAGGATCCACATCAAATTCATATATAAATTTTTTTCAAAAACTCCTGGATAAAGCAATAAAATTCTTTAGTAATGATAAATTAAATAATGTTAATACAGTGTACTCAGAAGAAAAAAATTAAACATTAGATATATGTATGAATTCGAGCTGTTATTAAAAAATAGGTTTAACACAAACATATTAGAAATATATGATCATGAAACAAGAAAAAATCTAGAATTATTCCTATAAATTTATGTATATATTCATTGTGAATATGAAACGGAATAAATAAAACTTATTATTATTGTTATTAAACAACCCTTTATAGAGAATTTTACAACATAATTTATTTTTTAAAGGAAAGACTGAGTTAATAAGAATGTTATTATCCAATGATAATAATGTCAAATTATATTAATATTCCAACAAATGTTAGTATGATAATAAACAGATTCTTATCTATTTTTCTCAAAATAATAAACATTATCACTCATATTTATAATACAAGAAAATTTTTCGTGGACAGAAACCCACACATTTTCACAAAAGCAAACATTACCACATATTGAAACCCTACTCATCCGCGAGTCCTCTTCTTCTCCATGAAGTAACGGAGTAAAAGGAAACCATATATTTCATGCATACACGCACACGTTTAAACGTTAGCCGCCGGGACTATTAACACGCTCTGGTGTGAAAATCACTCGTCGAGTATTTTTCGCGCGCTTTGAACTCTGGGAAGCGCGAACGGTGGGTTGGGGGAGTGTTGGGGGAAGGGGTGGTGATGGCTTGAAGCGTCCGAATAAAGGAAACAAGGCAGAACCACTCTCAAAGGCACTTTTCTCTCTGCTTCGCTAAACGCGATCGTTTGCCGGCGTCAATGCGCTCGTCCCCAACGTCCAGCTAAATGATCAGCGAGAGGGAGGGAGATCTATTACGCTTTGCAGCACTCACTCCACAAACTCTCGAAAATTTTAGTTTGATACTTCGAGAATGGAGTCTATAATAATAATAAAAGTGTATTATTTGGAACATCTGTGTCGAAATAGCAAAAAAGTAATCGATTAAATTATTCGAAATTTCAAAAAATACTTCTTAAAGGTTATTGCGAGAAAAATGCAAGGTATGGTTAATATTGATGAGTATAAAAACAATTAAAATTGACTGCTAATGAGTAGATGTGAATCTTCACTTGCCTGACTGTTGACATTGAATCTGACCAATGTGTCCACAGTAGTTCATTTCCGGTGTGTGACGTGGACAATCCATTAACAGAATAATCTACGCGAACGAGTCGTAAAAGGCTTTGGAGAATATTGTTTTCAAGTACATAACAGAAGACCGAATTACTGAAGTGCCACCCTTGCTTTATACAAAACAGTCTCGTTCACGAACACAATACTCGCAATAGTAGTAATATTCATCGCCCTAGAGTGTCAACCACTCTTTGCCAAAAAGGACC
>NNCF01126964.1:397606-422449 GCA_002313205.1 Laupala kohalensis
AAGTAATTCGTAGTTACGTTCCTATTCGCATACTGAAAACAGTGTATTTTTGTAAGCTTTCTTAGAAGTATTTAATTTTTGTAGTTCACTAAAGTGAAAAATAATACCACAAAAGTAAAGAGAGATGGAAATAACACATTAATTTGGAATGTTATACAACAATCTTGGGTAAAAAGAAAGACCAGAAAATCCAGATACTTTCGTAATTTTTTTTCGAATATGTTCTGATTGATGCGTTGGAAGAGGAAGTAAGGGTTAAGCAGTGCTTCCCTAGACGTAAACTAGTAGTGTTATCGGAAGACAAGGACTCATTGTTTCACGGCTATTGTGGATATCCACATATTGGCAGCAGTGGAAATGGTGTACGACTGTGGAAGGCGAACGGATGGTATAGTGGTTAACCTCCTCGCGATCAATGTAGGAGTCCCGGGTACCATTCCCGGCTCGTCGTCATTTTCACCTGACCGAAAGTCCTCACAACGTTCTTTATCTGGGCACATTATTTCAGTCCGTGTGTGTGTGTTTTTTTGTTGTTTTTTACGTTTCTCCACTCGATACGCGATTTGTCGAGTTTATCGAATTGGTCTCTTCCTTGTCTTCGGAGTGTTAACTTCTTGCACTTATAACCCTGTGGTGCCAAATTAATAACACATCATTTTGGAATGCCGTCATCAGAGCAGGGTGAAACAAAGTCACTTAATAATAATCTTCAATATTAAACTTCTCAGACACTATTTTTGTTTATTTATAACAATAAGAGATATAATTTTTAACCGATATTATTTTCATTTAATTAAATACCTGATGAGTCTTCCAACCTCTTTGCGTAGTTCAAACGTTTGTGGATGGATATTGAATGTAAGATGGATTTATAGGTTTATAACTTAAAATTTTCTGTCCATGACAGAATGCAATTATACTGCATTTTCTATACATTTACAAAAAAAAACAGCAAAAAAAACATAATTAAATATCTTGTCTGAAATAAGGAAAAGTGATCAATAATTTTTCAGAATGGAATACAAATTCCAAAACGGAGTATTTATTTCTAGTAAAACCATTTTTTTTTCGAAATAGAAGAAGAGTATTCAAATAAATTGAATAAAAAAATGTTTATAGAGCAAGTAAAAAAAACTTATAAGAAGAATTGTATCCTAAAATTGTAATATGTTATTATTAACATGAAAGGAATGTACTTACGGTGATTACCACAAATTTCTCCATCTGGAAATAAAGATTAAATAATTATTAGACTTTCAAACGTAAATAGTAATATATTGTATGATTTCATGATACATTATTGATGGTGATAATATAATATAATATTAATAATAATAACAACAATGCATATTCCTTTGGTGATGAATTTAAGACGCATTCCTTCAATAACAGTCAACGTCCGGGGATAATGCATTTACATTTAATAATAAATTAAACACGATTATACTATCTCACTTTTACATAAGTAAAACAGAAGGAGAACGCCAAGTTTCAACGAAATGAGTTCGAGATATAAGTTAATCAGATATATTGAGAAAAAAATGTTACCTAGATCCGACAACAAAATTCAACATAGTTTTAAACAAACCGCACAACAGCTAAAACGTCTACACTGTACGCCTCTGATGAAGCTAACGGTGCACACTGGAAGATTTCACGATACAAGCCGGGCAAAAGTATCAGATTCTATTAATTTCATCTAATATTCCATTGTATATTTGAGGTATGTGTTTTCATTTCTGATATGTGAAATATGAATATCAATATGTAACATTGAATATTACTACTTCCAGATATCACTCCTACAACGATCTAGAATTACACATTCTCAACACCCACTGATCCACCAAGGGTGTGACAATGAAAAAAAAAAATTCAGCCATCGTCATTCATCTTGCCCACCAGGGTGATTCTTTAAAAAATACTTCAGAAATATGGACTAGGCAACCTCTCATTATGTTTATTTAAAAAAATATAATTTAGAGGCCACTACCAAGCCTTAAAATTTCAAATTTTCATATAAAGAACAGGTATCATTGGTTGATATGATATCCAAACCAGTCAAGTTTATTAATATTTTTGACGTTGCGATTAATGCCCTGGTACATTTCTTAGTTTTAAATGAAAGTACATGTGTCCCTTTTTTATTATATCGTTGTGCCTTACATGTTTTATATCTTTAAATGTTCTTACACTGTAGTATTGAGAAGGGAACGAAACTTCGAAAATATTAATAAACTTGACTAGTATGTTCGTGAGAATATTTATTTATTAAACCAAAAAAATGTATAAAGTATAAATCCTTCGGAGGTAAATTAATTACCCGTAGTAAAGTAGTTACCTGGTTCAAAAAAAACTTGCATACTAGAAATTACTTGCTACAACTTACTTACCGAAAAGAAAAACAGTAAAAGCAATCTTATGTTATTACTCATGTATTCATTAACTATTGTATCGTTTATAGCTAGTTGAAGACTTATAGTTAGTTTTAACAGACAAAAGCAGTGTTTTAACAATTTAATAATTTGGTTCAAAACTATTTGTAAAATATATTTCTAAACTTTTAAATTTTTGATTTTTATATAAAGCAAAATAAAACGGGAAGTTTTTCCATCCAAATTATTCCAAAAGTTGGCTTTTTAAGAACCACCCTATTGGCCACACTGAGTTGTCGTGCATGAGTGGGAGGTGAGTGGCAGTTGCAGTAGCAGAGCAACCGTTTCCGCCAATTAGCGCTAACGAGTGCGGAGGCGAAGCGCCGAGGAAGCCATCGTTGCGTGGACGCCGCAGTTCTCTCGCGGGCCGCGCGTTTTGCGATTTACATCGGCTTCATATGGAGACTTTGCCTTTGGCAACACAGAGACAGACAGAATGGCTTTTGTTGAACGGAGTGAGACGCGCCCGGGGCGCGGTGACGATTAGGTCACTGGTGACAAAGATGTGGAGTACACTTAAAAATATCAAAAGTATTTATTCGTATATATCAAAAGCAATATCGAAAAAATTTACAGATTTTAATAAAAGAAGTAAATGAGAGATTCAATCTTCTTATAAATATTATTTTCCACATAACATAAGTGACGTAAATGATGTTAATATCTTATATACTTTATCACGCCATTGTTAAAGTACTCTAGGTACTGATTAAATTTTTTTTTAATGCATGTTGATTTGGCTCCTTTTTGTTTTTTAATAGTTTATTTCTAACTTCGCATGGTTGTGTACATTATCACTGTAGCCCCATCCTGGCCCGAGTTTTCTCCGGATTTTTCTTGGACAAGAATGTCATTAATACTTTTGTTTTATTAATCTCGATTTTTTACTGCACTAATATCTACTATTTATTTTGAATAACTAATGGATAACAGTACGTATTTATTAAACAATTTCCTTTGTAAATATTAAATCCACCACTGCCCATGACCCTTGATCGGAATTGATGGGATGGTCCCTTCCTTGTTTCCTGAGAGTAACTTTTTTTCTTTTGCCCCGCACGTGGTCATACGCAGTTAGCAACTGCTTGTTTGACAATAAAATTTATTCAATTATTAATAATTTTCATAGAAAACTCGTTATTAAAAGACAAAATTGATTGTTTAAACTCACGTTTCGACTTGTTTTCAGTCGGCATCAAGTGAATGCACATAAATAAATGTATAAATTATTTTAACAACACAAAATAAACAACAAAGAACCTCGTTATACATAAAAATTATACTGAAAGACAATAATATTTAATAATAATAATAAAATGTGTAATTAGATATGAAGTATGAGATGTCTCCACTGTTAACTTACTTCATTACGCATGTGTTGTTTTCTTACTTCATTACGCGTGTATTCATTACGCATATAATTGCCGTCCTTTCGACGAAACGTGCCATCTCACTTGCCATGCTAATAGTAACTCATCTGTTATCCGTCTCTTCCAGCATATATGTTGCATCATTCAATATTCTAAATCTTGTTAAATACCTTTTTGTATCTCCGTGTTCAGTCATTATTTCTACTAATTCTTACCCCCGCCGAAACAATTTCCTATTTCTTTCTGTAAAATTCACGTTTGACATAATTGCATATAAATCTCTTCCGCGTGTGTCCCACTCTTTCTAACATGATTTCAGCAATGCATCAGTTATGCATTTTCTCCATCCCTTTTCATCTCTCCACACTGTCTGCCCATCTATTTCTATTTTCCCTTCCCGCCTCATCACTGCTCGCAACACAAACTTCTGGATTATTTTGTCTATGGGTATCATCCCCACTATCACATTTAGAGAGTCAATTGAAACAGTTCTGAACGCGAAAGTGATTCAATAGCTACATCTTCCATTTGCGTCAACCTACATTTTCTGTGTCTCACCACAACCAATGAGTTTCTGTAAAAGATCTCTACGTTTTTCACAAGGTACATATTTCGAATCCTTTATTTCAATCAGATGTGAGTACTAACTCTTTCAGACGGGAAAGAAATGATTATTGCAATATTTATTGTTCACAATATCTAATAAAATTGAAGACTTAAAATACCTTAAATGTATGCTACCGAAAAACCACGTGTATCTGTTATCAGTAGAACATCTGGAAGATAAAGATGATATTATAAGTAAACAATGAAATTGATGTACTGTAGAGAAAATATCTGTCGTACATTCTACATGTACATTCGGTAACGAAATTATCAAAAATCCTAAAGCACAATATATATTTAATCCCAAGAACGCAATCTCAAATTAAGTAAATAACTTTATCGACTTTTTCACAATACAGGTCACGCGCGAACAACCACATTCGATTTCTTTCTTCACTGAAAAAAAATTCCTGACTAGCTGATGTATTGGCTGCCAGCCGGACATACAACACATGAGCTCGCACAGCAAACATCCGTCTGCTATGATGTAAATTTTTGATCTTTTTTATCACAGCGTACAGCATTAGCTCTCTCAGCTTAAATAGCTAATCTACAAGATAAGAAAATGGAACCTATAGTAGATGATGTTTCCAACCAGTAAGCATGTAATATTGATTCGACGTGAGTCTACGTCGACTAACTGCACGCTTTTCTTCTCGATATTTTTCTCGACTTTCTTGACGATATTCATTTTTATTACAACTCCGTGGTCTTACCTTGTTTCACCACAGGCGTACAGCAAACGTTCGTTTTTTCGACGTCTGTCTTCAGGTATCCGACAGCGCCAGTATTCGATCCAGAGTCCTTTCCCCCTGAAGGCGCGAACGCTAGCATTGCGCTACTGCAGTATTGTGTTTCAATAGCTTGTGTTACGTTATCTATGAGTTGACACCATAGTATTGGTACCATGAATAGTAAATACGTAAAACACTAATCATCTCTAAAATCTTGAAAAATATATCTTTAAATACCAAGGAAATAGTTTTTATGTATTCAAACATTTCTTTATTTTAAATATACTTGAAATTTACTCTTATTAGATTAATACATTTGAAAATATCATTATTTAAAATAATAATTAAGTGTTCGCCAACATTAACCTTCAGAAATTCAAAATATCAGTGTACTGCTGCTCGACGTCAAGAAAACACTGTACATTTTCGTCTAAACTTCAAATTTCGGACTGCGTAACGTTGGGATGGCGTCGTTTAGTCGTTGTAATGAATCATTTTGTTCAAGTAAACAAGTATCCATAGTTGCAAAAGCCTTGGTCGATTTGACTCCGTAAAACAATTGCTGAGACTCAGTCACGAGTCAACGAACCGTGTACATAGAAGGCAGCGCTGCCGAGTGTCATTTAGCTGCAACTACGAACGAGATCGGTGGCGAGAAACAAACAACAGTTCTTGTAGTAATGTTGGATTTTTGAGAAGGGCTGAGCAGTTGCGCGCAAAACTCATAAGCTATAGCTGCTGATGTAACTTTCTTTCTCCCAGACAAAACAGTGTTAGCTTCCGAAGTGATAGAAAATTGGTCTCGTTCAGACGAAAACAGTTTTAGGGCAGCTACAGCATAAGCTGTGGCAGCTAATGGTATTGTCTGTCCGCTAGACCGCCAACGCGTATCACAGCTAACTTTAGGCTGAGCTATCTAACTTTTTTTTTCGTATTGAGCTGTAAAGCAAACTTTATATGTCAAACATTGTTCAACTGATAAACCAAATTATTCAACGGATAAACCAAAGATACAGTATTCACGGTTCTGCAGTAAAGAGTCAGACGTAAACTGAAAAAATATTCTTTATGAACAGAAGATGTTGAAGAAGTCTGGTTGCCTAGGTGGGACCTCACAACGGCAAAAGATTAGAAGTGCTGAATTATTTCTTATTCTTATTAATCGGCAAATGACTTAAAAAATATTATACAAAAAACAAATGAGACATTGAATTTAGAATTACAAATTTGAATAAAGTTTCAAAATTAGTCAAACGCTGGTGAGTTGAAAATGTATCATCTGTTTTTAAAAACAAAGTAACGTAATTTTCTAACCAAAGGTAAATGTCAAGTAGGTTAAAATATTATTGCTATTTGTGTATTTGTTTCATAGTGCTTCTGTCTGTTATAAGACGTGACATTAAATGGTGAAACAGGTTTACTTAATAATATTCACTAGTGTTAAAAACTGTAAAAATAAAAATACAAACGAAAAATAATAATTATCTGAAGTTGCTAACATTTATAGTTATGTTATTTATTGGATAAAACGTTTTCAGTTTCTTAGCAACAACTATTACGACACTATAACATTTTGTCTCTCGAAACGAGAAAACCAATATTAAAGAAAGAGTTCTCGAGAGTTCAAAGACGACGCAAGGCCTACATTAAGCCTCGAACAGAACAAGTCAGGATTTTCATTACCAAAAGAGAAGACAACATCAGGTCACGAGAAGGAGAAAATGAGGAGAGAAAGAGATAAAGGAGAAGGAGCAGCAGAGGAAAAAGCTGACGCCTTTTCTACCCTCTTTTATCAGATTAGACTCATGATTTCTCATTTCTTTTTTTTAAGTACTAAGACATGACATCAAGGCAATGAAGACTCCACCGAAAAAAAAGAAATAATTAGAAGTAAAAGATTGTGTTTATCAAGTGGGAGAGAAGAGCTGCCGGCTGGTCGGAAGTTCTTAAAGAAAGTGAAGTCGAAGACAAATGAAAGAGAGGAAAAGAGAGGAGGGTTTATCAGTAGGTTGTAAGAACGGAGAAGAATTCCTCGATGCAAACAACCTTATAATTATTTAGACGGCGGTATTTCCCACTCGAAAGGGTTTTAATGGAAGAAAATTCCACGCAAAATGACGTAAAATGAAATTCATTTCTTGTCGCTCGATGGCAGGCTGCCTGTTGGGATCTCGATGTCACTGGAGATTCTTTATGTCACCGAAGCTTCTGTTACCCAAACTATACCACGACCAACTAAGTGACCGTGGTTTTTTATTAATTACTACTTCACTACACACTACTATGTGTTCCTTGTACAACAGAAATAGATTTCACATTTCTACAGGCATTTTATTTTTTCATTTTCTTGATCACAAAAATTCATAAAAAAGAATTAGTTCCTTCTTGAATATGTCAGTAAAAATATTTTTTCATACATTTTGAAGTATTATATTCGATAAATCCTTCATTTACAACCAATGAATCTTCAGTCATAAAACATTATCTTCTCTTGCAGTATTGTCGTCTACACAAATAACTATAATATTTGCTCCAAATTTTACATATGTATTACACATGCCGGCTACTCTACTCAAACATTCCTTGACTTTCCGAGATTTATGAGAAGCTCATCGACGCTAACTCATGACTGGAGACACTCTAAGAGATCTAAAGATAAATAATTGTAAAATTGACTGTGAATTGCGTTGTGACAAACCACTTAATAATTTCAAATTATATAGATANATTGTAAAATTGACTGTGAATTGCGTTGTGACAAACCACTTAATAATTTCAAATTATATAGATAACATAATTAGCTTCTTTAAACTGGAATTGTCAGGTTGTCAATCTTAATTTCTAATTAATCAAATTGTGTTACGCATTCCGAATCTTAGTTAACGTAGTTAGTCGATATATTTCTCGTTGCGTATACTTTGCAAACGTTTACTCCCACTTACGATACAGCATTGTCTTCTGGGGCAATTTCGGTCAGAGCATTCAAGCTTTCAGAATTCAGAAGAGGATAGATTAGATAATTTGTAAATCTCACCCCCTAAACCCTTGTTAAAGTAAATATCTTAACACTTCCCTTTTAAACCTTTATTCAAGGAAATATCTTAACACTTCCCTGCATTTATATTTATGAAACGGTCGTGTTTGTTAAGACCAAATTACTGAAGTGCCACCCTTGCTCCAAACAAAAGAGTCACATTCAAGAACACAATAGTTGCAATAGAAATAATATTCATAGTCCTATAGTGTCAACTTCTCTTTACCAAAAACCATATTATTCGGGAACCGTTCTATATAATTCCCTCCCCAAAAATATAAAATATATTATGAAATTGAATCTCTTCAAATCCACGGTAAAAAGCTACATCGTGTACCAGTTCTTCTACAATGTAAAATAATTTATTGATTTTAATAAAAGTTAAATCCGTCTTGTACTTTATCACGCTATTGCTGTAGTACTTTTAAAATAACTTTCAACAATTTCAAAAACTATTTTCTTGCATGATTGTTGTGTCTTATGATTCATATTAATTTAATTTTATGTGTATTCATCTTTGGCATTGTTGTGTACATTAATTCTGTAGCCCTATCCTGGCCCGGGTTTTTCTCCGTTTTTCCTTCGGGTAGAGGCGGATTTCTTATACAGGTTCTCTAGGCATTTGTCTAGGGGCGTGTTTATTGTGACAATAAATCGTGAATTTCGTGTTATTTCAATTCTTATATTTGGACACTATACTCAGAATAATATATAGTTGGATAATAATTTGTACATGTAAAAAATTTTTTTGTGTTAAATTACAAACATATTTACATTGTATTAGTATTATAACTCGTAGCTAACTTTTTATCTTATCTGGGAACTTTTGCTTAAATTTTTGAATTCGCCTCTGCCTCAGGGCCCTTGATCGGAATTGATGGGATGGTCCCTTGCTTGCTTCCGGAGAGTAAATTAGTTTATTGTCTTCCACGTGGTCATACGCAGTTTGTAACTGCTTGTTTTGATAATAAATATATATATTTTACTTTACGCTCTTTACGGTTTCTAAGATCCTGATTGAAGTCGTAATTTTTGTAATTTTTATTGTACCCTCAGTTCTGAAATGTTTTCTAGTGTTTAACAAATAATAGTAATTTCCACGTGGTTCCCCGAAAAGTGCATTATCATTTATGATTACCCTACCATAGAGTCGGGGTCTGCTGGGATGTTCAATCCAGAGTGTCATATCCATAACTCTTATGCTCGAGAACATGAATTGTTTAGGTTTTGTGAAGTCATCGAAATATAATCATTAGATCAATTCGAATTCTTTTTGAACTATGCTTAAACTGATAATAAGGAAACCATGGCAGCAATGCCGGAGAGACAATGACAACACGTAAATCACGGGTCGTTATCAACATTACCAGCTGCAACCACAAGCGGATCGATCTCAACATGCTGCGTTGCGTCACTCTTTCACCCTCTTCTGCCTCCCTTTCACACACCCCTCCATCCCTTACCACCACAATGCTACTCTACCCCCGTCGACGTCACCAGAGAAAATGTGAAAGGACTCGTCAATCGTGTTTTCCACTCAGGAAGGTCACATATCTCTCTAACCAACTCATTTTCGCGATCCCTATCTCTTTCTTTCCCTTTTTCTTTCATATTCTTCTCTTTTCCCCTCTCTCATTCTTTTCCTCTATCTTTCTTTCTTTCTTTCTACATCTTTTTATTTTTTTATAATTTTCTTTTACTCTGTATCTTTCTTTTCCACTTTCTTTTATTTTATTTTGCACTTAACTTCTACTAACTTTTTACCCTTCTTCCCTTTTTTCTTTCTATCTTTCTCAGTAGCTTTCTTTCGTGATCTATTTCTTTCGCTGTATATATCTTCCTCTCCAGTTTTCTTCATCTTTTTCCAACTTTCCTTCACTTTTCTCCTCTTCTCCTTCCTCTTTCTCTTCCTTTTACAAGCTTCTTATTTTCTAGACTCTCGCTCTAGCTCGCTTTTTCTTCTTTCATTTCATATCTCCCATCTTCATTTCCCAGCGTCACCCTCCCTCTGTCGTATACATATATGGGAACCCTCTCTGTTAGGAACGGTAACAAAGCGGCGTGGATCCGCCGTGGAAGCAAAAAGAAAGAAGATGAAAATCCATGTATTGACTCAGAAGTATGGGTAATACTTGATAGGAGATTGGTGTCAGTTTTTCAGCTTTGTTTGATTTCACCTCTATATGAGTATGTGCATTAAAAAGCATGTCATATACTTCACCAAAATAACAGACTAAAGCAGTGTAAGTCTTTCTCGCATTGTCACGACTTTATATTATAGTGACGAAGTCGCATTAAGGTATTATATCCACGATAGCAACTAGGCTAAAGTACCCCCAAAAAAGTTTCAAATGACAGAATGAACAAGTGGCATGCCCTATCAAGTGGCATGCCCTTACGGCGATATATTTTCAATTTTTTGACTTTAAGTTACTACGGGCTTATATAAAGAAAATTCCGCGGGTGTATGTTTATTGATATTCTTTGCAAAAGTACCGACTTAACATGGTAAAAAACAACTAAAAAGACAAATGATAATAGGAAAGTAATGGTCTAAAGATTACCATATCTTACGGGGAATGTACAAGAAAAAATTACCAAAGACCGTGGAAAGTACAATTCTAACAGATACGGCAGACACATCACGCGACTAAAGACAAAGCGACCCTTATGAGAAAAAAAGAGCCAACGACAATCTAAATTTATTATCAAGTTTTAAAATCACGAAATAACTGTCCTTGTAAAAATCAGTAGAATTAATTATAACAAATTATAATTATTAATTAATAAGAACAACTTTGGTGAATATTTCCAGGTTACGTGAATATTTCCAGGCAATTTGAATTCACTCAACAGGGATATAATAACTTAACAAAACACAGAATCTGCGATAAAGAAACCATTTGCCAAACAAACAGGTGGAGAAGGGAGAAAAACCAAAACGGAAAGAATATTTCTCACTATCAAGCACAATAGAGATTAATATTTTCTTTTCGCATCAGAACTCTCTTTACTTTTACATCTATTTTTTGGTTGAGTGGGAAAAAGTGCATTGTTTTTTAATTGTAAAAATGCCATATTCCACCATGCAAACATATAGGCTATAAACATTTTGTTGCCAGATAAAAATTATATTTGAAACGTTGAAAAGTTTCTCACGACCAATATGCAAACTCCAGAAGAAATGAAAAACACATTTTGACGATTACGCTGGGTATTTTCGGGTCAAGCGAAAACCTAAAACCAAGCGTATACTCCCTTTTGACTCCAAAATAATCATCCGTTGGATTCGGAAACAGCAGTGTCAAATGACGTTCATGAAAGAGTCAAATAGTGTTCTCGTAAAACGAAGATTACTGGAAGTAAATGTTTTTTCTCGTAATTATAATGTTATATTTGTTTGATATTCCAATTTTAGTGAATTTTTATGACAGTGAAAGTTCGCAAAATTTCTTATAATAATTTACACATCATCTCGGTTAGGATATACAGAATTAAATATTAATTATTGCAGCAAAGGAGATAAAAGATGACGTTTGGTATATAGTGTATAGCGTGGAACGGATGTTTAATCACAGTACAGGAAAACGTAACTTGACAGCTTCAAGTCTGATAGAACTTGAAGTTGTGTTTGAATTCTGGGAAGAATATTCCAACCAAAATATGAACAAAAAGTCTTTTGAGTTCCATAAAGAGTTGTAATGGTTCAGGGAGTGATTTTATGTTTTGTAAAACTAGTTTGTCGTGGGTGATTTCCTCCTTCCATTTAATTAATTTCCATTTTGTATAGAAACTTTCTGACTGCAATTGAGCGAGATATCGCAGTTTGGGTAATTGAAATCACCCTGAAATTACTCAGAACAACAGGCTGTACCCTAACACCAGTTGCAATTTCAAATTGAGAAAGGATAATCTTCTTACAATGATATATAACCAGTGGTGTCATGCTACCGGAACGTCCGTCCGATACAGGTTTTCGGGATATGATTTTTTCCTATTTATATATCTACATAAGAGTTTATTCTATGTGACGTTAAAAGAAAATGTGCTCTGCATTCTGTATGAGTAGTCTTCTTATTTCAATGCCATTTGATTTTTGCATGTGCTCTGCAAAATAGGGAAAATTGTTCGCCACGTTTTCTATTAACTCCCAACACAAAAATGTGTCAGCTTTAACGATTCCAATATTACTCAAGCATAGGTATTGATTATAACATTCTTTCGAGAGCCAAGTGAGCCATGTCATACAACATATGATGAATATTCACACTTCAAAAAAGTATTAGGTTAGAAAAAAATAAGTTCCAAGTATATATCTTGTTTTTTAGGTTACAGACATAGTAAAC
Organism: Laupala kohalensis; assembly: GCA_002313205.1. Lineage (NCBI taxonomy): Eukaryota > Metazoa > Arthropoda > Insecta > Orthoptera > Trigonidiidae > Laupala > Laupala kohalensis. Next base: position 410,132 of record NNCF01126964.1, read on the forward strand.
CTCTAATGATGAAAATCGGTTCCAAAGATGTAAAAATATACAAATAAGCACATCAATTTTAAAAATTTTCCGGTGGACGACGACGACACAAGACCCCTTTTGTTTGGAAGTACGGGAGCTTCAGCGTTGTGGCACTACCAAATTCGCCATTTCACCACTGTGCATAACAAAATACAACAATAATCAAAATAAAGGTAAGGGCTGACGAGGAAACGTTCTGAGGGGTTATATAGTTCCGAGACCAATGTTTGCGCACGGAAAGAGCACTCTGGTGTAATTGTGGCAGTGGAGGCTAAGTCTCTGAGATTCTGCTTCGGTTTGTTCTTGTGGTGGTATTAGTGAGCAGGAAGCGGCTCGAGTACCTGTGGCTTTAGAATCCCCTAGCTAGACCAACATAAGTGGGATTCAAGTGGAACAGGTGATCACGACGGTCCAGCTGTTCCACTTGGTTGATATTAGTCACCGTAGAATTTCTAATCTCATGATACATTTCGTTGTAAATAGTCCATAGAAAATGAAACCAATACGATGTAATTTAGAAATACTTGGTACAAATTCTTAAGGTGGGACCTGCAATTCAAGTTAGTCAAATCACTGAGATGTATATTTGTTTTCCTTATTTTTATTCGAACTTTTATAAAACACGACAATATGAATAATAATGATGAAAAAACATGCTTTAATTTCTAACTATCAATCAACAATATAGTACAAATCATATTCAAGTATTTGGCTTGATTCGTTTGAAATGAACAAGGGCACGTAAAAACATGGCGTTTGAAATGAATAAGGGCACGTAAAAACATGGCGTTTGAAATGAAGAAGGTCACGTAAAAACATGGCGTTTGAAATGAAGAAGGTCACGTAAAAACATGGCGTTTGAAATGAATAAGGTCACGTAAAAACATGGCGTTTGAAATGAATAAGGGCACGTAAAAACATGGCGTTTGAAATGAATAAGGGCACGTAAAAACATGGCGGCCGACCTTAACGAGTTCGTGATTTGTGTATCACTCATCGGAAAATGTGAAATATTTTCCTCAGATGACTTGTAGATAAAAGTGATGTAACTAATACTACGGATAATTTACTTCAAGTCAACGTAAACTTTAATCACTTTCCTGATTTAAATGTTGCTCTTATTTTGTAAACAAGTGTTTCCTCCATAAGACGAAATGTATTACATCATCATTTATAATTGCAATTATCTCATTTAAATGGCCGGTGAGGTACGTTTTTCAAGTTGAAATTACAATACCATTACAACTACATTAATTCTGTAGCCCCATCCTGGCCCGGGTTTTGCTCCGGTTTTCCTTCGGGTAGAGGCGGGTTTCTTATACAGGTTCTCTAGACTTCGTCTTGGGGCATGTTTATTCTAATAATAAATCGTGAATTTAGTGTTAATTCAATTCTTACGATTTTTAAACACTATACTCAGAATAATCTATAGTTCGATAATAATTCGTACATGTAAAAAAAAATTTTTGCGTTAAATTACCAATATTTTGATATTCTATTAGTATTATAACTCGCAGCTAACTCTTTATCTTACCTAGGAATTTTTGCTGAAATTTTTGAATCCGCCTATGCCATAGGTCCCTTAATCGGAATTGATGGGATGGTCCCTTGCTTGCTTCCGGAGAGTAAATTAGTTTATTGTTCTCCACGTGGTCATACGCACTTTGTACTGCTTTTTTGACAATACATTTTTTATTATTATTCCAAAAAATACAGATACTCTGTTTATTTAGGGCAATTTTCTATTTCCCAATTTTCAATTTTCTTTGTCTAGTACTACCTTAAAGAGCATGGAAAAGGGTGTCTCTATTTCAATAGCTTAATGTGAAGTTTTATTTATATGTTTGTTTATTTAAAACATGTGTAAAATATACTACATTTATACAGACAAATGCTCATTTAATTAGTGCAGTGCTGTCCATCTGACGGTCCGCGAGTTATAGTACATTACACATTCAATTATTCATCAAATGTTGGGTGGTCCGAATTTTTTGTTATAAATCTATGTTGTCAGAATAAATATTTGACGTTAAAAGTCTGTTGAGAGGAAATAGAAAATTTGTTCCATTGTACATTACAAAATGAACATATTTTGTTATAATACTAAATATTAAACATACTTTAAAAAAATAAAGGAATATACAATTTAATTTTTTCTAGCTTGAAATAATATAAAATTGTTGATGAGAATCTAAATATTACATTATAAATAAATAAAAACGACCCATTAGTTTTTTATTCGTGAGGCAATGTTTTTCCGAACACCATCCCCCGATCAATGGAAAGAATACAGAAAGTTGCCCGCTTGCTGATGTATAAGACAGTGCTGACTTAATAATAATACGACGTTTCAATCACAATCTAGTTCTTTCTAAAGTGTTGGATATAATAAATATTTTATTTAGACACATAAGAAAACAATATTATGGTACTATAATATTTCAAGAAGATATTAAACTTAAAATATTATCTTCTTAAGTTCTTACTTTCCTCTATTTTCCATGTACATTCGTTTAGCGGGATTAAACCAATGATTATGACAGAGAAATAGATACGACACGTATAAGAGGGGTAATGTGTTCTCCGTTCAAGAAATGCTGGTAACAGTATGAATAGTAAGTCTGCTAGATAAAATAAACTTTCCGGGGTTTACATTGATTTATTCACAAATTCCCTCACAAACATATTGTTTGTAGGTTTGATTGTACGGTAAAACAAGTAGGTTCCAAATGTGTGGTTTTCAGAAAGGTTTTTATCATCCTTCAATAATAATAAAAATTATTATAATAAATTTATTGTCAAAAAAGCAATACAAAGTGCGTATGACCACGTGGAGGACAACAAACTAATTTACTCTCCGGAAGCTTGCAAGGGACCATCCCATCAATTCCGATCAAGGTTCCTAAGGCAGAGGCGGATTCAAAAATTCCTAGAAAAGATGAAAAGTTAGCTACGAGTTATAATACTAATAGAATTTCAATATGTTAGTAATTTAACCAAAAATTCACATGAACAAATTATTATCGAACTATATATTATTCTGAGTATAGTGTTTAAGAATTCAAATAACACTAAATTCACGATTTATTATTACAATAAACATGCCCCTAGACAAAGCCTAGAGAACCTGTATAAGAAATCCTCCTCTACCCGAAGGAAAACCGGAGAAAAACCCGGGCCAGGATGAGGCATTTCGACAAGAATGTTCTCATTTCACATCTTCTCAGATTTCTCTCTCGTCATTCGATGTGTAAGGGGTATGTGGAAGATTTGGATAAAACAGGGTTCAAAAATAATTCATTTGTGACTAAACAAAGAACGTGATGAAACTGGAAAGGGACCATTTCATCAAATCACTTTCTTGTCACTATCTCATTGTTGTTTCTCTTGCCAAAAGCACCAAATTGAGAGTCACAAAATTATTTATGAAGAAACATGTTCTTCACAATCTTTATACAATTTTGCTTCTACGATTCGGTCACTTGGATTAGGATCAGTGGATTGTCCGCCTCAAGTAACGCAATCGAACTGTGACGGACATATGCGAGTGAAAATTCACATCTACTGATTAGCAGTCAATTTAAATTGTTTCTCAACTCTTGTCGTTCTAACCCTACTTTGTAGTATAGTTGCAATAATTCTTAAAAAGAGTCCTTTGAAATTTCAAATAATTTCATCGATTAATTCTTCCAATATCCATACTATAGACATTCCAAATAATTTTCTAACTAATACGAGAAATGGAGGTTTCTGTACATTCAATAATTTTCAATACTTCAAATACGCAAAAAATTTCAATAATTTTTTCATTATTTAGTACTTTAATATACGTCAGTTTGAACCAATATTCACCAACCTCCTTCATAGAGTTTTTGTTAAAAGAGAGAGAGAGAGAGAGAAGAATAAAGAAAAGGTGATGAGTAAGGTCCTAAAACCAATAATGGAAAGTAATTTTAAAACTAAACTCTCATGAACCGACGCAGGTTTTGACAGAATGCATATATGTCTTCTACGTACCTACACGAGGAGAAGAACCCGGAACTCTCGCATTGATCGAAATGGTGTTAACCACTACACCACCATTTCCAACCAGACCTACAGAAGTCACCGTTTCGATTCTCGCCATCTTCATCTCAACCGAAAGTTTTCGATGAAGAATGTTTGACAAAGCCAGTGTTGCCGCTTCTCCATATTGATGGAGAGAATGAGTGAGAGGTTGTGTGTGGTGTGGGGTGGGGGAAGTCGAAGTGAGATCGGAAATGTCGCCTGAACCATTGCACTCCGGTGCTGCCGCTAACGGCGCCAATAAGAACTTCGCTAAGTATTTCGGTGGCGCCGCGTCTCCCTCTCTCTTCTCCATAATTACACCGGTAAACTCGAGTCGAGACGCAAGATCACCCGCTCCCACTACAAACTGCACCACTGAACCTCATTCTGCCACTCCCTCCATCTTACAGAAGGATACGTCACCTGAATCGTGTTTATGAAGCCATTTTCAGTTTGCAAGGGTTGACGCTGCATTGCCACAGGTAAACTTTGTCAAATAATTTGTAGTTGCAACTCATTTCCTATATTGGTAAGGAGTCAGTCTTTTTTTTTTCGTAGAGTGTACAGTTTTAATGAAATAAATGAAAAACCAAAAAAAGGGAGAGATTTTTTTTATTTTCTTCATATTACCCAAAGTTTTTACGGGGGTATCTCCGTATGTTGAAATTTGTAACTGGAGCTCTTAAAACCACTCAGGAGCAGTACATCGGGACTTCTGAAAACTTTGACCTCTTTGTACTTTATTCTCAATTCATAGGTATCATATTGTTGCCATGTAAAGGGTTTGCTAGCCTTAGTAGTTTGTTTAATGTTTGCCAGGTTCTGCTAGCCATTCGAAACACGTAATGTTCATATTCAAGATAATATTCCAAGTAGGATAAATTCACTCCAAATGTCAATGAAACTAATATCATATAACCCAAAATTAATTTGTTTAAACTAAATAAACGAAATACTGACACGACGATTTGAAGAATACTCGAAATATAACAGAGATATGACCCTTAAAAGAAAAGTAATTTCTCTCGTTCAAAGTTCTTGTCGACGTCACTCTTCCCATAAACAAATAGAGATACGACTGGTGAGTTAAAAGAAAACTGACAGCAACAGAACTCCAGAAATGTTAATATTGACAGATTCAACTAAACACATTTACATGAACAATGTGTTATTCCGGTCACGTCTTAAGCATTAATATGGCACAAAATGAGTACTATTGAACGATTTTACTTAATAATTATTTTATGAACTCCAATACACTCAGGCTCTGGGAAACATTTAATTTTAAAAGTCACATCAAGTACATGATATTGTTGTCCACATTTTGAGCATTCTCGTGAATGGAATTTTCTTCTACTACTCAGTTTTAGTTATACCATTTTTCTTTGAGCGATTAACGTAGTGATAATATGGAAAGACAGCTTTCCTGCCGTCACTTTGTTATATCTAATAATGGAAATATAAGGAAGACCATACTCTAAATACATCAGATAAANTGGAAATATAAGGAAGACCATACTCTAAATACATCAGATAAAGTAAGATATGACAATACATTATAATGAAAAGCGAACAAGTGAGATGAAATACGTTTCCCCGATGGTCTATTGATAGATGTGTGTCGATGACACAAATTGTTCAAGAGGAAGAATTGTGCATATATTTCTTCTGAGTACCCTACACGGGGATGTGTCGCAGGAAATGGTGTACAGTTATGGAACGCGAACGAGTGGTGTAGTGGTTAACACCCGTTGCGATCGAAGCAGAGGTATCGGGTTCGATACTAGGCTCGTCCCCATTTTCACCTAACCGAAAGTTGTCAGGAAGAATTTTCTTCATCTTTGGAGAGCCATGTGTATACTTATAATTAGTGGGGGTTGCGCAACAAATGCGCAGCGCACCCAAAGAGATCCCACAAAGGTTTCTAGGATTGCGCAGAGATCGAGATGGTAGTCAGAAGATGGAAAGTATAAATATCCACCCTCACGCCATTGCCATGATCCTTCGCTGTTTAGAGTGAATACTATCGTACCATATTGTTATAAATTATAAAATTATTGTCAATCTGCGTATGACCACGTGAAGGACAATAAACTAATTTACGGAAGCAAGCAAAGGACCATCTCATCAATTCCGATCAAGGGTCCTAAGGTAGAGGCGGATTTAACGTTTTAGCCCATTACTAACAATAAAAATAGTTCGGTACGTGTTGTAAAATTAACATAATACCAACAGTAATTTAATAGAACACAAAACGTTATTGAGAAGTACGTATTATCAAACTATGGATTACACGGAGAGTATTGTTTATAAACAGTAACTATTATATAACATTAAATTAGAGATTCATTGTTTCAATAGATGCCGCCCCTAGAAAAGAATCTAGCGAGTCTGTATAAAAAAATCCACCTGTACCCGAAGGAGAACCGGAGAAAAATCCGGGCCAGGATGAGAACGTTAACCCATTAACGGCCAAATTTTATTTTTATTCTTCATTAACACCGTATCTCTAAAGTTAGTCATAGGAGGTTGCAGGACGACAAAAATTAAAACGAAGAGCCATTTTTACATTTCATTAACGACAAAAGCCGATTTATTAACAGTTTGCTAGGCATCTTTGAGGTACTGTTCAATATGCAACATGTAAAACAATATTTTATATTACTATATATTTATTATAAATAATGCGCCGCAGTTGTGATAAAACTTCATTTACATTTTCTATTGAAAACTTTGAATTTTTACACAAAGTGTTTTGTATTTCAAACAATTTTCAACATTTTTTTTCAAATTTCGACATTTTCAAACACTTTTTTCCTCCACGTGGTCATACGCAGTTTGTACTGTTTTTTGACAATAAATTTATTATAAATTTATTAAATTTATTTATTACATAATATCAGAATTTTAACAGGAACTGTGTGACATTACTTTTTGACAATATAAATGATTTTCCTGGATTGTGCTTTCCATCGTAGTGCAGGTCTGAATGGACAATTTTTTTGAGATGTCAAGTTTTAAAAGTTTTTTAAGGAGTTGTCAATCCGTAAAACATTATAAAACCCAACGCTGGTAAATCTCAGCAAATATTTAGTAAAATCATGTTTCAAAACAAAGAAATTCATCGCATGGAAAGGAATTTGTTTTGCATACATTTTTTTTTTTCTGTGGGGCTTTAGGGCTCGTCAACACCGAGGTCATTAGAGCCCTTAAAATTTGTACAGGTAGGGAAAATGCAGTTACGCACTAGGGAGAGACAACATGACTCTCCCCGCGTGTGGGACTCGCCGAAAGACTCAGCCATACCCACTAAAAACCCTCCTGCATTACAACTCAAAACACAAATTCCAACATATCGCAAAACTTTCCTAAAAAACATTTTTTAAAAAAAGAAGAAGAGGAAAGAGGAAAATGAAAGATACCCTAGCCCTAATAGCGTCGGGATCGAAAAGAACAAGAGGTGACCAAGGGAGGTCAGAAAAGAGAAAGGAAGGAGCATAGCACAAGTAAGTGGGAGCAATGCCAGACTCAGCTCGGGGTCCCGTGTTCGCCAAACACGTACTTACTAGATGTAAGTCCCCTGGGGGTGTTTTGCATACAAATTTCGAGATAGTAAAATATATCAAGGTATGGTATAATACGAGACACTCAATTCTATGGATCCCGATCTCAAGGAAGATCGGATTTCTGTGCAATTGATGAAACCTCTGATGAATACCTAGACTGAATCTGCACAATTGAGAAAATCCCTCCTACCTGACCCAGGGAATTTTGCGCAATTGATGCCCTCCCACAATTGTGGGATAATGTATTGAAATCCAAAAACATATCTGACGAATACTGTATCCGCCACTGTTATGTGCTATTCTTCAAAGTGTGGTCGGTAATGTTGTACTGTATTTCTCGACCTACAATATTTATTAACATAGGTTAAATAGAAGTACGTGGAATTGATAGTAAATTATAATTGTGTAATTAGAATAATCAAATTCTATATGTTACATTTGTTTTGAGGATCAATAAAAGTTTTATTTATTTTTTGTTCCTGGTTCAATGAATTTCTAATCAATTAATACTTATTGTCAGTGAAAATTGTGACTACAGAGAGAAATATTAGTGTAATTGTAAAACAATGGTTAAAATGCTTTACTTCAATTAAAATACATTAAACATTCGATGTAATAATAAAGCATTTTTTTCTTTTTACGTAGGGTAAATATTACGTTTGGTCTTCCGAAAGTATTGTTTTACTGCTTTCCTTTTCAGATTATTTCTTCACCTCTCCTTTTCTCCATATTACTAGTCACTATGCACCCGCGAGAGTGGAGGGCAAATCATATTAAACTTTCATGTGGGGATGGATGAAAAGAAGTGCCTGCAAATGCTCCATGCGCTAGACCTACAGTCGTGGGACGCGAGACAGCACAGCACGCCCAACAGAGGACTTCTGTAAACTCTGAGACACTGACTTCGTTCACAGACGGAAGATCAAAACACCTCTTTAATTTGATTTTAAAAATACTTAACGAATGACTTAATTGAATGTGCTGTGATTTATGCATTTAATGGTTGAAAAACCGTGATTGTGTCACGCTATTCACGTACATTTACATAATTCTGCATATTTTTAAGTGCTATATGATAAGAAAACAACTACATATGACTAAACATGAAGAAATACTTACGTAAAATCTTATAATTTGACATTGGTCGAGGAGAATAAGTTTGACTCGGAAACTACTTTATCCTTACAAAACTGAAGAGAAGTGAAGTGTAACAAGAAGACGACAAACTCGGTGGGCGGTCAGGGGTATTTTGAAGTCCCTCTCAAAATAAAAGTATGGAAGGACTATATCTGTATTAAATATTGTTATTTTCCTTTTTCATAATTTATTAATGAGTTAAAAATAAACTAATTTAAATATTTTAAAGACAAATGACTTTGAAATTATCAATTAAATTTTCGGACCAAAAATTTGGACCCCCTTCGAAATAAATTTCAGCTGAGTGAAAAATTCTCCGGAATCAATTATTTTATTGTACGAATACAGCGTTTTCTTAAAGGTGTTTCGCGGAACCCTATATTTTCGTGGAAGTGCAATAGCGTTCCGAGAGTTAAATACAAGGAAATATCAACAAAACGGTAAAAACAATCCAGTATAATATTTTTAAAGTAATTACTATTTCTTTTGAAAGTAAAAATAATACTTAGTCCTGAACCAACAATTGGTTTATTAATATACAATATAAATAGAATCGAAATCTCACAGGTGGTAGTGTTGTCGCTTATCACCAAGATCTTCCCGGGTTCGATTCCCGATGGCCAGAAAATTTGTATCTTTTCACATTAATGTCCCAGTTCATATAGCTGTGACTACTGAAAAGCCAACCTACCTTCCTCTATCCAGCTCCTCCTAGTATCAATAACTAACCGCTTCTACTTACAAACCGCTTCTACTAACCCCTCCACGTGGGTCAAGTTGTTGGTGAACCCAGTTAAGTGGCCCACCTACTAACAATGACCTACCACCCAACTCCTATCACTCCATGTAGATAAGCTTCAATAACACGCTACATCTCCCATTTACAAATACAACAATACAAAAAAAAAAAAAAAAGAAAAAAAGAAACGTTTGAGTGTACACATTTACTAATTAACTTAACTTTTTTATGGGAGTTGCAGTTCTGAAAATGGAAAGTCGTTCATTGTTCATAGCAAAAAAGAACTGGGAGTTGTTGATTTATTGTCGTCGTCACATCCATTGTCGTCTGGTAGCGCAGACGCGAAGAATAAATAAACTTTATTTTCAAACAAGCAGCTGTAAACTGCGTATGACCACGTGGGGGTGGGCAATAAACTAAGTTACTTTCCGGAAACAAGCAAGGGACCATCCCATCAATTCCGATCAAGGGCCCACAGGCAGTGAGGATTTAATATTTACAAAATAAATTATTTAATAAATACATGCATGAAAAAGGAATTTAATCAGTATCTAGAGTACTATAACAATGGCGTGATAAAGTATAAGAGATATTAACATCACTTATATCATCCGAAGTCTTGTGGAAAACAATATTTATTAGGAAATTAAAAGACTCATTAACATATCGTATTAAAATCTATATATCACAAGAAAGAGATACATTTGCTACATTGACAAATTTATTATTTTATGCAACAGTTCTTACGACGCCTCGGCTGTAAACTGCTGCACTTTGGCAACGTGTAAAAACTAGTTCGCTTCTAATTCTCGTTTGAAATAGTTGTTCACTCGGAAAACGAAAGCCCTGACTTGCTTGCACCATAGAAATTTACTACTTACTAGTAAATAGTATATTTCTATGGCTTGCACAAAAGCTACCTTTTCCCTTGTGTATCGAAAAAGTGACGGCACTTCAAATTAAATAAATAAATAAATAAACTTTACTGTCAAAAAAGCTGTTGCAAACCACTAATAACCACGTGGAAGATAATAAACTAATTTTACTCTCCGGAAGCTAGCAAGGGACCATCCCATCAATTCTGATCAAGGGTCCTAAGGTAGATGTGGATTTAACATTTCAACATACTCCTAACGATAAAATTAGTTCGGCACGTGTTACAGTATTAACATAATACCAACAAATATTGTTTTTAATAAAGTACAAAAAAGTCATTTCGCAAGTACTTATTATTATCAAACTATAAATTATGCGTAAAAAAATCCTCCTCTACCGAAGGTAAACCGGATAAAATCCCGGGTTAGGATGTGGGAGGGGTTTAATGCGTTGATCATTCTATCACTGTAATATTAAAGAAATTACTCCATCGCCGGTTCACATTGGTACCCAGAAAAATGACTCTATTTTCTGTACAAGAGAAAGTGTTTTTCTTGCAGTAACTGTGCACTCGAAGCCACATGCCATTACCTGTGGCGAGTGTGCGATGTAATAAAACTCACGTGACACACTCGTTTCCCGATCAGTCGCGTCGCAGAAGCAACGGAAGAAGGAAAGTGAGAGAAGAGAGGAAGAAACAAACAAGAATATGAAAGAAAAGGAAAAAAGAAGGAGAAAAAGGAAAAGAGGAAAAGAAAGAAAGAAAGAAAGAAAGAAGGAAAGAAAGAAAGAAAGAAGGAAAGAAAGAAAGAAAGAAGGAAAGAAAGAAAGAAAGAAAGAAAGAGAAAAAAAGAAGGAAAAGAAATGTAAGGGACCGAGAAAGAAGGAAAGGAAGATGAGGAAGTCCGGAAGAGGTGAGAGGTAGAGATCGCAACTTATCGCAACAACGTATACTCAAAGTCACGATACTTTGCCTAAAACTATTCAATATGGCTGCCCTAAACAAATTGCCAACCTCCACGAAACAAATTCTTGGAACACTCGCAAAAATATCAAGAAAAGAGTGGTAGGAAAATTTCAGGAAAACCGTGGTTACAAAGAATTTAAGTCGTATCCAAATAAATATTAATAGTAGTCTCAAAAGCGACTATTTGTTGTAAATAAATACAAGTTAATAACACAACAAACAAAGACACAAAGAATTCGTTCCACACGCTCGATGCAGGAAGTATAGAACAGCGCCACTAGAACAAGTGAATTGATTGTTGTCCGAGGTTGGTTATGAATTCAATTTCGAATATCTTGCCATCTGAAAGCGAGGTACCTTTATCATTACTTTCATGGACGATGGCGAAGTAAAAGCGTTGGTTAAATTGCGTACAGGTTCCATACCAATTTCAAGTCAGTTAGACTGACTATAAATAAATATATAAATCATTTACGACCAAAAGAGCTGTTACAAACAGCGAATGACCCCATTGAGAATACCAAAGTACTTTACAGCGACTAATACAAAATAAACTAATAAACACAGAGCATTTCCCGTCATGTTTTTTTTTTTCTACTTAAGTTGAATTTCTCAAAGCAAAGTATGGTGACTTTTACTCTAGTTCTTCAGCAGCGCCCATCTCTACTTGGGTCTAGCGAGTGAGCGCTAGCGTTGGCGTTGGGTTGGCGTCGACACCGCTACGCCGCTTCCGTCCCAACCTCCGACCTCCTTGACAGCGCACGTCTTGTGTTTTGGAAGAGACGATGACGTGACGTCATGTACGTCAAGACCCTATTTGCTCCGAGAAGCTATCATACACATTCATTGTTACTGGCATTGAAGCAAGATTATATTGTGATGAAGGTCAAAGTTTTATTTATTTATATATATATATATATATATATATATATATATATATATATATATATATATATATATAAATG
>NNCF01126964.1:431009-447380 GCA_002313205.1 Laupala kohalensis
TTTTTTTTCAATGTTTGATTAGTTACATTTTGGAACAAAAAACGGACATCTCAATTAAATCTTGAGAAATTGCGAAATTATATCATGCCGTTTGGGCGAACAAAAAAAAAGCCTGAAAATATTTTTAGCATTTTGCACCCTTTAAAAATGAAATATTGAAAACTCGAACCGTTGTAAGATACCTCAATTAGTAATTTTAACGTACATAAGTAGAGCTGATACCACAATTATTTCGCGATACGTCGCGAAAAAGTGAATACTTATCTTTTAACCCCTGTAAAATTGGATGTAAAAAATCCTTTTTCAATTGATACCGACGATAAATAACGAACACACTTAAATATTTCCAGTTTTAATCTTGGTTCATGAAGAGTTTCTGATGGGTGTTGATCACCAATCAGTAGCCATTAACAAATGCACGTTAAACGTTGCCTTTTATAAGTTTAGTGTTTGTCTGTACTAAAAGCAAACGATTCAACTGTGTCGTAAAATTTATCAGATGGGATTTAGGCTATCCAGGTGACGCATTAAAAGCAAACCGAAACATTGCTCCGAAGAAGGCAATAATGCAATTGTCGAAACATTAGCTTTTAATATTTCGACACGGCGTCATCCTCACAGCCTAAATCCCATGTACTCCGGTCGCGAAAGCCTTCGCAATCAAATTTAAGATATATTTCACTAAAAAAAAACATAGAGATGAAAGAGATAGTCCAGTATCACCATGCCCCTCCTTTATATTAGTAACCTAAACAACACCATTGCGGTAGACAACACAAGTGCATTTGCTCTATTAAATTGAAGAGAATTGAAGAACAGAGCAAAGCGCAACATCATTAGCAGTAATAAAACCTTAAGCAGTTTGAAGTACATAATGTAGTAGCACTGGACTTGGTTGCTCATGGGGTAAAGAAAATGGACACATTTTAATTCTTTATTTAGGTGTAACCTCCCGGATAATCTGTATAAAACATATTTTAGCAAACAATCCTAGATTTCGACATCGTGTTGGAAAAATACGGTGATATATTTTTATCTCTAAAAAGTTAAGACAATCATTTTACGAATTTAGCCTGGTTAACTCTTTATTACCGCGAGCGATATTTAATTTTCATCCGCGCAATTATTATTTTTTTCCTTAGGCGGAACTTTCGCAAAACAAACCCGTCGTGTTGATAACAGTGAGATGGAGCGCAGCCGTTCAGCTGTTTACTCAGAGCCATGATGTGGTTGTGGTGGGGAGGTCACATTGCGCAGCACGGCACTCGGTTATTTAGTATGTGGCCGTCGAAAGAGAGGTGGGGAGGATGCCACGGCAGCCTGCGACCAGCCTTAGCCGGCTTTGTCCGCGCTTTTGTGTCGGCCGGCGGAGAAGACCACGGACTGAGGTCTCGTGTGGCGTACGATGCATCTCTATATTCGCTGTTCACCGCACGGCTTTTCCGTCGACTAATGCTTCGATTACGATGCGCGGCTAAATATTAGGTTGCTTTCTGGAAACAGAAAGAAGTGTCATCTCCATTTTTCGGGAATAATAAAATGAGGTAGCGAAGACACAACCACTAGACCACCGCATTGCCACCTCGATACCTTTTTAGCTGAGGTTTCCTTCGCTTACTCCAGATAAATGTCGGTTCGGTACCATACGCTCCCTGGCAACCCAACATCTCTCCTTCCCAATTCCGTTACCCAAGTCACGGTTAGGTGGAAGAGCAGGTCTCATGGCCTGAATCTAGCCAAAAGACATAAAATAAAAGGATTGCAGGCCAGTCAATAGGAAGATATAAGTGAAAAATAATTTAAGAGGGTAGAGCCAAGTTTCATCGCTACAAAATGACAATCTAAGATCCCCCACGTCTTTTGAAGGATTTGAAAGGTGATCAATTTTTTTTGCAAAAAGTCCTCAAAGTGCAAATTTTGCCATTGTTCCTTTTTTTAAATCTTGTAACAAGGGTATTGATCCTAGACAAAAAATAAATAAGCGAGTTTTTAGTGTTAATAAAACCTATAAAATGAGACGTCGTAGGTTCAAACCGTTCCTTAGTTATTGCAAAAAAATTCGAAATTTACTTTTTTGCAATCATTATTGCAAGATAAATTTATTAATTTTTATGGTTTTAAAATGAAGTCCCTGCAAAAAAACGAAATCAACGATATAACAATGCGCGCTGTACGTTAATTAGTTGCTGAGGTACTTTTAATTATTTATCCGGACATTTTTTGTTACCAAAGTGTCTTCCATAAAACTTCGGCGTATCTTTTTAAATTTTTTCGATTTTATCATTGGTGTGATCACCCATTGCCCGGTCTATTGTAGTGGTATTACGCCTAAGGAAGTACGAGCGTGTTAGGCGCTAGTCTGCAAATAAATTTTTATGGAACTTTCAAGAATCATCATTATAATCATTAATACGTAATTGTCCCAATTTGTTTTTAGATACCTCTCTGCGTAACCGGAGAGAGCAAATCGTGCAAATCAAGTATCGCCCATCAGAGCATTAAATGACGCGTCAGAGATATTCTATTACTTAATGTTCGACATTCTCTTTCCGAGATAAAAACATTTAAAAATTACATCAAGAAAATACGCCACACGACTAATTTATTTGAAAAGGATGTAACTTGCTTACTTGAGTCTTGATAAATGAAATCATCTGGTAAGAATAACACCAATAATCGTAGGACACAATATGAGTTACGTAATATTCCATTGTATGGTATCATGGTATCATTATTTCCCTATCCTGGCCCGGGTTTTGCTCCGGTTTTACTTCGGGTAGAGGCGGATTTATCATACAGGTTCTCTTGGCTTTGTCTAGGGGAGTATTTATTGTAACAATAAATCGTAAATTTAGTGTTATTTCAATTCTTATGATTTTTAAACACTATACTCAGAATAATCTATAGTTCGATAATAATTTGTACATGTAAATTTTTTGCGTTAAATTACAAACAAATTGACATTCTATTAGTATTATAATTCGTAGCTAATTTTTTATCTTATCTAGGAATTTTTGTTGAAATTTTTGAATCCGCATTTGCCTTAGGGCCCTTGATCGGAATTGATGGGATGGTCCCTTGCTTGCTTCCAGAGAGTAAATTACTTTATTGTCCTCCGCGTGGTCATACGCAGATTGTACTGTTTTTTGACAATAAATTTATTATTATTATTAAATTTATTGTTACATTATTAATTCTCAACATGAAATCGAGTATAACTTGCCTACAAGTTGAAGATAGAAGGGAAAGTAATATCTGCCATTTTGTTCGTATATATATAAAAGTCATGCTACATAAAAGTAAACATTCATTGATCTAGTCTTATATATTATGTTTACAATACAAACAGACATTATAACAATTATTCATGAATAATGGTGGATTAAAAACTACGAATGATTTCTACAGAATTGATTGAAAGTATTTGAAAAAATTAATTCTATTTTGACCAGAGTTCTCTGGTATTGTGACTGTTTTCGTTGAAGAAAATTGTATAATTAATCGGAAAACTATGGCCAATTTTATACTGTTCTTTCGCTTATTGTAGTTGCGGCACATATGAGAGATACCAATTACATTAGAAATTAGATGGTAATTTATTTTAAAACGTTTTTTAAGAGGGTTTATCCATCCACGACTGGAAATATTTGAATAAAACCTGTTGGTAGTAATTCGTGTATCAATGTTTATGTATTTTAAGTCACTTTTGCGACGTTGATAACAAACAAATTATTCCATAAATATTTTTTATTCGATCCTTGAAGAAACTAACCAGTTTCCAAAATTCTTGACGAAATAATTATGATAAAATTACGTTATATTTTGTCTCCTGAGATTCGTTGATCTTCAAAGAATAAGATAATTTAAAAATTCTCAATTCTAATGCTGTTCTAAATAGAATTAAATTAATTCCATTTAGACCTAGTTCCGTTTTCCGTATTTTGATAGTTTCTACTATTGTAAACATATAGTATAATAATATAATTTTTGTTCTTCAAATATCAAGTGTTTCTTGATGTAAAATAATGTTTCAATTTAAATACTCTCTTTTGGAATGTATAAAAAGTAAGAAAAATATTACAAAACTACCATCGAAGGGAAATGTGGTTTGGACCACGCGACATCTGATTCACGTAGCTCACATTAAAGAGGATAAATAATTCAATGATATGACAAACAAGGGATGCAAACTGATTTACACCAATTCCCCATTAGCTATAATTTATGTAAAGGATATGCATTCTATAGTAACACAATACCTTTTGAAAATACTATAAAACACATCATCAATGAGTCATAAATACTCATGTAAATAATACTAAAATGTAATAATGCGTAAGAGAAATGTTGTGAAAAGTGTTTGATACAAGTATTTATGACGTTTTGAGTGTATATATTTACAAAATTAACATGAGCAAATTGAGAGTACTTGTTTGAATACTCTTATGTATCATGAATTATAGTCATTATACTGAACAACGATAACTCGTTACAGACAGTTGTATTCCACATTTGATTTGTTGAGGTAAATTCTGAAAACAAAACAACTTTTTCGTACTCGTCGACTTTCTTCGATCAACAATGCATGTCAGTGAAGTGCATATACTTATACACGATATACACCCAGCGATCTTATGTATTGGTTGTCCGAAGAGGAAAATGAAGTTCGGGATCTGTGTCTCTCTCGTACATCGACTTGGATGGGGGAATTCGATTCTCCTCTCCGATTGCTGACTGTTGCGCGCAATATCCGCCCCCCCCTCTCCAAGCGGGTGTGTGAGAAAGAGAGGGTGATACCAATCACAAACCTTCTCTCTCACGTTATGACGGACGGACTTCCTCTGCACGCTTAGTAATAGAGTGAATTATTGGATGGCTGAAAATAAATTTGCTATTGTGATCGCCTTCCAAAATCATGTTTGTCTTACAGATCAGTGCATTCTAAAGTGGTATTATATTAGGTCATGGAACATGAAATCCTACCAAATTATATCCATATATAAATTAAAACCAAGTAGAACTGAAACCCCACTATATCCTAATAAAAAACGAAAATTTCATCTTCGATGACCGGCAGAAACCCAACGAAGAAATATTCTGAAATTTAAATAGAAGTGATGTGGATTTTTAATTGTGTTTGCTCAGATAAAATCTACATTTAGTAACATTCGTGAGCTGGAGAGCAGGGTTTTATAAATGAAATAAGTCTAAATATTATATTCGAATAACTTTTTATGAATATATAGGTTGTATTTTTTATTTGAATATTTTTAAATTTGTATATTGCTTTGTTATCCGTTTATTTCTCATTCGTGTTCGTTAGTTAAAATTACAACTTCTTACAAAATGACACTGAATCTGCAATGCTGGAATCTACTAGTTACAATAATTTTATATTTAATTATGTATGTATTATCTCATCAACTTCTTCGCTGATTTTTTATCCTTACTTTAAAAATCATGCTTAATATCTAATCAATATATTTATCTTCACCAGTAGGGACATCCATGTTGATTCGTAAAAAGTGATATAAAAATTGCTTCTGAATTACCTTGTTTGCCCCTTTTGCTATTGAAACAATGAATTCTACGGAATGACGATAATAACGAAAGAAAGTGGAGAAAATAATGCAATTGATATCAGGGACAATGTTAGATACTTCATGAAATGCAATATTAATTGCGATGTTTTATTGTCTGATAATCGTAAATAATGTGCATGAGTACAGCTCAATTGAATTTGTTAGTCTAAATAAAAGTGGTATGTTCCTTTTATTATATTTTCTGAGAACTAAAAAAAACATTTTAGCAATGTTACTCTCTGATCATATTGTTTTATATGTTGCACGATTACAACTATGCGTTGTATCTTGCATCAATATATTACTTACAGACGTAATTTACGTTTTGGTTTAAAATTATTGAATATATCATTAGTATTAACTTTTAGTGTTATTCATTATTTTATATCAAATTGCATTCCGTAATGTTTGATTTCCGATTGACGTCTAACGTGAATTCTTTGCGCCACCGAATAAAATTTAGAGGTCATAAGAATCTTTATAAGTAATTCCTGAATGCGTATCTCATTAAATTCATACGATATCTTGCGATGATATTCAAATTTGGAGATTAAAGAATATCGATATTACACTGAGAAGAATTTTTTACGGAGAAGTTTAATTTGTTTTATATTCCCTAGGACGGCGTTGTGACTCAGCAAAACTCGAGATATCATTTAAATGTAAAGAATAATAAACTTTATTATGGTCAAGAAAATAAAGAATATCTTACGTTCTGGAAGTCCAAGATGTGTATAATAAAAATTTACAAAACATTTCTTAAACAGATGCGTAATAAAACATTTTCACTCGTTACGATTTAATAGAGGTATGTTCGCCAGGACTAGTTCTTCTATTGGTCCGCCAAATATGGAAGATTTTTGAAGTTCACCTACGATTGGTCGAACAAAAGTCAGGAGCTTTTTCCCCGTCGCGGAGACGTGGCATTGCAAACCTAACACCCAAATCTACAAGCGCGCGGGACTGAGAATATTTTTGTGAGCCCTTTTATTATTCCAGATAGATACATAATTAATATTTTTGTATCAATAATTCGCCCTACTGAATGGGATTGAATTCTTTCTCTCTGGGAAACTAGATTTATCACTTGCTAAGTCGCGTCAGATTGTAACTGTTTTAAAGAACGAGAATGTCCAATGACGAAATCCAAATACTGTGCAATAAATTATTCAAAATAGTAATACAAGTTATTAGTTGACGAAAGATTGAAAATTCTTGAAGAAGCTCTGTAAATAAAATTAATTAAAATGACGAGGTTTATGTGTCGAGTTACTTTTTGGTTCCTTTTGAAATAAATTTTTGTTAACATGTTTTTTTCTGGGTATACATTTGTGCTGTAACGTCAATGTAATTTGAGCAATTAATTCGGTCACCCAGATATTAAGATAACACTTCAGTACCGATTTATTCTCTTTTTTATACTCAACAAGTATCTTCAAGAAACCTAGCAGAAGACGTTGAAAAACGGACGACCACGAAACCCATTCTCGTTCCCGCGCTTCACAAATCTAACTCCCCCACCCCCCACCCACTCGATCTCTCTCCAATTCCCATATCTTCCTCTCACAAAACACTTTTGTGGAATAGAGCTGCAATGTGTCTACATATACCACCATTCACACAACACATATGAGATCCCTTCAAAGCAGTCCGCCTCATTTATTCCTACAATACCATTATTTCTCTTTCTGGTTACGGCTTCTGTTCGACGTAGCAGCAGCGTTGCTGTGTGCTTTCTTGAGCTGATAAACGAGGCTATTGAACAGACTCGGACGCCCAATGGTCTTTTCCGTTCGAATCATTGAACTTGCTGAGGTCAGATCTGAAAGCGAAGTCTTCGGATTTGTACTTGTGTGGACAAGAAAACAAACTGCAATGGGATAGGAAGTTAGTTCCGGTTTAGAAATATTTTATAGATTAAACCCTAACGTCATTGTTCTGTAATTACTCCCGATGTTTTAAAATTTCCTTCAATAGTTATTGTTTAGGAATTATATTTTTGATATCACTTTGATATTCAGAATAAATCCCGTAAATTTTAGACCGAATTTTCGGGGACTGAAGTATCTAATGATAAAACACATAAATGTATGATCACAAGTTGTTTGAAAGAATATCACGCGCGTTAAATTACATAAAATAATATGTTGGCATTCCGTTTTTCTAATTAACTTATACGATAACTTTTTGGGTATACAGGCTATCTAATTGCTGTGCTGATTTTACTAAAGAAAAATATTTTTGGTGTCATTTGTAAAAAAAAGTTACGAGAATTTGAGAAACCAATCATAGTAATCGTCTTTATAATTGTAAAGAAATCACAGAAAATTTAAAAATAATAATAGTGGAGTGTATAGTTACGTAATATGAATACAGAAAAAGGCTCAATGCGTATTCAAAAGCTATTGTTATTCTAAGATAAATTTTCCACGTGGTATATGTTCACCTGTCTCCTGCGTGTGAAAAATATGGAACTACGTGACTGAAATCAGTAATTTTATGTCAGTGCGATATAACAATAAAAAAGCTTAATACACCTCCAAAAATATTAATTAACTAAGTATGCATAACATTTTTTTTCGTATTTTTCCTACACTGTTGAAAATCTACAATGTGTATTACTTCATGTTTCACAATAACATTCGTTACGTTGAACCGATTATAGCGCCAAAAAATGATCCTCGTTGACATTACATCGATGATCATCTCAGTCAACTTAAACGACAATGTGTCTCTGTAGTTATTTGCAAGATGCTGCATTTAAGAAAATCACAGAACCCATTCGCTTACAAGACATTACACCTCATTGTTTCACCAATTCCCCACCTCATCTGAGATTTAAAATCAGAAACACGAGAAGTGACAGTTATCGATCACATATTATAGTGGTCCATCCAACCAATTACATCGTCACATCGTCAGAATCCAATTTCCGCGTGCAGGGTATATCTCTATGAGCCAGTGAGTCCAACCACCCCCATTGGCCACCAACCGCCCCCATCTCTTCCTTAAGCGCTCAGCATGCGCAAGCGTCTTGGCGGTCAGTCGTCGTTACTCAAAGCGGCAACGAGCTGTGAAATTGACCGCGCCGCCACTTGCCTCAGGTTTATCTTAAAGCGATATTATATTGCTTGGGCGAGCAGCCTTACGGGTCGAGGGCCCCTCAGCCAACTCCGCCAAGGAAGTCTGTTTGCTTCACTTGGACATCGTTCCGTAAGGTGCATTGCAATGCTCACCAATGAAACCCCATTGCTCGAGACACCAGTTATCGTCACCGGGGTTAGGATATTTTTTTTACACTTTTTTCTCAGCCCGGTATTACACGGTCATATTTCTATGTCATATCTACAATCAAAGATGTGATGAAGTCTATAATACAGATTTATGATTATGGTTGAACTATAATCAAAGCTTGTGTATCACACGGTCACATTTTTGATCATGTGTATTTGATCATTGATATATGTCATAGAAATATGACCGTGTAATTGGTCTTACGAAAAGTATCATACGGTCAAATTTTGTCTCTAGATGAGAAATTAGGCACTTTTCAAGCACCTTTTTTTCTTTTTTATTTTTATATATTTATTTTATTTATTTATTTTTGGCGAAGTTTAGGTCATGAGGTCTGCTCTTCCTCCTAACAGATTTGGGAAGCAGAGATGTTAGATCCCTTTTTGGGATCTATACCTCTATACATATTTCCATTTTTTCCCCAAAACATACCCATAATCCGCATGTTTCCCTTTTACTGGATCTTTTCAATAATTAATTTGTAATTGTGGAGCGTTAGCAACGTTGTTAAAGACTACACCATCGTCAGTGACATTACCTGAAAACTATATATATACATGAAAATAACAATCATTGAAAACATAAACATAAGAGCGTAATATGAAAGTATACAATAAATGATATGTAAAAACAATATCGAAAGGTGTAAAAATTATTGAAATAAAGAAAAGAACAATGGAGAATGAATAGAAGAAAACAAATACAGAGGGTGCAAACTGACAATCAGGTATATAATTTTGTCAGTTTGCTCACTCTGTATTTAACATTCTTTAAAGCTTTATAACATTAGAACTATGAGCAACATACAAACGACGTTTAATTTATCATTCTTTCAATAATTATCTAGAGCGCATTTTCTTTATGAGAGACATGTGAAAGTTTCATTGCACTTAAACTTGTTTTTTTATCGAACATTTAGTTAAACTTCAATTATTGTCTCCTCAGCTTGCAACGAAGATGCGACAAATTTGCATACAACATTAGTGAAATACAAATAAAAAAATATTAATGTGAAACATATCTCGAGATTTGTTCAGACGACTTATATGGATCTCAAGAGAAATTTTACTCACACTGTTCATTCATAGATAGCTACGACAATCCATCATTTTTTTTCTATTCGCCTGAAGTTAAGAGGCATAGATTAATATGCCTCTTAGTTCCAATTTTAATTATCAAAAAATACGGATTTTAATAATAAAAATAATCTTCGATTTAAAAGTTGTGTCAGAAATACGGTGCACTACTTTAGTTAATCAGTTTTAACTAGTGAGATTACATTCTTAACCAAATGAATCTTGAATGTTGGATTTTCATTATTCTATCTTGTAATGTGAAGCTTACGACGTTCACTGTTCATTACCTTCACATGACGTACAACGAGACAAGAAAATTTCACATGTGTTACGCGAAGTATTACTCACATTATTTGAAAACATGTCTCGCTGTGTTTGACTGTTGGATGCATCATTTTATTTAACTTACGTTTTCTTTCAGAGACTTTTACATAGCTACTATGTATCTGACATCCGTTATATTTCTTAAGCAAAACTACAGACATTTTCTTACATACGTTAAATTAACTCGTTAAATATTTTATATTATATTTCCATTTAGTATAATTATATGAATTCATCATCTGTTAAATTCATTTCATGCTTAATCACGCCATTGTTTTGCCACTTTTAATACTAATCGAAAACAATTCAATAAAACATTTAATGCACTAGTGATTGTTATAACTTATGATGACAAAGTATTTGTAACTTTTAATATACGTTCGCATTTCTCAAAGAAATTGTGGGTTAATACGTGTGTTTGTGGTAACATTTACGTTCTGGTATAATGAAACAACTTGAAATAGAAGTATATGGAAATATTAATAACTTTCACAAACGTTTCCTTTCATTGGGTCTTAATTATGTATATTGATTAGTAATAAGACAGAAATTGTTTCCTTTCGTTTCACCGGTATATCCAAAGAAAATTTGTTTTTCATTGTTTTTTCAGATTTGAGGCTGTTTTGTCCCGGAACTCCTATTGGTAGAGAGGGATGCTGACTTCACGGCACATCGCTTTTTGTAGGCAAGTACAACTTGGTCAAGACTACTCCAAGCAAGCTAGCGTTGATCAAAGTATCGAAATGGCCAGAACGGACTTCGTAACAAAAGCCATCTATATGCAAATGTTGCTCAGCTCCGCACTCCAAAATCAAGTTGCTTTTGGATTCTCATGTAATCGAATATGGTAAGGCCGGTTTTTTGTTCGTTGTTAGGGAATGTAATTGAGAAGGATAATTCTGTTATTGGTCTAATCATCGAATTCTCACATGTTTTCCCTTGATCTGTTTTTTTTCATTGTCTTAAAATAATTATCACCAATTTAAACATGATAATGTCACAAATAAAAATATCGAAATCAGTGCTCAAAATAATAAGAATTGAAGAAGGGATGTTGAAGACCAATTAAATTGTAAGATGATCTAAATACATTTATACACAAATATATTAGAATCGGAGTTTGAATGAGATCAGAAAAGGTAGCAATACCAATAAATTTGTCGATACATTTGAAAACACAAAGAGGTCAGAGGTGAAACTACCGCAAAAAATCGGATAAACTATAATGAGAAATTTTGAACTCCGTACGACCGTACGACCAAATTATACAAAAAATATTACAAAAACAATCATCGGATTAAATTATATGAATAAACACTAGTAAGTCCTCACAGTGCCATTGCGGNGTAAAAATTGCGACGGATTTTACAAAAACCAACGTCAACAAAAATTAAATTCTCAACAACAATTATCAAAACATTTCTACATCCGTACGAACCAAATTATACAAAAAATATTACAAAAACAATCATCGGATTAAATTATATGAATAAACACTAGTAAGTCCTCACAGTGCCATTGCGGTAAGCGTGATCGTTTTCCATGGAAAACTCACGGGTTCGATTCTCGATGGTACCAAAATATATTTGTCGACAATCACTTCAGGTCTGAATTGATATGGTCGTAATTATGGCAAAGTGAACCACAATTATGAACTTGGCAAACTGAAAAAAGTTAATCTAAATTGTCCCTTGCGTGTATCATGAGTAGGTAGTGAATAAAACCTATGAAAGTGTTGACTCAGTAGAGTTCGTTTTCGCAGCCCGTAGTAGATTAAACGACAAAAGAAAAGTAAGTACTCTTCAATGATGCATATTGTCGATCTTTCTATTGGAAAATAAAAATTATAAGTTCAAGTTGATCGTTTAACAAACATTATATAGACGAAATCCGTCACTTCTTGTGATTAAATGAAAGTAGGAAATAAATGAATTGAAACACAATTTTTTTTACCAAACGAATCAAATATTCGAAATTCCTGTATTGTAATGAATCTACATTACATTCCTCCAATCATCCGCATGGGATGCAATATCTGTGGCATGTCGATCTGCATTCAACAGAACTTTGAACACCGCTGCCACCAGGCGTCGTGCGCAATGGAACCAAGCAGTAAAGCGTGCACACGCTTTGTTCACCCTATACTCGTATCGACGCTTCCCTCTGTCATACATTGACCTGCTTCCTCGGATACACTCTTTCTCTCACTCTTTCGCAAGCACACTCCAAATTTCGAAATACTGGCCAAAAGATCCTCTGTACGCGAATTGCTATCCCATTGCCGACGGTGATACTAACTCACTGACTGGCATAAATTATATATTATTAATAATAAATAACAATAATATAATTAATAATTATATATAATTTTTCAGCATTGAAGAACGTAATAGCGTGCCGAAATTATTATTCATTTTCAAAAAATTAAAAATATAATTTTTAAAATTAAGAGAGAAGTATTTATTAGGACTCCATTTCTTTAAATACTTGACATATTCAAAAACGTCTCAACTAAAAAAAATCATAATTTACAAAATACTAAAACATATTTTATTAAAAAATTACATTTTACAAAAATACATATTACAAAACAAAATTGCCAACACGGCATGCCGCGTTGTCTCAAAACTGAGCGTATACGTGTGGAAAATGACACACGAGAAAGCTTGGATGGAATTAAACCTTCAGGTGGATATAGTCCATATTTTGTTGATAGCGATTTGTGTATTATGTTGTGTGTCTCTTCCGCTCTTCTGAGTTTCAGTCAGTTTGTGATCTTCTGTCGTCTGTTGGATCAACCAAATCATCGCAATTTTCAGATAACACATTCTCACCATCCTCTTGTCTTTATAACGCACAAAAAGAAGATAATCCAGCTGAAGAGTTTAAACTAGAAAGATAAAAAAATGAGATAATTTTCGGTGAAAATTGTGACAAGCCGGGGATCGAACCCGGAAATCCTGCATTGATCGCAGGGGTGTTAATCGCTGAACTATTAATTTGGCGAACGGGATATTTGATCTCTTCTACGTACAGAGTACACGGAAGAAATATGTTTAACTGTATTCACACTTAGCTCAGTACCATTTCAAATCTATTCTGCAAATCCACACTAATATATAAATGTGTAACGCGAAAGTGTGTCTGTCTGTTTGTTACTTAATCACGACCAAACCACTAAACCGATTGTGATGAAACTTGGCAAAGGTATAGTTAAGATGCTCAGGATGAACACAGACTAACATTTATTTTTAAAATGTGTGAGAAGAAAGATAGAAAATGATTTTGAACATAAATGTCAATGAAATCGGGGGAAAAGAGGTATATTCGCTTACGCCGCATAACCGTTAGAGTTAGGTGATAACTATGCATGGAAATATTGTTCGCCTCGAAGAGTTCTACAAAAAAGTCCGCTACAGCATATGTCTGTCGACGAAGGTTTACCTACATTACGGAAAAAATGTCATTAAAAATAGGTGTGTTAATATACTTCGATTTAAGATTATTATTAAAAAAGGAAAAAATGAATTCTTAAAGTCTAATACTTTTTTGTTTCGCGCATTTAACGAAGATTAAAAACATCTTTAAATCGTAAAATTTGAACTAATTGTTTAGATTTTAAAAGCGTTTTAATGAGATGCAGCCGCGCTGGAATGGGAGGCAAAAATTCGACCTGCGCGGTTCCCAATGAGTGGGTTCATTGGTCGAACATGTAAAAATATTCCGAGCAACTCCGGGTAATCAGCTAGTAATAACATAAATTATAAAATTGTGTGTCAGTGAGCACAACAAAAAAATGCCTTAATAAAGTAAAATATTTGTGTTTCGTTTTCTCATAAAAACGAACCATAACCTTTTTCTCCTTCCACTCATCTTATTCGAATGTTACTAGCAATAAGGATGTGAAATAGGTACTGTCTGAGGATACGACTACTGATCTAAAATCAACATTTGCCCATAAACTGTTGTATTAATTTTTTTAATGCCCGAATTCAAAAGCATAATTATTCTAGTAAAGTATTGGGAAATAGAACTAAATATATTAACCTCTGGTACAAATTATTTCACATAATTTTTGGTACATGTTTTAAAGTCTCCCTCTAAAACATTGTAAAGAGTGTTAGGTAAATGCAAACCCACAGTACATGGCACTCCATCACAGCAATATGAAATTTTGTATCCTTTGTCAGCATTTTTCCTACTTTCCATTTGATAATAATAGTATCTTTTCTGTTAGATTTTAAAAACCTTATTCATCCTCTGGTTGATATTTTCCATGATAAATTATTAAGACTTTTGAAGCAGTTAATGTGGAAATGAATTATTTTACTGTGTATGTACCGATCTTTCGAGTGATAAATGCAGATACAATATATACACATTACACTTGGTGATCACAAAACGGTTTTGAGAAATTTAATGAATTGTTTATGCCCTGAGTATACTCTATGTACACAGGCATCAGAATGATTAAGAGGTTTTAAGCACGTGCGTCGAGTAGAAGCAGATATTGCTCAGAATACGAAATGTGGATGATATAGACTTATCCGTTTAGTCAAAATCATTGCCAATAGAGGGACTGATAGCAGGGACTGGTAGCAGGGACAACCAAACATATTGTGCTCAAAAACTAGCAACCAAAAATTGCTACCATTTCACAATATTTTCCATATTTTACGAATACGATTAAGTGAAAAACAGAAATAATAATAATAAATTTATAATAAAAAACCGTTACAAACAGCGTATAATCACGTGGAAGACAATAAACTAATTTAATCTCCAGAAGCAAGCAAGGGATCATCCCATTAACTCCGACCAAGGACCCTAAGGCAGAGATGTATTTAACCCTGCAGCTCTCGCACTAAATAATGTTTCTCGAGCACTCGCGTGTATCTGTCAGATACATCTCATATATTTATGCTTCTTTAACAGTAAAACTCTTATAATGTATATCTAAAGAAATAAAAATAGTAGTCAAAGCAGATGCTCTTTCAAAACATTTATTTATTTATATTTCATTAACATACTCCTTAATCAAGCTAATGTTGTGAAGGACTACTTAATATATATCATACATGCATGTGTGAATGCTGCAGACATCTGTGCAGTGTGAATCGCTGCTATTTTAATGTTCTTGTAGCAAAAGGAACGCAACGTTCCCTTTTCGTGTTCCCAGAGGCTGATTCCTTTTCAGGACGCGCACAGTTCGATTCAAACTAATGTGGAGCAAATAGAACAAACACAAACCGAGCTACTAGTGAATTTTCTGGTTCTAGGAATGTCAACAGAGAGGCACTGAGCCACACAACTTTCTAAGCGAATTCCATCACCCGCAAGTGCCAGAAAAAAAAGTATCATATACCTGAGAGATACATGCGAGTACTGCAGGGTTAACATTTCAATACACTTGTAAGATAAGAATAAATATAGTTCGTTACGTGTCATATTATTAACACCAGACAATAAACTTATATTGATAAATAGAACAAACGTTATGTTACGTACTTATTTTTTTTAGAGAAAGAGTGTGCTGGCCATGATTGTGTCACGTGATCCCACTGATACCAGAGAGTGGAATTATATGGAGGACGGAGCAAAACGCATTCGCAAAATATGATATTTATTAAACATGTCTATACGCAAACGAGTGACATCCCGGTGAATGCGGTGTGCGTTCCTATAACTGGCGAGTGAAATGAATGTAGCGGAACGCGCTAACTGAAAATCCGTGGTTCCTTTGTCATGAATAGTGCATGTTGCCGCTAGACTGCTGCTGTTTCAACACTCGCATTATTCAATTAGCACGCAACGCGTTCTTCTATGGCGTCGCGAAACGAGTCATATTATTACGAAACAAAGGTGTGATGGAATGATAATATTACGATTGTTATGAATCCCCACAACGAGAAAAAAAAGAAATAGAATCCTCAGAAAACTTTAAAATTTTAATGTTCCATTACATACTGTTAAAATTTAAAGTTTTATTAACAGGAAAAATATTTTCAATAAGTTGATTTATGAAAACTACGCTAAATCGGAGATTCACCCCCATCCATAATCTTCAGGGGAGGTGCTGCAGGAAGGGCATCCAA
>NNCF01126964.1:451881-462293 GCA_002313205.1 Laupala kohalensis
CCTCAAAGAGTTCTACAAAAAAGTACGCGACAGCATGTGTCTATCTATGAGGGTTAATCTAAATTATAGACAAAAATTTATTAAAATAGACGAGTAAAAACTCTTGAACTGAAGAGGAATTTATGTAGGAAAAAAAGTACCCTCATCCAATTGAATGCATTCTGTGTTTTGTGCACTTAAGAAAGATGGAAACTGACTATATAACGTAAAATTTGGACAAATAGTTTATATTTTACAATTACTTTGGTTTCATAAGCAGCCGCGTTGCCGCTGCCACTATCGTGAGTTGCTTCGGGAGGATGAAGCAAAAATTGGAATAGAACGCCATTCGGCGTTAGGTTATTCATGTGTAACACTCATTTTCGACTATTGCGAGGTATAAAGAAAAGTGCAGCATACCCCCCACACACAAAAACACTCGAAATTTAATCTATTCGCTTCCCATTTCACAAAATTGTATGAATTTTCGTAAATAAAAGTAGATAAAGAAAACTAGTGAATTCCCTTAAGGTTTCCCGTAGCTTAAAATGAGATCTACTGACAATGAGAATGTTGGCACCGCTGAAGAAAACACTTTTGAAAATATTTACCATTATTTTATGACATCTGTTACTTCTGTGAATTCGAAGTCTATTACAATTTTTTTTTAAATTTCGCAACAGATGAGGTACACGGGGAGGACCACATGACTTCGAAACAGATCAAGCTTTTGCAATACTGTGGTAACTATATAACACGCAAGTACACTTTTATAATGTCGAGTGAATTCAGTACCGATGTAGAAAGGATGTACGGATCAAAAGTTATTTCTTACATATTGAGCAAAATAATTATGGTATAAGACATTCCCTCTACAACCACAGCAAATATGGTGAAAAGTGAGAAACTTCTAGAACGTACGGAACATTTGACAATACTTTTTAGCATATTTCCACTGTATGCGATTGTTCGTCTGGATTTTCAATGATTTTACTGGACGGTCAACTGGATAAAAACCGGGTATGTAGCGTAAGTATTATTGAAAAGTGAAAACGGTCAACATTCCTCCGATCGACGGAGAAAATGTCAGGTTCAATTGCCAATTAGTCACCATTTTCATCTGAGTTAACTCTAACTATAGGTATAAATCGTTAAATGTGTTAAGTGGTAAAAAATTATTGTACAAAATTGTTTCATTTAAATTAAATAAATATTAATTTATACTAATATTGCTGTTGTGAACTGCGTTTGATCTTGTAGAGGACAATAAACTAATTTACTCTCCGGAAGCAAGCAAGGGACCGTCCTAACAGTTCCGATCAAGGGTTCTAAATATATAAACACACAATTAATCATTTAAACGCCAATAAAATATGTATGTGTCAAAACCAATCTGTGCCCATTAAGATCACAGGAAACCGATGGGAGCTCACAGAGGGTAGATCTTCTCGATATAAGCAAAGAAGCAAACGAAAGAATGAAGCTGATAAATGACTGTTACTTTCCAATATTTATTTATTAGTGAAAAATTTCTAGGGGATAATAAGAACGAAAGGAAAGCCTTCCCGAGTTTTTAAAATAACACCTCAGCAAAATCCATCCCCTTTCCGTTGCTCTACCCATTCTATAGCTTCATATTTCACGTGCTTCACACTTTGTCAACTGTGCTTCCCCCTCTACACATGCGCGTTATGATGAATGGCATTACTTTTATTAAATCTGTATTGCAAATTGCTGTATATTGAGTTGCGCGCCAGGCACCCCTGCTCTCCATTTTGCCACGACGCATATTTTTATTTTCGCCCAATTATGAAGAACGGAAGAGAGGAGGGAGACGCCTGGAAACAAATTCCAACGGAACAAGGAAAAGTTACGGGTGTTGTAATAAAGTGTTCGAAACAGGGAAAGCGGAAGATGAAAAACCGAGTTCGGCCGTTCGTTGACCTTGCAAAATCTCTTTGGTTACCCATAAAATGTTAAAACTAATATAAAAATCAAATTTTCCCACCAGTGTGATCATCTATAGAAAATTCTCGAATTTAAACTAAATACTTGAAAGTCTACTAAAATAACACTTTGTCTTTAGAAAACTCAGAAATGTATTTTCCGTTAGATCTCTTAAAATCCATAGCAGAAAAATATAGAATATTAAAAGGAGATTGCAAATAAGAAAATGGGTAAAATTTTAAAAAATAATTATCGTAACGTGTCTTGTTTATTATCTTGTACATTAACACAACATTATCTACATCATAGTTAATATTCGCCGATATGGTTACTCTACCTCCAAATGTAACTGCATTTACTCATACTTCTCTGCTACAGCGTCTTGACTTTCTTTTCCACGGTTTGTGTGTGTGTGTGGTATAAAAGTACATTCTTTTCATATCAAAAGCGAATCCAATCAGTAAAATGTTGAATATTTACAACAATAAAGGAAAGTTTTCAATCATTATAAAACGTTCAAGTACACCAATGTTTGAAAAATCTTACAAATACCAAAGAATAATAATACATGACACAATCGTTGCTATTATAACTGTTATTTCTTTTACAACTATTCTTGTAATGGACACTAAGTGTCTTCTGCAATTACTACAACGGATGCAGGAGGTATAAAATAGGTCCAAAATCTTGGAATTAATTTAAAATATCCGCGTGTCATTACTTTGTATGAAAATGATGTCAGCAACTTTTTCAATAATCGAAGACTTGTTAATAACGTCGATACTATTCATTTCATACTGATGTGTGACTTGTAGTGCATATATAATCGAAGGGCTTTTTTACGGGTTATCTGCAGACGTTGTTGCTTGAGATTTGTCAGTTCTTTTTGAAACAAGTTTTTGAATAAAATTCGATAAATTCCTCATTTCTTAATCATCACACTGAGATGTTTAATTTTTTTCAGGAATATGTTTTGAAAGAAAAATCAGTAACGCTCTTTTAAAGTAATGAGGCAAGTGAGTTGAAACTTACGTCTGAGAAATAAAAACGAAAAAGTGGTCAAGATGTCACATCAAGATGTCACGCACTGAAAAACCGAAATTTGATGTTATTTTATTGATAAACTTCTGTAGTTTGATAAAAAACAAACAACTTAGGAAAGCTACCAGACATCCTTGCCACCTTTAAGAATAGTGGATAAGAATGAAATAACTTAAA
The DNA here is from genome assembly GCA_002313205.1 of Laupala kohalensis. NCBI lineage: Eukaryota > Metazoa > Arthropoda > Insecta > Orthoptera > Trigonidiidae > Laupala > Laupala kohalensis. Next base: position 455,026 of record NNCF01126964.1, read on the forward strand.
ACAACATTCGCATAGGGAATTGAATTCCAATTAGAAAATTATTGTCTCACTAAGACAATATTTCTCAAGAATCCACTCGAGGAAAAAATATTCAATTAACAGTATTGTATAATTTGATATCAACATGTAGAATGATAATGGATTATAGTTACTTTTTAAGAATAAGAACCAAAAAGGTAAAATTGTATTTATGAGTAAATTGTACGTGAAATTAATACAAATGAAGTGCTTGATTAGTGCAACTAAACAGTATTCATAAATAAGCATGTAGATTTTTACTCATAAATAAGCAAGTGTATCCCATCCTGGCCCGGGTTTTCTTCCGTTTCTCCTTCGGGTAGAGGCGGATTTCTTATACAGGTTCTCTTGGCTTTCTCTAGGGGCGCGATTATTGTAACAATAATTCGTGAATTTAGAGTTTTTTTCAATTCTTATTATTTTTAAACACAATACTCAGAATAATCTATAGTTCGATAATAATTTGTACATGGAAATTTTTTGCGTTAAATTACAAACATATTGACATTCTACTAGTATTATAACTTTTCATCTTATCTGAAATTATTGAATCCGCCTCTGCCTTAGGGCCCTTGATCGGAATTGATGGGATGGTCCCTTGCTTGCTTCCGGAGAGTAAATTAGTTTATTGCCCTCCACATGGTCATTCGCAGTTTGTACTGTTTTTTTGACAATAAATTGATTGATTTATTTATTCATGAAGAGCACTTTGAATGAAAACATTGGAAAGGTGCAGTTTTGCAATGTTATCTGATATCCAATCTGAAAACTGATCTTGATGTACCATCATCAGTGGAACATGTATCTTCCTAGCGATAGATCCAGTCCCTGTGACCTCCTTCCCCTACTCATATTTCGTAGAACGTGATCTATGTCTATTTGAACACTTCATTAATCTTCGTATCCATCGACAGTCTACAAAACTAAATCTTTGTGATATGGCGTGAGACACAAGGTGGCTACGTCAAACGCCCCAACTCCAAGGTTGAGACTTTAACCTCATACTATTACCCGTTATTTACTTTCTATAATAAATAATTCAGCCCACTTGCGTCAAGAAGAACAAAAGAAAATATATTATACATCTTATGCATTTGCAATTTGCGTCATAGTTTACTTCAACTACCTGTGAAATATATTTTACAGCCCAAGAATTACATTTCGCAGATATTCGAGTATCAAACAGTTATGATGGTTTGTTGATGACCTATAACCCAGCACACCCTAGTAATGTGTTCAAATGCAATTAAAAATATCTCAAAACATCGGATAAATATGCACGTTTATGCTTTTATCGTTCAGCTTTGTTAATACGGGTACATCTCATTGGTACCATGAATGACTCCAGAAATTACTTTAATGTGGTTACAGAAATTTTGAAAGTTGAGCAGGTTGCCTATGTGTGCCTAAACATTTAGATCCGGGGTCGGCAACCTATGACCCGAGGGTCACCGAGTGACCCATTTGTTAATTTCAAGTGACCCACTTTAGTTCCGAAAATAAAGTATAATATATAAAAATAAATTATATAAATAAAATCACAAAACAAACATTTTGAGAATAAAAAAACTGAAAATAGGTACTAAGAACAACTTTTTAGTTCGATTACCATGGATCTTATACACATACGTGTTTATGTATATAAGATCCATGTCGAAAATATATCTGACCCAAACGTCTCTTTAATACTAACATTTTGTTGATTTTGACCCACGGCCACAAAAAGGTTGCCGACCCCTGGTTTAGACGGTTGCCTAAACGAACTTATTAATCCATTATGTGTTTCAACCTCTTTAAAACCAATTTAAATTGAATCTGATCACAATATTTCCACTCTTCCCTTTTTTAATGTAGGGAAAGAGAAATGTAAATGTTTATAAAAACAATAAAAATTATATTACGTATTTATAGAATATCATCTCGGCTTAGATTTTACGGTGTTAGTGAGTCGTATAGTTTTAGGTTTTCATGAAATTCTATTTTCACACTTGTGTTATTTCATTTTTATGTTCCCCTTCGTACTTAAATTACTTTTCTTTGCAGAACCTAGCATTAAATTCAAAAACTACCTGCGTTCGGTATTTCAAAGTAAGAATTGAAAGAGTGTCACTCATTTTCTTGAAAATATTCTGGAGAACAAGACATTTCTCTACGCGCACAAAACTCTCTCTTTCGTACTGGGGAGAAAATCGCGATGTGTGTGGAACCGCGGACGTAAGACCCTTTCACTCCGCGGTGCGTGAGAGAGAGCGGTCGCCTTTAAACACGCGAGTCTATCGCTTTGCGATAAAACGCTGTCGCAGCGGCGACGGCAGCGACCCAAGCGACGCAAAGTGCAAACGCGCCGCGTGAGAAACACCCTTCCCTCCACATATCGCTTCCGGGGATAACTGACGACCCACCCTTCGACGCGGGAAAAGGACGCAGAGGGCGAGGTTCTTGCACCGTGGTGACGCAGGAGTGGGAAATATGTGACGAGAAGTGTCATTCGTTCGTAGATATGTGTGATAAAATGTTCGAAAAGTCATCATTAGTTTATGAAAGATCACCAACGAAGGAGAAATATTGAATTATGGGGACTGGTTTCCATGCAATTGGGCCAGACAAATAAATACAAAATTTTGTCATTTTACAAACGTTTCAACTATTTAATCTAGTCATGATGATGCAATATGCAAGGTACGCCATTTTGTGTAAAACGTGTGTGGTCACCATGGAGATGGAAGAGTAAACATGTGGCTGGGTAAACAAATTTATTTTCATTTAATCCAGATGATGACAACAATAAATAGTCGAAGCGTTAGAAAAAGGACATAATTTTGTGATTTATTTGTCTGGTCTAACTGGAAGAAAACCAATCCCCAGTAATTTTCATGACCAATAACCCTTCATGAACATTCTTTCAAAGGGTTCTAATGACCTTGAAGAGCCCTAAAGCCCCACCAAAAAACAACATTATTTCTATGTTTTGCTAATTGAAAGAATCCAAATTACTTTATTAATATCTATTGTATTTTTGTGAAAAACTAATAAAACAGCTATAAATATCGAATGCTTGAAATTAGGAAAGTGTGGATTTTGATTTTTGATTCTCAATATATCTGAATACAGAAACTGTTAGAAATATGTTTTTCGTATGCCTAATTTATTATGCCATTTCAACTCTAACCGTATGATTGGGCCACCGACATGGAAAGGGAAGAAAATCACGAACGTAACCATTACGAAATGCTTATGATAGTCAATTCCATGTGTACTATTTCACAATAATTACTTTCTTACAGCAAGAAATAATTGATTCTCACAATAGATCGCTGTCGAAATTCTTTGTTGATAGTCATGAAGATACGCACGCATCACTCTAGCGCTTAGCGTGTTGCCTATGTGCGCCTGTCGGAGTGACGTCTGAGTCTGTAGATTAGGGTCCAATTTTAAGAACCGGTGCGAGGAGCGCTTCCGCACTGGGTGACTGCCTGGAGTCGGATTTGGATTTTAAGAACCGCTTCCGGGAGCTGGGTGGCTGCCGATACCTGCCAACGACCGAGACGCTGGTGGCAGCGTGCGTCCGGTGCTCTCAGATGGCTGTCTATGTCAGACATGTTAGGTGTCAGGTCAGGTTTTCTCAGTTTTCCTTCTGTCACCTTGCTTCTTGTATGTGTTCCTCCTCGTTCTACTGATTTTCTATTTTATTACCGAAATCGCTTTGTCAGTTCGAAGTACAATAAATATTATTAAGAGAAATTGGCTTTTATTCCAAGGTAAATACTCGTAACGAATACAAAGCGGATTATTGTTTCCCCCTTTACAAATAAAATAAACTGAAAAAAACCGTGTGATATGAATTACTACCAATTCGTGATGCTCATTAAAAAATTATAAAATTCGGTTCTTTAAGTAAAAAATAAAGATCTGAGCAAGTAATGTCCTAAGAGGTTCTTGAGACATAAGAATCTCTCAGGATATATAAAATTATAATTTTTCTTTCCAAATACAATACAATTTTTAAAAATTCGTATGCAGAGTGCAGGTGCTGGCATGAATATTGTGGCGAGTTTCGCATTCGCATGTTACTTTATTCCATGCTCTTCTATGGCCTCACACATCTTTTTATCCGTTTGATTATTTTAAATTTCACTTCTTATCGGATGCATACAACATCGTTTTCGTCACAAGTAAAATATGTTGCCTTGCAACATGCAACGCCACTGACCACTTTCAAGTTAAGGTAAAAGAAAGAAATATAAAAAGAAGTAGGAGAGGTTTAAAATGGAAAAGATAAACGTAGTTAACAAAGAGGAAAATAAATATAAATGGTTGAATTGATAGATTTAAGATGTGGGATAGAAAATTATAGGAATAGGATAAAAATATTAATTATTTATAATAATAGAGATTTAAACAGAAAAGCTACATTAGTTAAAAAAGAAAATATAGAGCAAAAAACTGAAAGAACAATTCAAAATCAAGCAAAGTTAGTTATGTATGTATTTTCGTTTCGGTCAACGAAGGACCACGATGACGAGTGTTAGTAATGCTCATAGTCGTTCTTAAAATGCTTAGGGGGAGGTACGCCGACGGAGCTGGTGGCAGTGTCGTGGGTGCGAGCTGGGTAAGGATTCTGAGTGCACTTCTTAAAAACGGCCCTAAGAAAAATTGAGATAGTTAATTGATTTCTCAGTTTTGCTCACATTTGAAGTAAAGCGATTTTTCGTTTTTAATATACGTAAACCTATTTTCCAAATACAATTTTTCAAAGGGTATAACGTAAACGGTAAATATCCATGAAAATGTAACCTGCAAAACATTTACTCATTATCATGGACAGTATAATAAACATCACTATTTATTTTCTTTCTCCTTTAGGTGGAATTGCTGGCATCTCATGTCAACGAAAGACTCATAGTCAAGCAAATCCACATTGTTTTAAAATTCTGTAATATTACTTGCACATTATATAATCCAAACAAATCGTATCAGTAAATAGGATGAACGTTTTCAACGTCAACAGTCAGGTGAAAATTACGTTGGACCGGAACTCGAACCTGGGACGTCCTACCCTGGCCGCAGGTGTGCTATCCACTGCACCACCCGCCTCGACTCCCAAGTGGAAGAAGTTGCGTACAAGCTTGGGAGTCGAGNAGTCGAGGCGGGTGGTGCAGTGGATAGCACACCTGCGGCCAGAGTACGAATTCCGGGTTCGAGTTCCGGGGTGACGCAATTTTCACCTGGCTGTTGACGTTGCAAACGCTCCTCCACGAGTAGGTACTCGGAAGCTGAGAGTTAAAGGATGAATGGTGTTTATTTTAGTTAGATTGGTGCCAATGACCACTAGTATTAGAACATTTACGCTAGAAGCACTACCTCGGAGAAAATAACATATTTTGTAGAGTGATGTAATTAATCAAGGACGAAACAACATAGAGAAACAGTCATCAATTTAAATACAAGTATATTGTAAGACATGAAATTCTAAAAGTTTATAAAAGGGAAATTTTTAATTCGCAAGACTTTCTTCACACACTAGAATATGAATCAAGATACTTGTGACCCATTTTCTGAATAAATTTTTACGTTCCGCATGCAACGAATGTGTGTGAAAGGAAACTAAAAAATGCCCACAAAAAGGAAAATTGAAAGAAGTTATGTTAAAGATTTAATATTGGGGGATCACAAGTGACGATTTTGCGCAGATAATAACACAGTTAAAGTAAACTGACGTTGTGTTACAATAGTACAATAGTAGAATTCACTATAATATCTAAAAACGCCGTAAATAAACAGAACAGCAGTACGTATTGTGATTTAAACTTGAAAAAGCATACCTCACCGGCCATTTAAATGAAATAATTGTAATTATAATTGATGGTGTAATAAATTGTGACTTATACTCGTAGAGGAAGAATTTTCAAAAAAGATCAACTTTTAAACCAACAAAAGTGATGGAAGTATACTTCGATTTCCAGAACATTTTCCATAATATTTTTACGTCACTTTTATTATAGATTACAGGACATTTAAGAAAGCTATTTAAATTTTTTGATGTTAGATGCATAACTCGTAAAACCGTTGCACACGGACGCCCACTTTGTACTTAATGCTCTTATGCATTTAAAAGGAGTCAAGCGAGTTCCTGAATATTTTTGTACTATGTTGTCAACCAATAGATACAAATTATAACATGTTTTTTCTTCGTTATTATTCATATTTTGTGTTTTAAAACAATTAGAATAATAACAAACAAACCTGTAATACATATCCGTGTTTGACTAACCCGGTGTGCTGGATTCACTTAGATGGATGCAAATGACTAGTACTCGAACAGTTACGCTAGAAGCTCTAACCTTACATATTTGGTGATGTGATGTAAATAATCAAAGAAAATGTAACAGGGAGAAACACTCATGTTATATCAATATATAGTAACATACTACATTCCAACAATTTATAAAACGGAAATTGCTAGTTCACAAAAAATCCAAAACATTAATCAACTCAATCCATTTAATAATAATAAATTTATTGTCAAAAAACCAGTACAAACTGCGTATGACCACGTGGAGGACATTAAAAAAATGTACTCTCCGGAAGCAAGCAAGGGACCATCCCATCAATTCCGATTAAGGGCCCTAAGGCAGAGGCGGATTCAAAAATTTCAGCAAAATTTTTTTTAAACATTTTTAAATTTAGAAATATGAATCAATTCAATTCATCTATATAGTCACATATAATAAGAAAAGACCATTGAATAAATATTTCATATATGGGGGTGATGAAGCGAATTTTATTATGACCAATTTTCCGATTCTTTAAAAAATTTAAGTTTCGCTCTGCATACAACGAATGTGTGTAAAGAAAAACAGAACAACGCACAAGAAAATAACAATTTAAAAGAATAAGTTGTGGGTGTAACAAGTGACAATTTCGCATGAATAACATCAAAGTTTTTGTTTTTAATTATGGGTTTTTGTTTTTAATTATATAATTTTAATGTGTGTTTTGTTTGAATCTATATTTTTGGTCTGTTTTGACATGACTGGTTTCATGTGTGAATGTTGTGGGTTATTTGAATTGTAACGGTTAGGTGTTGGTTGCTCAGATGTGGTTGGCGTGTGTATGTTTGAATATTAGAGGTTATGAGTGGCTGTTGTGATGGTAATGTGGTGTTTCGGTTTAAAATGTTTGGAGTATTATAAGGTATGTACAAAACTGATAGATGATTGTAGAATTAGATTGTATATAGACGGTTGTGT
>NNCF01126966.1:14087-30526 GCA_002313205.1 Laupala kohalensis
GGACCATAAAATTTTTCGCACATTTACCGAAAAAGTTTTCTGAAATATTTTTGGGTTGTTTGCTTGATATAATTTTCGGTTAGGACCAGAAAAAAATTTCAAAATTTTAGTCTGTTAAAAAGTTTTGCTTTGAGTCTGTGTGAAAGGAAAAATTACTTAAATATCAAAGTCTATTCCCTTACGCTTTTTTTAAAATGGATGGCGAGACTTAATAATGTGGCTTACAATGTATGTCTTAGGTACATAGAATTATGAAAAATATAATTTGAAATGTAGTTTCTTTTAAAGAAACTTGGTTTTCGTGTACGGTCCCAGGTGATCAAGACGCCTTCCTTCTTGAGGCATGTAAGGCAAAACACTGGAATAGTTAATAAAATTATAGAAAAATCCGTTTTTTCGATAAACTCCGAAACTCATTAAAGGTTTTTTGGAGGTGAGGGTCATATATTTTCCACATTAACAGACAAAAAGATAAGAGATCGAACATTCTTTCCTATTTTCCTAAAATCTCATACACCTGTTATAGTAAATATTCATTAAAACTTAATTAGAGGTATGTAGGAGAGTCTTCGGCAGTTTATGGTGCTGGTGAAGCAGGAGGAAATGCACCCGTTACTTACATGACGTTGTGTTGTGTAAGTCATTTTCGTGTGCGGTCCCAGGTGATCTAGACACTTTCCTTCTTGAGTCATGTAAGGTAGAACACTGGAATAATTGATTAAATTTTCAAAAGAATTTCAATTTTTCAGAAATGTCAGAAAAACATTTGAAGGCATTTTTGGAGGTTAGAACATATAATTGCTGTAAAAAATATTTGACGAAAATAAATTCTTCCCACTGAAAGAGAGCAAGGTAAAAAGGATGTTGATTAAATTTTCCAAAAAACATTCGTTTTTGAAAAACATACAACATTAAATAAAGATATTGTTGGAGGTTTAGAGCATATATTTTCTGAATATCACAAATACGATTTAAAAAGAAACAATTTGTAATCCAGTTTTCCATCAAATATTTTATATTTGTCTCAGAAATTATTCATTAGATTAACATTTTAAATACATAAGAGTGTGACTGTCACATGACAAAGTGTTGTGTATCTCACTATCGCTTACTATCACAGGTGATCAAGACGGTTCGTAGAAAGTAAAGAAAAACACTTGATTAGTTGATCAAATTCTTAAAAAATATGTAGTTATTCGAAAAACTCCGAAAATCATTTGAAGGCAATATAGCAGGTTTTGGATATTTTTTTCCGAATAAACATAAAAACAAATTTTTAGCAAAAACAAACTTTTTATATTCATTTTATCGGTCCAAGGTCATTGAGACGATTCCTACTGAAATGGAACAATGTTAATAACTGGAATACTTGATTAAATTTTGAAAAAAAAAAAATCTATATTTGAGAAAACTCAGAAAATCATTTGAAGACGGAAAGGAGGCAAGAATCTCTTATCGGTGAGCGGTTACTGGTAGCAGTAGGGAGGCGAAGGTAGACGACTGTATCCGCTTACCAGAGCGGTTACTGCAGGGGCGGATACAGTTTAATATTCTAGGGGGTGTCATAAAAAAAGAATATAGTCTTGGGCATAGTACGTTCCGGAAAACATCCCAATCTCAGAAAAAAATTGAAAATTCTAAAGCAACTCGTAAGTTTTAATTAATGTGCAGTAAGGTATCGTCACGCCCTACTTTCGAGATTTTAAAATTTTTGTGCGACAGGGGAAAGTAATAGATGCAAAACTTTTATTCTGATTAAAGATGCAAAAATTTAATTCAACTTTTTGGTGTACATATAATTTTTCAAGGACAAGAATAAAATCAGGAGCGCATCCACGGAAGTTCTTAAATTCTAAAGAATTATTCAGTTAAACGAAAAAAAATGTAGAAGACTGTACCAAATCGAAACCAAACACAGCATAATTTTATGATCAAAATTGATTTGTACAAATTCTCCAACTTCGAGTAAACTATGAAATTTTTGGCAAACCTTAGTTCCAGCCTCGAATTCTCCGCTCTACCAGGGTCTCTGTAAATCTTGTCTCCGGAAAGTTCCTTCTATTCGTGAAGGTAATCTGTGCAGTAAAACTCCCTAAAAATACAATTAACCATGAAACGGACATTAAAAGATAATTTTAGAGAAACTAATACAATTAATATTGCTGATGTGGATGGTTAAGGTAGTGAAAAAAATAATCATACTTGGAAGCGGGAAGTCGGATTGACAAATATCACACAATTGGTGAGTTCTAATTTAATTTAATCAATCTCCAGGTTTGTAGGCCGGAGTATATAGTCTAGAGACTAATAGTGATTATTGTACAGTAAGTTTCATTAAAAACCACTTTAACAAAATTTCCATACAAAAAGATTAAATTAGTAGATCAATTAGTTGAAGTACCGATGATAATGAAAATATTTTTTTCGATTGTAATCTCGATTCCAGTTTTTTTTTGCCTCCATTCCAAATTCGTTTCCGATTCCTGAAAACTCCATGATTTCAGAATAATGGTGAATAGCAAATTGTCAAGTGAATAACCTTATGGTCTCCGCTTGATTACGAATTGGTAGAAGGTTAAGGAGCAAACGGGTGAAAATTCCAGTCTAGCGTTGCAATCAATGGGTGATATTCATTCAAGGAATCGAGTCTTTGAAAATATGTTTGACTTCTTTGTTGCGATTGATAGTCACAATACATCACATAATTTACATAGATATAAGATGATGTGATTTACTGAAAAATCGATCATAGAATTTTTTTCTTATAAGTTATTTTTCTAGAAAGCGTTTTTCTTTTACTAAGGAAGTGTACTTTTCATTCGTCAGTATGTTTAAATTGTCTTTTCTGTTCTACATCGACTGGCCTTTTACGATCGCCTGTTATGATAAGACTTCGCATCTTATTTATATCCTATCGAACCCATCAATGAAGCCATGTTCACATTCCTAAACCCCCTCCCCGTAAATAAATCCTGGGTGTGCCCCTGAACCAAATTACTGGTAAAAGATGGTCCTGAAGCTGCGGTTTTTGAAACATTAAGTGCAAGTGCTGTATACGACTGGGACTGTGAAAACGGCTAATATTTTCTCTTTATACACAATGTCAAGTTACGACGGAACGCGTTCGTGAAGTAGTTTTTATACTTCCATCCTCATTGTTACGCTCGCGTTCTATCGAGTGGTTCTTCATTATTCCGCCACCGGCTGGTACTACCATGTACAGTACTACCAATGTTAATAGATAATACTGATCAAACAGTGAGGGACAGTTCACAAATTAAAATAATTTTTGTGGAAGATTTTTATTTATCTCATCATGGCAGCAGTCTGCTTATGAAAACCCTCGTTTGACAAATGCTGCAGCATAACATCGCAAAGCGTTCCGCTAAAACTCAACCGCCATTCATAACTCATGGACGTGCGAAGACGACTCTTGCCACGAGCGTATCATGTCGTGCACATCGACACACTTTCTCAATCCCATCAAGGCACGTTGTGCATTGCTAAGTCATTTCTACAAATATACTGCAGTACTAATTACTTATTAAAAATCGTTCAAATGTGTCAACGTCTTTGAAAATCATACTCTTTTCCGCGTCTACAAAACTCATCCTCTGTGGGATTATTTTTTTGTTTTTTGGGGGGGACGCTTATGACCCCCCCCTCCTTGTATCCGCACCTGAGTTACTGGGAGATGCTGTAGTGTTTCAAGGCATCACAGAATCGGTCTTCGTAGACACTCCTGCGCCTCGCCGGGTGGGAAAACCCGGTCCGACCCCTCAGTGGCAGCTCGCTGGAATTAATTCGAAAGGTAATTGGCCTCTTCAGGTAGAGCTCAATGCTAGGAACGGGATGTTAACTGAGGTAATAAAAACGTTGGAAACCGTAAGGTCATGATACGCACGACGAACATCCATAGATGTCCAGTGAAGTAAACCCATAAAACATAAGAAACTTCGAAATCTGAGTTTAGTTCAAATTAATATGAATATATATGGAATTTGGGTAAGGTTCGTTGAAACTTTAAAAATTTAATCTCTATTCTGCAACGTTCCTAATTTTTAGCTGCTGATATATAATTTAAAATGTATTTAAGTCTCATTTAAATTTATCCTCTATCAGTAAAAAGTATATACGTGATGAACATTTTTTTTCACTTTCTCATATACGTGGAACAGAAACAGTATTGTATCCGAGAAAAAATATCGTGAGATTTTGACGAAAATATTCCTTTTTTAGTGTCCATGTCACAGAAAGTTTTTTAATACGACGTCCGTCTATCTGTCCAACTGTGCGAACCGATTCTGGGTAAACAGATATGTCAATTTCATTCACATTTCGTATTTATCGTAGCATGTTTGTTGTTGATACACGTGTCCTGAAATTTTTTTGTCTTTGATCTTCATATGACGTACCCTTTGTATTAAAGTATATTTTGAACTTTTATCCAAAGCGTCTCAAACTTTCTTTGAAGTTTGGCATCGATGAAGGTAAATAATATCTCTCAGTCAATTTATTACATTTATTTACCGCATAGATCTCATTCATTATATCAATTCAAAACTATTTAGTAGTGCAGATGTACTAAGCTGAGGGAGATATCAGCTTTAGAAAACTATAACCTTTAAAATATTGGAAGGAGGATGGTTACCTCACTTCGTTCCGAGACGTCGTGACCCACAGACGCGCTCTGACACATCACCTTATCCTTCGCGGTCGGAATTATTCATTTACTGGATAATTCTTAATGCATACTACTTTTTTACTGTGTAAAATACAAAAAAATAGTTGTATTTTGGATTCTGCACAAAAGAAAAATGATACCGAACGACAGCATTTTCAAGCAATCTCTTGGTCTGTGTTATTTATACGGAGATGTAATTACCGTTGTTAACATCAATATAGAATACATGGAAATGATTGCTTTTTTCTTTAAGTGTTTTGCATACTATATGGAGTGAGTGGTCCTACGTTTGTGCCCCCATAACGATTTATGTTTTACGCCCTTTAGGAAGTCCCAGCCCGACCCTGCGCTAGACTATTTACTTTCGATCGAAAATTCCTACCCACCGAAAGACGCAGTACTATCACATTTTTGTCCACGAACTGATTATTCGCTGTAGCTCCGGGTCTCTCAGTGTAGGAGTCAGAGGAGTGACAGCGACCAATAAGTCATCTCTCATTTTGAGACTGCCTTACATTAATGAAAAATATAATTTCTTGAATTATCTAGTGAGAAACACTTCAAGACAGAGCAGAGCGTTTCGCCCAACTACACAAGGTCACTGGGTATAAATAGATGTGTTGTGGCGTATCATGTCCAGTAAATGTCATGCATCAAGGTGAGTGGAAAGACCTTTATGTCATAGGTGTTCTAGTAAATTGACAAGAAAGGAAAGAGAGATTATAGAATGTGTTCTAGGAAATTGATGTTGTTCAATATTTAATGGTAATATTGTAGAACAAAAAATTAGTCATCTTCAACAAATGAGGGCAGACTCCTTTGATTGTTCTCTGAAGGGCAAGTATTATTATGAGAATTTCAAATCTTATTTCAGTCCATAAAACTTTAATACATCATTTTATTTTTATAATATAATATGTACAAGGCTCTGAAAGACATTTATTTATACAGTAAACAATCATATTGGTTACCAATCTTTGAAGACCATATTGGCAATATAAATAGTACATCGGTAGATTAAAGAATTTTGGATACCTTTAGTATGAAGTTTATCCAACTTCTACATAAACCATATTCAACAAAACTTCACATATTTCAAGGGTGTTTAGTATTGGGCCCAATTAATTTCATTATCTTCAGATCATGTCAATACATTTCCTAGTATGCTCAAAGGTTACTTAGAAAAATTAAGTATGAAATAATGTGTTTTTTTTAACTTTCAATGACACAAATTTGAAGCATAAAATATGACCTTAAAATCTTTCATAAATTATTGACTTTTAATACGACTAGCAACACATTATTTATACTGATACCACTGATACCAAATGCCTCAATCTTTAACATTCAATTACTCACCTTGATTCTATTTCAGGTAGTTTGAAATCTGAGAAACTTATTATTTTCTGTATAATTATTTTTAATTATTATAAAAAATCATTTTAATTTTATCTTGCATGACTTCATTTGTTTCATCTTTGAATAAAAGGGATCAGGGGTCGTGTATTATTACAAACAAAATTTACTTTCATAGAAATTTCAATGAAACTTTTGAGGCAAATAAACAGCTGTACAAAATTGTTCTTGAACTACTTCATAAACCACAAAGTAAAATTTTCAGGAATAAAAAGAAATGTCTTTGGATAAGTATTGAACATTATGTTACTGAATATTTGTGTCAAGTACAATTTTGACAATAAAAAAAAAGGGAAAAACAACTTCCACAATAAAGAAGTTGTTATCAAAATGTTTCTGAAGGAATACTAGCATTAATTGGTTTACTTAAAATAAATGTAGGAATAACATATTCAGAGTAATAAATTGAGTAGTAAAAATTACAAAATCAAGATGAAAGAAGGTTCTACTTTCCCATGTGACCCTTGAGCTAATAAAAAAAAAAATTCTTATCTACAAGTTCCAAATGACACAAATCAAATGTTCAAATAATTTACCACTGGAATACTTTCTAATAGTTCTAAAGAGTCAGTCACTGCATAATATTTGGTAACACTAATATGTCATTTTAAAATTAATGTCAACATTTATAATTACTATTTCATGAATTGTAAAAGTGTATTTGAGATTACATGTTCTTTTAACAACTCATAAAAGCACATATAGTATAATTGTTGCCAAATGTATGGGACACTTCATATTTTACCTTATCTGAAAATACACTTTACTATTAGACATAATTTTTCCAGTTCAAAACTCTAATATCTTCACTAAGATTTTAATAATTCAACTTTATTGGTGTAAATATAACATATAATGGTTAATCTGTAGTTTACAAGTATTTAAGGAGTGATTCACTCATTTGGTTCATTTAAAGCTCATGAAATTTAAATAAATTGATAACAATTCAGATAAAGTTATCTTGTAACAAAAGATTAAATAATTTTCTCTATATACAAATAAATATGGAAAATACAAAAAAGATCTATTCAAACTTTGGTTTCATAGCTTTAAAATACATAAAGAGGCAATAGCCCCCATTAAAATGATATCTCTCTCCTTACAACTGAATCTTTGACGTACAGCAAAGATAAAGGGAGAGTAGAACATGTCTCATTCTAAAATCTTATTAGAATTTTCACATGTGGTAGAAACCATTTATACACTGTTTATTAGTATCCATCCAACTACATTTACACTACATAAACACTTTGATCTCCTATGATGAACACATAGGGAAGGTTAATATTAATACATACTTTTTTACAGTAACTATTGTGGTTTAATCTATTATCATAATAGAGTTACAAAATTTTTGTAAAACAAAACCAGGTACAATCACATGTAAAATATGAAGGATGTGATTATTAAAACTTAACATTTAAAACATGAATTGATATATGAAACTTTTAAAATTACTTCTGATGGAGAAATAACATCTTTCACATATATTGTCAGATATTTTCACTTCAATAAATGTAACGGAGTAATTTGAAATAACGATTCCTGCTTAGATGCTTTAGTAAAAAAACACTGAATACCTTCAAACATGTATCTTCTGTGATTAATAGGTGCCTATTAACCACTGGAAGCCCAGTCTCAGATTTACTTTATACAATGCAGTGGCAAGAAGCATATTAGAATTTATGAAGTAATTTTTTATAGCACTTCCTTATAGTAAAAATCTACAAAAGGTGAATAAACTCCAGACTAAGTTATTCAGTGTTGTGAGGCACCTAAATTAAACAACGTGTGAAATGTAAAAATTCACAAGAATGAAAAAATCTCCGAAATTACATTTTGTTCTTAATCCAAGTTATGTTTGCCACTGAATACATAAAGATTTGTTCTCTCTCATGTTTTTCTCTCACAATATACTGAAAATACAAATACAGTCCCAGAAATTTGGACCTACGGGGAAAATATACAAGTTACCCTTGGCACAGTAATATTTCAAAAAGTAGGCATGAAGTGTTTGTACCTTGTCTCTGATCAATCAAGGTTTCTCATACAATCATCCATATCAGAGATGAAACTCACTATGTAACATCAGAATTCAACATCGACAATATTTTACTTGTATATAATAAAAATGACACACATATGAATCAGGTATCAGAAACTAATATTTTAAACTAAAGGTATGGAAAGAAGATAATGAGGGAACACAAACTCGCGATTGATAATGAAGTGATAACGATTAATGTGCAAAATGATATTTCGACGGGAAGTACCTAGTAACAAGGATAGGAGAAGAACAATCGCGAGCCTTCCCGCTTCCCTGATTTTGGAGTTTCTCACTCGTCTCCATTAGCGGTGGAGAAAGTGCTCGACGTGACGTAGTGATACTCGTATTGTTGATGTCAGACGTTCATAGCGTAATAGACTGAAGTGGCTGCCGTGGGGGTGGCGGCTGGAGATAATTGGGTGGCAGGCGAAAGAGTCTGCTGTTGTTGCTGTTGTGGCGGCTGCGGCGGCGGGTGTTGCTGCTGCTGTCCTCCGACTCCCGGCGCCGCCGCGTGGTACATCGCATCCTGCGGAAAACTGGGGGAGTTACTGGCGGCACCCTCCGGAACTCCACGTTCCGCGCCACCCGTCCCGCCGTACTTAAGCGACCGTGTCGGACTGGACGACGCTGTCGACGAAGACGAACTGCTGATGTTCTGGTACGGTAGAGGTGATGCGGCTCGACGACTTCCGGGTCCTTGAGAACTCCCGGGGATCTTCCCTGGCTCGGGAAAAGCTACCGCAGTCTTGTACCCGCCGGCGGGACTCCCAATCGCGGGGGCGGCGGTTGGCGGGTAGAACCTAGCCCCACCGCCGGCTCCGCCAGTCGGGAACATGGGGGTGGCGGCGGTCTGCGTGGAGCGTGCGACACCGTAGGCGGGAGGCGCGACGCCACCTGCGGATGGAAGTGGCGCACCGGGCGGGGACAGGTAGGGCGCCGGGGTGGAAGGTGAGCCAAGACCGCGTTGCGGGGAGTCGCTGCGCGCAGGCCCGCCACCTGGCGCGCCACCTACGCCCGTGCGTGCGAGGAGGTGCACCTGCACGGCGGTAGGCGCTCCGGCCGGATACGGTACCCGGATGGTCTGCTGCTGTCCGCCGCTTACGCGGATCACGGACGCGCCAGGCACCGGGCTCGAACGGTTGGACGACG
Organism: Laupala kohalensis; assembly: GCA_002313205.1. Lineage (NCBI taxonomy): Eukaryota > Metazoa > Arthropoda > Insecta > Orthoptera > Trigonidiidae > Laupala > Laupala kohalensis. The sequence goes on from NNCF01126966.1 coordinate 23,384, forward strand.
CGCCTGGATGAGGAAGCGTACTGTAGTGAGGCTCGATCACAGCTGTTATATTGGGATCGCCGAACGGAGTGCTCAGGCGCACACTCGTTGCGTAAGGGGCGCCTGGAGGCGGACCACCCTGCAAAAGAGCATTCCATTTCACACACATGTCGATGAAAACATGGAATAAACTCACAGATATAAATGAACCCTTAATCTATCACTCGAGAACAAAATGTTCCATGAAAATATTGAATGAAACATTACATTAAACCCAAATTCCGCTCGATACCTCAAGCCAGTATTTTGTATTATTCAAATGATGAATATGTCGGATCAGTATACTTGTAATAAGAAGCGCACAAAAATGTTACCCGATTCCAAAAGAAGGGGACCGAAAGCGTAGTAAAAAAAGAAAAAAAAAGCAAATCTGATAGGAAGACGGAGACAGGTTGTGTCCGAGAGATGATTACACTCCGGAAACTTTTTTTTGTGGGGCTTTAGGGCTCGTCAACGTCAAGGTCATTCGAGTCCTTGAAGGTGGGGAAAAATGCCGTAGTGACTCTTCTCTGTGAGGGAGACTCGCCGAATATCTCGGCCATACCCACTAAAAAACCCTTCTAAATTCAACAAATATCTAAACACAAAGATGAGAGAAAAGAAAAGGGAACAGTTGCACAATACATTATATCGAAAATGAAATAAATTCTGAAAATTATAATTTTCTAACTACGGAAAGAAAGAATAAAAAGAAAGAAAAAAGGGGAAGATGAAAGAAGAATGCAAATTCAAACCCTCCCGAGCCCCGATGTACTCATAAAATTCAAATGTGTATCATCATCATCTGTTTCATTTCCGCGAATTGTTGGTAAATCTGCAGCCAAACCAATTTGTCTCCGTATACTTGAGTATCTTCTGCAATCAGTTAGTATGTGACGCACTGTCAGGGAACAGCTACACTCCTCACAAACGGGTTCATCAGCAAGTGGAAAAAGATACCGATGAGTGAGAGGACAATGTCCTATGCGCAGGCGGGTCAGCAAGACCTCGTCGCGCCTGGCTGACCTACAGGAACTTAAGAGGGAATTTGATAAGTCGGAACTTATTCCCTTCAACAGAAAACCACTCATTGTTCCATCACTCAGAATCCTTGTCTTGATGGAATTTAGATCCCATTTTGGAATCGTGAAGAAATCCACGCGATTCTTGAGACATGCCGCCTTCGCGTAAACGTCTGCTTCCTCATTTCCCCTTATTCCCACGTGTCCCGGAATCCAGCAAAACATTATGTTCTTTCCATCATTTTGGAGCGAGTAAAGTACATCCTGGATGTTCTGGATTACTTGATAGGCACTTAGAAAATCAGGAAATTTGATCCGCGGGAGCACTTTATTGATCGCAGTGCTCTCAATATGGCGTAGCACTCAGCGGTGTAAACGCTGCACAAGTCGCCAAGACGGTAGCCACAGGTGTTACGGGGGAACACCACGGAGCAACCGACACCATCGGCCTGCTTCGACCCGTCTGTAAACACAGGAATATAGATCCGGTATTTGTCAAGAATTAGGTGGAATTATACCCTCAACATCGCTGCTAGAGTATTCTTCTTGTCATGATGCACAAGATCGAAACTAATCTTCGGCTTCTGCAAAGCCCAAGGAGGAGTCTTACAGAAACCTTTATTTAAGACATCAAGTGTGCGTATAATCAAGTTTTCCAAAATTTGTTTGGAGTGATATCCAAATGGTTTGGTTGCTGTCAGTCTGTTGTTGTACAAACGAATGAAAGAAGAAGAAGGATGAAATACTGCGTTGTGTATCAAATTGTCGGGTAAAGTACGCAGATGGGTATAGTGCCGTAACATGAGAAGTTGTCGTCGGAGGGAAAGAGACGGTTAGCCACTCTCGGTATACAAACTGGGAATGGGACTAGTACGGTAGTCTCCCCGTAACTAGTCAGTTTCCTGCATGATGGACACTATCAAACTTCTTTAAATAGCTTGCACGAGCAGAGCTATATACAACGCAGCCATCATCGAGCCGAGATCTTGTCAATGCTCGATAAAACTGGTGCAAAGAGGAGTGATCGGCGCCCCATTCCCTGCTACTCAGACACTTCAATAAATTCACAGACTTTAATGTTCTCGCTCTTAGGTCTGTAAAATGTTCAATCCAATTAAGTCTCTGATGAAATATTAGACCTAAGAATTTTACAGAAGGATAGAATTTTAGAACGTTGTTTGCCCGGGCGAGATGAGGTTCTGGCACGAGGCTTGATCTCCTGCTGAAAAGAACAGCGTGTTTTCTCAGCAGAAAAACGACAGCTAATCGTCTTTGACCAGTGGTATAATCTATTGAGGACGAGTTGGATTTGTCGCTCCGCATCTGTAACACTCTGAGATGAGCAAAATATGGCAAAGTCGCCGAACAAAAAGAGAGTGTTGGACAAAATTCTTTACAGCGGATGTTATGCTGTTAATAGCAACTGCAAATAAGGTCACACTCAGGACTGAACCCTGAGGAACGCCGTTATCTTGAAGAAGAAGATCCGAAATGTCTCTTTCAATTCTGTATCGGAAGGAACGCTGAACCAAAAAGGACTGTAACATCCGAGGAAGATGTCCTCTAAAACCCCATGCAGAGTTGTTGTAAAATGCCAAGACACCAAGTAGTATCATAAGCCTTTTCGATGTCAAAGAATATTCGGACGACATATTGTCTTAGGACGAAATCATCTTGAATTGCTGTTTCCAGGAGAAGTAAGTTGTCCAAGGTGGAATGGAACTTCCTGAAACCACACTGTGATCGACTCAGCAGGTTATACCTTTCAAGATACCAGACGAGACGTCGGTTGATAATTCTCTCCAGAGTTTTACCAACGCAACTCGTCAAGGCAATGCTTCGATAACTACTGATGGTCGTTTTGCCCTTACCTGGTTTTAGAAAAAGGGATAAGAGTTGCTTCCTTCCAGAAATTATGGAATACTCCCTCGGACCATGAAAGGTTAAAGATATCCAGAAAGTATTCTTTCGATTCAAGTCTGAGTGGTCTGAGCATTTCATAATGAATTGAATCAGGGCCGAACGCAGTGTCGTGTATTGTCGCTAGAGCTTACTCAAGTTCCCACATAGAGAAGGAAGAGTTGTAGGGTTCCCAGTTGATGGAACGGAAGTCAAAGGAGGTGCTCTCTGCTATTTCCCTTTTCCTCCTGAAATCAGGATCGCAGTTTGCTGTAGATGTTAGATCAGCAAAGTATTTAGCCAACACTGTTGCCATTTTTCTGTTGTTAGTGAGAACCTGATCCTGATAATTGAGTCCAGATATTGCGATTCGAGAATACCTTCCAGATACTTTTGGATTGACTCCCATACCTTAGTGGACGATGTTGTTCTCTTAATGGTATTTAGAAACTCTTTCCAGGAGGTGGATTTGGATTCTTTGATGGTTCTGCGCGCTTTTGCTCTAGTAATCCGATATGCGGCGAGGTTTTCCGGAGATGGACTACCCTTAAATTTCCGCAATGCTCTTCGCCTCGCCCGAATGGCGGATCGACATGCGTCGTTCCACCAGGGAACATGAGGTCTCCGCGGAAAAATAGATGTTTTCGGAATGGATTCTTCAGCGGCGTGATGAATCACCTGGGTTAGATGGTCGACCCTCTCTTGGACACTAACGGTTTATCTGAAGACAGCAAGAGAGCGGAACCGTGTCCAGTTAACCTTCCTGAGAACCTTTCACGTTCCGGCGAGGACAACCATATAGGATGCTAACTCCGGAAACAAGGGACCATTCCATCAATCAAGGGCCCAAGGATAAAATATTTATAAAAGAAGCTATTGAACAATTAGGTGCTGTCCTCCATTTATTACGTTTTTCGGAAATAAAACAAAAATATTAAATGCAGTACAAATTCAAGATTAATAATAAAAGTCTGGAGTGCGCCCCACTCAACTTTCCCATTGCAATTCGTATAAAAATATCATGATACTAAACACCCTACGAAACACTAAAAAATTAACAGAAAAGGTAAAAACATTACAAAAAAAGAAATAATACACTCTGTGTAATTGGAAATTAATAACTCTTTTTTGCGTAATAACTTTTCGCTGTATCTCGAAGACGGTGCGACGTACAAGAATGCGGTTTAGCAATATGTACGCAGAATTAACTGATCAATCAAAATGCTTCTATGCATATTTTCAATATTTATATTTAGAAACTGGAGGTGGAGTGCGGTATGTAAATGAAGTCAGAATGAGTTGTCCAGAATTAGGCTTCTATTCCCAACGCATTCAAGGTCAAATCTCAAGTTCGGTTTCGATACATCATTTTGTTCGTGAGTTATCGGGAGAACAAAATTCTTAACATACGTACACATACACACATACTACATTGAACATTATCGCCAAAATTTGAAAATAGTCTCTCATTTCGCGAAGATCCGAAGAGATCTCAAAATTCTTTTTTCGACCGATTACAATACTTCCCTTACACACTGTGTAATTAGAAAGTAAAAAAAAAGTATAAAGGTAATTACCGCCTCCATCCGAAGGAAAATCGAGAGAGAAAAAACTGATGTGATTAACGTAAAAAGCTACAATTTTTTCTGGCCCTACCGGGATGACTCGGTGATAAGGAAGAACGCTCCCTGAGCCACCTGAGGGGCCGATCGCGTATTGGAGCGGTCTTAAGTTTACACGTCTGGCGTCAAACCGCGTTAACATTGCCCGAGTATGAGAAGAATGAAGTGGTCATTTATCTCGTCCGACAACACTGACCTGCGATGGAGCGGGAGCTCCGGCCACAGGAGACAGCCGCATGTGCACAAGGCCTGGCGGCGCGCGTCGTCCATACACAGCGGCGCGATCTAGGCTCTGGAAGCGCGCGTCCGCCGCCGCCGCCGCGGCCNTTGTGGATGGTAGGGCACGAGGGTGCCGTCAACAGGGGTGCCGGGCGGCTGCGGTGGCGGTGGCGGCTGCACGGAGCCGGCGGCGGACACGGCCCCCGGAGCGAAGGAGCGCGGCAGTGTGCCTGGTGGGGGTGGAGACCCCGCAACGGGTGGATGAGGCTGAAGATGTGGCGCTGCCGGATGTGGCAGAGGACGCGCTCCAGCGTACAAGGTGCCTTCGCCACTTAATCGCACCAATGATGGCGTTTGGTACAGGCTACCCGTAGACGCGTACATGATCTGACTCGGACTCACGTATCTGCACACAAAATATTCACACTATCAGTAATTCCAGGAAATTTGAAAGATGCGTATACATGAGCCGTAAAAATAACAACTTTCTGTTTTTTTTTCTGAGATTGCAAATATTTGTCGGCCATTTGTTTTCTTCACTGCAATGATGTGATAGATAACTTCGAACAACACAAAAGCATTAAGCGACCCAGTAGTGCCCTGATATTGGTGAGAGGTAAAATAAGCAATAATTTTAATAATAGTTATTTATTATTTTATATGTGGCAAGTGTACAAAGGAGAAATTTTCATTGTACTATTTTACGTCCCAAGGTAAACGCGACATGTAATTTCATGTAGCTTAGAAAGGTTTTTGCTAACGATGGAAATTGCTGAAGATGAGCATTGATGGAAATTGAAATGGAACTACAGTATATTTCTATTGTACGGCACAAAAGGGATCAAATAGTTTATTTTTGTTATTTCATTGCGTACTCCCGGGAAGAATTAATACTTTTAAAGATTATTTGAAAAAATGTGACCTATCTGTTTTAATGAAATATAAAAGGTACATGTTCATAAAAAGTTAATGAGTTAATAATCAACAGAATTTAATTTTTAATCAATAGATATTTTTATTGTGTTTTGATAATCATGAAGTTAATGATCAAAACCTGTATTACGTTCAAAACTACATCCATTTGTCCATTTTTTTGTGGGGCTTTACGGCTCATGTCGACATCAAAGGTCATTGGAGCCCTAAAAACTTGTTCAGGTAGGGAAAATGCAGTTACGCACTAGGGAGAGCCAACATGACTCTCCCCGCGTGTGGAACTCGTCGAATGATTCAACCCTACCCACTAAAAACCCTCCTGAATTACAATATATCAACAACACACCAAAACATAACTTACAACATACACCAAATGGAGAGGGGGGTGTCAAAAAATGAGGGAGGCACATACCATGAGGGGGGGCAAAGAATAAGGGGGACAAAAAATGAGAGGAATGATGTAAATGAATGATACCCTAGCCTTAATAGCGTCGGGATCGAAAAGAACAAGAGGTGACCAAGGGAGGTCAGAAAAGAGAAAGGAAGGAGCCTAGTACAAGTATGTGGAAGTAATGCCAGACAGCTCGGGGCCCTGTGTTTGCCAAACACGTACTTACTAGATGTAAGTCCCCTGGGGGGATTTGTCCATTAAAATACACATACTATATATTCTTCTTCTTTCATTTTAATACGTATTACTTTGTTGTATGTTTAAAAAAACCTACGTACATTTATACTGAGAAAGTAAAATTTATTTCAATAGTCCTGCACGAAAAAAAAACGTAAATACATTATAATATATTTTTAGGATGAAATAATATTCACTTCATGAATGTTCGTACCACACTTTTTTTTTAGATAAATGCTGAAAATTGATGAGTAGTTTTTTATAAATTAGTATGTTACGAAGAAAAGTTTAAGAACTGACGTAAATCTTGAACGTAGCAGAATAATATATATAGTCTAGACACATGTGTTTTGTAGCTTTCATTGAATTCTAACACTCACTCAGAAATTGAAATACATGTAATAGAACGGAATTTCTTTTTATTAGGAGTGCCAATATTATACAGGGTAGAGAAGGCAAAATAAGTTGCGGAAAGCCGCTTGTTTATTTATTTGGCACACCTAATAATTTATTTTCAGTTCCGACTTTTACTTTTATTTCAAGTTAAGAACAAAACTGATTACATCATGATCACCCAATTATAAGAAACTCACCGTCGACCCGCCTCCTTCCGCACATCCTCCGGGTGGACAATGATCCCATTGTAATCTGCATACGCTGTCATACCACGCGCGTGCTCGTAAGCGTACGCAGCCGCTGGGTCCTCGTGCAGAGCAGGCATGCACACTCCGCGCGCCCCACCCATCGCAGTCGCAGCTCGGCGTCGTCCGTCTCCCGGAGACACCCCACCGGCCGCGGCCGC